>SJYW01021251.1:1715876-1734047 GCA_006410735.1 Raphicerus campestris | reverse complement strand
TGATTATCTGGGTCATGAAGATCTTTTTTGTACAGTTCTTCTGTGTATTCTTGCCACCTCTTCTTAATATCTTCTGCTTCTGTTAGGTCCATACCATTTCTGTTCTTTATTGAGCCCATCTTTGCATGAAATGTTCCCTTGGTATCTCTAATTTTCTTGAAGAGATCTCTATTCTTTCCCATTCTATTATTTTCCTCTATTTCTTATCATTGATCACTGAGGAAGGCTTTCTTATCGTTCCTTGCTATTCTTTGGAACTCTGCATTCAGATGGGAATATCTTTCCTGTTCTTCTTTGCCTTTCACTTCTCTTCTTTTCATAGCTGTTTTTACATAGGCCTCCTCAAACAGCCATTTTGCCTTTTTGAATTTCTTTTTCATGGGGGTGGTTTTGATCACTGCTTCCTGTACAATGTCACAAACCTCCATCCATAGTTCTTCAGGCACTCTGTCTATCAGATCTAATTCCTTGAACCTACTTGTCACTTCCACTGGATAGTCATAAGGGATTTGATTTAGGTCATACCTGAATAGTCTAGTGGTTTTCCCTACTTTCTTCAATTTAAGTCTGATTTTGGCAATAAGCTAAACTGATGGTTTAGCTGTGTCTAAAATACTAGATTGGAGTTCATTCTTCTCTAGATATTTGAACTTAGCACCCCACTACCTCCTAGATTCCTATAGCACAATTCCTTGTATGGTGGTTTTAATCTACAGATTTTACTAGAATTTCACTAGTTTTTCCACCAATGTATTAATGCCTCAGGATACAATCCAGAATTCCACATTATCTGTACTTGTCAAGACCTCCTTGGTCTCTATAATCTATCATGGCCTCTTGGTCTTTCTTTTCCTTTAGTGACTTGGACACCTTTGATGTATTTGGACCAGTTATTTTTTAGTGTATCTCTCCATCTGAGTTTGCTTTTTGTGCTTTCCTGATTAAATTGAATTTGTGAATATTCTGACAAAATATTACATGTCTTATTACTGGTGATATTAATTTTTTCAACGTTTTATTTTGTCTTAGCCAATTATCAAACAATATTGTGATAGTTTCAGGTGAATAGCACAGGGACTTAGCCATGCTGCTGCAAAGTTGCTTCATTCGTGTCCGACTCTGTGCGACCCCATAGACGGCAGCCCACCAGGCTCCACTGTCCCTGGGATTCTCCAGGCAAGAACACTGGGGTGGGTTGCTATTTCCTTCTCCAATGCATCAAAGTGAAAAGTGAAAGTGAAGTCACTGAGTCTTGTCCAACTCTCAGCGACCCCATGGACTGCAGCCCACTAGGCTCCTCTGTCCATGGGATTTTCCAGACAAGAGTACTGGAGTGCGGTACCATTAACTCAGCCATACATATACATATATCCATTTCCCCCCAAAACTCCCCAGCCATCCGGGCTGCCTCATTTTGATTATTTCTTTATGTTGGCCTCTGTCAGGATACTGCACTGTAAAGTTGCTATTTTTTCCTTTGTAATCAATGTCTATTTTGTGACTAGATTCTTTGAGAATATGGAAATATCTATTTCTCTTTTATTTTATCCTAATAATATTGCATTCCTTTTACAGTAGTTTTAGATTTATAAAAAAAATTTTGAAAACATAATGCAAAGAGCCCTATATACCTTCTCCCCACCCCTCCCAACACACACACACACACACACACACACACACACACACACATACAGAGTTTCCCTTACTATTTACATGTTTTATTAGTATGGTACATTTGTCACAATTAATGAAGCAATGTTGATAAAATCATTAACTGGAATCCATACTTTATAACCTCATGTCCTTTTTGCTTTCCAGGATCCCATCCAGCTTATCATCTTTATATTTAACTGTATCCTTAGACTTCTTTTGGATATGACAGTTTCTGAGACTTTTCCTTGCTTTAATGTTATCAACAGTTTTGAAGAGTACCAGTCAGATAAGTTGGAAGTTGTTCCTCTATTGGGATTTGTCTGATGTTTTTCTTTTTGTCTGCAGATCCAAGTTTGGGGAAGAAGATCACAGAGGTAAAGTGCTATTTCCATCAAGTCATTTCATAAGACTGCATACTATCAACAAGATTTATGACTGTTGATGTTGGTCACCTGGCTGAGGTAGGATTGTCAGGTTTCTGCACTCTAAGGTTACTCTTTTCCCCATTTCAATACTGTACCCTTTGGACAGAAGTATCTATGTGTAACCCAGACTTAAGGGGGAGGGGGTTATGCTCCCTCTCCTTCAGTGTGGAGAATCTATATAAATTATTTAGAATTCCTCTGCATGGAAGATTTGTCTCTTCTCCCACATTTATTATCGTATTCAATCATTTATTTATATCAGCATGAACTCATGGATATTTTATACTTTGGGTTATAATCCAACACTACTTTACTTATTTCATTGCTCAGATTGTTCTAGCTTTGGTCATTAGTAGCTTTCAGTTGGCTCTCATGTCTCTTTGTTTTGATGTGCCCTATTTACTGTGAAGTTTTTTTTGAGATTTATTTTCTGGAAAAGCAAGATGCTCCAGACTTATCTTATATATTACATGTCCCAGTCCTACAATCAACCCTCTCTCAAAGGAATCTGCTTGATTTTGTTGGAGAATGATATTACACTCAAGATTTGGGAGAAAGGCATGTAACTCATTTATTTTTCTGTCTGTTATTGTTATTTAGGCGCTCAGTCATGTCCAACTCTTTGGGACCCCATGGACTGCAGCACACCAGGCTTCCCTGTCCTTCACCATCTCCCTGAGCTTGCTCAAGCTCATGTCCATTGAGTCAGTGATGCCATCCAACCATCTCATCCTCTGTCATCCCCTTCTCCTCCTGCCTTCAATCTTTCCCAGCATCAGAGTTTTTTGTAATCAGTCGGCTCTCACATCAGATGGCTTCAAAGTATTGGAGCTTTAGCTTCAACATTAGTCCTTCCAATGAATATTCAGTGTTGATTTCCTTTATGATTGACTGGTTCGATCTCCTTGCAGTTCAAAGGACTCTCAAAAGTATTCACCAACACCACAGTTCAAAAGCGTCAATTCTTCAGTGCTCAACCTTCTTTATGGTCCAACTCTTACAACCACAGCTTGGACTGTAAGGACCTTTGTCGGCAAGGTCTCTATCTTTTAAAATGCTGTCTAGGTTTGTCATAGCTTTTCTTCCAAGGAGCAAGCATCTTTTAATTTCATGTCTGCAGTCACAATCTGCCATGATTTTGGAGCCCAAGAAAATAAAATCTGTCAGTGTTTCCATTATTTCCCCATCTATTTGCTTAAGTGATGGAACTGGATGCCATGACCTTTGTTTTTTGAATGTTGAGTTTTAATCCAGCTTTTTTCTGTCTGGGAGCTTTAATATCTTTATCTAAAAATTCTAGTATTTGATGTTTATTTTCCCTGTTGAGAAATTATTTCCACTTAAATGGATTGGCTATCTCTGGGCCCATTCATTTGGGAGACTTGGATCCTTCAATTCTGAGAAATTTCCTTGTGTTGTTTATTTTATGATTTATTCTCACTTATTCACCATATTTTCCTTCTGGAAGCTGAAGATTGAACCTTTGCAATTTTGTCTCTTATTTTATCTTTAATATACTATTGTCTCTTTATTTGTACATTCTTGATCATTTCCACAATATTATTATGAAACTCTTCCATCATTATCAGCATCATCACCATCAATCATATATTAAGATTTCAAGAGCTATTTTATATACTGATCCTTCAAAACAGTACATCCTATCTTTCTTTGTTCCATGGACCTATAACTCATTTCTCATGTTAATTACATTTTCTTTGAATCTTCTTCTGTGTCTTACTCTGTCTTCACCTTCAAAAAGTTACTTTGTTCAGTAGATTTGATTGAGTTCTTCTTTGCCATGATGAAGTCATTCCTCAAATGTCAAGTGGTTCTTGTTTAGTGATCACTAAGTAACTAGTCAGATGCACTGTATATTTATGCATGGGTTTGAGGATTGATGAAGTAAATCCTGTGGACTAGAAGACTTAATTCTAGGATGATCCAGTAATCAGTTGATTATTGTTGAAGGTATGAATGTACCAGTAGCAATGAGACTGTCCTGTGGGATATGCCAAATTTTGCAGGAGGAGATCCTAGAATCTTCTTTCTGAAATATAAAATGTGATTACCAGAATACTGGTGCTAATTAAGGGAAATTACCTGGAGCACAGGGGAGAGTCTCATCATCTAGAATACAAATTAAAAAAAAATTGGAGGACAATTGCTTTACAATGTTGTGTTGTTTTTTGCTGTACAACATGAGTCAGCTATAACCGTACATATATGCCCTCCCTTTTGAGCCTCCCTCCCCCCCCCCCCTCCCCCCCNNAAAAAAAAATTGGAGGACAATTGCTTTACAATGTTGTGTTGTTTTTTGCTGTACAACATGAGTCAGCTATAACCGTACATATATGCCCTCCCTTTTGAGCCTCCCTCCCACCCCCGCATCCCACCCCTCTAGGTCCTCACAGAGCACCCAGCTGAGCTCCCTGTGCTGTACAGCAGCTTCCCACTAGCTTATCTATTTTACACACGATATTGTATATATGTCAATGCTACTCTTTCAGTTTCCTCCACCCTCTCCTCCCCCCGCTGTGACCACAAGTCCCTTCTCTACATCAGCATCTCTGTTCCTGCCCTGCAAATAGATTCATCAGTACCATTTTTCTAGATCCCCATATGTATGTGTTAATATACTATATTTGTGTTTCTCTTTCTGGCTTACTTCACTCTATATAACAGGCTCTAGTTTCATCCACATCACTGCAACTAACTCAAATTCATTACTTTTTATACCTAAGTAATATTCCATTGTATATATGTCCCACAACTTCTTTATCCATTCATCTGTTGATGGATATCTAAGTTGCTAGAATAAAAATTGTTATCAGTGTTCTTCCTTTCAGTCCAGCACCTCTCTCTATTCTTCTCTCTATTTAATATTTGAGATTTCAGGTCTTTAAAATCCAAATTTTCTAGAGAATATACTTCCTACCTTGAGTTGAGAAAGAGAGCAGCAGTGGGATAGGCTAGAGTTGGACCTCCGAATGCCTGCAGATTTTCAAACTCCCTATTTTCAGCACCCAGCTGAGCCCAGGTGCAAGTTTCCCAGGTCTCCCTAATTCCTGAGATTTTCCAGCTGTCTGCAGAGATGACTGTCTGGGCCTTCACAGTATCAATGTTTTTTTATTATTTATTTTTTATTTATTTATGGCTGTGCTGAGTCTCGGTTGCTGTGTGGGCTTTTCTCCACTGTGGACAGCAGGGCTTACTCTCTAGCTGTGCGATGCAGGCTTCTCGCTGCTATGGCTTCTGTTGTGGAGCACAGGCTCTAGGGTGTACAAGCTTAAGAAGCTGCAGCTCCTGGACTTTTGAGCACAGGCTCAATAGTTGTGGTGCAGGGGCTTATTTGCTTCGCAGCATGTGGGATCTTCCCATACCAGGGATCGAACCCATGTCTCCTGTGCTGGAAGGTGGATTCTTCACCTCTGAGCCACCAGGGAATCCCACCAGTATCACTCTTGATAGGTGAGAAACCTAATGCATTTGAGGACTAGAATCCAATATTGTAACTATTCAAAGGATTGTTTTTCAAGCTGAATTTCTTTCCGGATAATTCTAATTTGGGTGGAAGAAATGTTTATTGATACATTTAGTTATGCTTTTATAAGTTCTTAAATCTTTAAGGGTTCACACATTTTCCCCCTAATTTGCTGTGTGGTGNAGGATTGTTTTTCAAGCTGAATTTCTTTCCGGATAATTCTAATTTGGGTGGAAGAAATGTTTATTGATACATTTAGTTATGCTTTTATAAGTTCTTAAATCTTTAAGGGTTCACACATTTTCCCCCTAATTTGCTGTGTGGTGAGAGCATGCAGAATCATGCCCTCAGAAAATCCAATCAGAATGCTAATTGCAGATGCAGACATGGCAAGACAGAAGTTACTGGTCATCCCCAATATTTATTCTTACCTTTCTCTACATGAGTAGAAGCCTCAACTTTTGGCTCNTTCCAGACACAGTCATAGTCTGAGGTGCCGGGGGTTCAGTTCTGTTCAGTTCAGTCACTCAGTCATGTCGGACTCTTTGGAACTCCATGGACCACAGCATGCCAGGCCTCCCTGGCCATCACCGACTCCTGAAGCTTACTCAAACTCATGTCCATTGAGTCGGTGATGCCATCCAAACATCTGATCCTCTGCCATCCCCTTCTCCTCCTGCCTTCAATCTATCCCAGCATCAGGGTCTTTTCAAATGAGTCAGTTCTTCATATTAGGTGTCCAAAGTATTGGAGTTTCAGCTTCAATATCACTCCTTCCAATGAACATTCAGGACTAATTTCCTATAAGATGGACTGATTAAATTNGGGTCTTTTCAAATGAGTCAGTTCTTCATATTAGGTGTCCAAAGTATTGGAGTTTCAGCTTCAATATCACTCCTTCCAATGAACATTCAGGACTAATTTCCTATAAGATGGACTGATTAAATTTCCTTGCAGTCCAAGGGACTCTCAAGAGCCTTCTCCAACACCACAGTTCAAAAGCATCAATTCTTCGGCGCTCAGCTTTCTTTATAATCCAATTCTCACATCCATACATGACTACTGGAAAAATCACAACTTAGACTAGACGGACCTTTGTTGGCCAGGGGTTAGGACTTCAATATAAAGATTTGAGGGGACACATTTCAGCCCAGTAACAGATGACCATCTTCTTTCCTGCCTTAAGCACTGTGGACTGCACAGGTCATTTTCACATGCGTTGGAGTGTGTATATTTACGTGGTCAGGACAGTCAGGACAACATGTGAGTCTCAGAAAGGACAGTCATCTCAGAGGTCCATCAAGATACATTTGGCAAATTCAAGAAAACAAATGCAAATGCTTTGGAGTTATCATGCTTCTCCACCACTTTCCAGTTAAGTCTGTTGCTGAAAGATGACACTAGCCTACTGGAGCTCAATGGCTTTACCCTCCAAATTGATGAAGAGGGAAAAGAAGGACATTCCCCAAACACACAGCTTGGGGGAAGAATAATTAACATGCTCATATTTCAGCCAGAACAAGACAGGATGGACAAAAGCCTAAAAAGAAATCAACTTGTCTTCTGCACCTGAAATCCTTCACAGGGATCCTGGGCATTGTTTCTTTTGACAGATGATCTTTCATCTTTGACAAAGAAGTACAAGAAACTTTAGACAGCCCAGATATTTCTCCACCTTTGCGAGGAGGGCAGGCCTCTCTCTGGACCAGGAACTCTACTTCCATGCTTTAACACAAAACTAAAATATAGGTAAAGGCTTCTTCCTCCCACTCCCTCCCCTGATAATGCAGTAGTGTTCAGCACAGGCCTCAGGTGGCCTGGATATGTCCCCAGGGATTTGGGCTTTAAGGTGGGGACTGCCCTTTCCACCTGTTTATCCCATGGTGAGCAGGGTACCTAGTACACTATTTTTGAATGTATTAATGAAAGAGGATGAAACTCATAAGCAATGAATAAAAGGATCAAAAAAACCCTTTGCCTTCTTTTTAGAAGCTTAGGGAAAAAAAATTTCTGGTTTTGACTTGGATGTCAGTAGTTCTTCCAAAAACATTAATCACATATTTCCAAAGCCGTTAACAATCATATATTCTTCACTCCTCCAAAGGCCCCTTGACTCTCACAGAAGCCCTGGATGTACCCTACTCATGAAGAGAGAACTCAAATAACCCACCAGCAGACCTAGAGGTGTGAAAACAAGTCAAGTCTTCCACTTTTGGCCTAGACCCAGTAATCAGACCACTTAACNAGTGTGTATATTTACGTGGTCAGGACAGTCAGGACAACATGTGAGTCTCAGAAAGGACAGTCATCTCAGAGGTCCATCGAGATACATTTGGCAAATTCAAGAAAACAAATGCAAATGCTTTGGAGTTATCATGCTTCTCCACCACTTTCCAGTTAAGTCTGTTGCTGAAAGATGACACTAGCCTACTGGAGCTCAATGGCTTTACCCTCCAAATTGATGAAGAGGGAAAAGAAGGACATTCCCCAAACACACAGCTTGGGGGAAGAATAATTAACATGCTTATATTTCAGCCAGAACAAGACAGGATGGACAAAAGCCTAAAAAGAAATCAACTTGTCTTCTGCACCTGAAATCCTTCACAGGGATCCTGGGCATTGTTTCTTTTGACAGATGATCTTTCATCTTTGACAAAGAAGTACAAGAAACTTTAGACAGCCCAGATATTTCTCCACCTTTGCGAGGAGGGCAGGCCTCTCTCTGGACCAGGAACTCTACTTCCATGCTTTAACACAAAACTAAAATATAGGTAAAGGCTTCTTCCTCCCACTCCCTCCCCTGATAATGCAGTAGTGTTCAGCACAGGCCTCAGGTGGCCTGGATATGTCCCCAGGGATTTGGGTTAAGGTGGGGACTGCCCTTTCCACCTGTTTATCCCATGGTGAGCAGGGTACCTAGTACACTATTTTTGAATGTATTAATGAAAGAGGATGAAACTCATAAGCAATGAATAAAAGGATCAAAAAAACCCTTTGCCTTCTTTTTAGAAGCTTAGGGAAAAAAAATTTCTGGTTTTGACTTGGATGTCAGTAGTTCTTCCAAAAACATTAATCACATATTTCCAAAGCCGTTAACAATCATATATTCTTCACTCCTCCAAAGACCCCTTGACTCTCACAGAAGCCCTGGATGTACCCTACTCATGAAGAGAGAACTCAAATAACCCACCAGCAGACCTAGAGGTGTGAAAACAAGTCAAGTCTTCCACTTTTGGCCTAGACCCAGTAATCAGACCACTTAACATGCCAGCAAATTTGGAAAACTCAGCAGTGGCCACAGGACTGGAAAAGGTCAGTTTTCACTCCAATCCCAAAGAAAAGCCATGTCAAAGAATGCTCAAACTACCACACAATTGCACTCATATCACATGCTAGTAAAGTGAGGCTTAAAATTCTTCAAGCCAGGCTTCAGCAATACGTGAATTGTGAACTTCCAGATGTTCAAATTGGTTTTAGAAAAGGCAGAGGAAACAAGAGATCAAATTGCCAGCATCCGCTGGATCATCAAAAAAGCAAGAGAGTTCCAGAAAAACATCTATTTCTGCTTTATTGACTATGCCAAAGCCTTTGACTGTGTGGATCACAATAAACTTTGGAAAATTCTGAAACAGATGGGAATACCAGACCATCTGACCTGCTTCTTGAGAAATCTGTATGCAGGTCAGGAGGCAAGAGTTAGAACTGGAAAGGGAACAACAGACTGGTTCCAAATAGGAAAAGGAGTATGTCAAGGCTGTATATTGTCACCCTGCTTATTTAACTTGTATGCAGAGTACATCATGAGAAACACTGGACTGGAAGAAACACAAGCTGGAATCAAGACTGCTGGAAGAAATATCAATAACCTCAAATATGCAGACGACACCACCCTTACGGCAGAAAGGGAAGAGGAACTAAAAAGCCTCTTGATGAAAGTGAAAGAGGAGAGTGAAAAAGTTGGCTTAAAGCTCAACATTCAGAAAACGAAGATCATGGCATCCAGTCCCATCACTTCATGGCAAATAGATGTGGAAACAGTGGCTGACTTTATTTCTGGGGGCTCCAAAATCACTGCAGATGGTGAATGCAGCCATGAAATGAAAAGACACTTACTCCTTGGAAGGAAGGTTATGACCAACCTAGACAGCATATAGAAAAGCAGAGTAATTACTTTGCCAACAAAGGTCCATCTAGTCAAGGCTATGGTTTTTCCAGTAGTCATGTATGGATGTGAGAGTTGGACTAGAAAGAAAGCTGAGCGCTGAAGAATTGATGCTTTTGAACTGTGGTGTTGGAGAAGACTCTTGAGAGTCCCTTGGACTGCAAGGAGATCCAACCAGTCCATCCTAAAGGAGATCAGTCCTGGGTGTTCATTGGAAGGACTGATGATGAAGCTGAAACTCCAACACTTTGGCCACCTGATGCGACGAGTTGACTCATTTGAAAAGACGCTGATGCTGGGAAAGATTGAGGGCAGGAGGAGAAGGGGATGACAGAGGATGAGATGGTTGGATGGCATCACTGACCCAGTGGACTTGGGTTTGGGTGGACTCTGGGAGTTGGTGATAGGCAGGGAGGCCTGGTGTGCTGTGGTTCATGGGGTCACAAGGAGTCAGGTACAACTGAATGACTGAACTGACTGACAGTAATCAGACTATGACTCCTTCCCAAAGAACCACCTTCCCAAATGCCAAGGATGCTTCAGGATCAAAGAACCTGCTCAGAAAGGCACTTTACTTAAGTCACCAGACCACATTTTTCTTTTCCTTGGAGCACTTACTGTAATTTGAAATTATTTAATTGTTCTGTGTTTAATAACAGTCTCTTCTACTCTATAGGAAGCTCAGTAAGAATAGGAATCATCGCAGTTTATGCATTGTTCCATACCTACTGCCTGCCACATAGTAGGTGCTTTGTAAACAGTTTTAAAATAAGTGAGAGAGTAAATGAAAGAATATTGGACTTTTGTACTAACATGATTTCCAAATACCTGTTGAATCATAGAAAAAGAGAGTTCCAGAAAAACATCTACTTCTGCTTCATTGACAACGATAAAGTCTTTGACTGTGTGGATCACAAAAAACTGTGGGAAATTCTTAAAGAGATGGGAGTGCCAGACAGCCTTACCTGCCTCCTGAGAAACCTGTATGCAGGTCAGGAAGCAACAGTTAGAAACAGACAGGAAACAACAGACTGGTTTAAAACTGGAAAAGCAGTATGTCAAGGCTGGATACTGTCACTCTGCTTATTTAACTTGTATGCAGAGTACATCATGAGAAACACTGGGCTGAATGAATCACAAGCTGGAATCAAGATTGCCAGGAGAAATATCAATAACCTCAGATATGCAGATGACACCACCTTAATAGCAGAAAGAAAAGAAGAACTAAAGAGCCTCTTGATGAAAGTGAAACAGGAGAGTGAAAAGGCTGGCTTAAAACTCAACATTCAAAAAATGAAGATCATGGAATCTGGTCCCATCAATTCCTGGCAAATAGATGGGGGAAAAAAATGCAAGCAGTGACAGACTGTATTTTCTTGGGCTCCAAAATCACTGCATATGATTATGCAGCCATATAATTAAAAGACACTTGCTCCTTGGGAGGTATGACAAACCTAGACAGTGCATTAAAAAGCAGAAACATCACTTTGCCAGCAGAGATCTGTATAGTCAAAGCTATGGTTTTTCCAGTAGTCACAGATGGATGTGAGAGTTGGACTATAAAGAAGGCTGAGTGCTGAAGAATTGATGCTTTTGAACTGTGGTGTTGGAGAATACTTTTGAGAGTTCCTTGGACAGGAAGGAGATCCAACCAGTCCATCCTAAAGGAAATCAGTCCTGAATATTCATTGGAAAGACTGATGCTGAAGTTGAATCTCCAATACTTGGCCACCTGATGTGAAGAGGTGCCTCACTGGAAAAGACCCTGATGCTGGGAAAGATTGAGGGTAGGAGGAGAAGGGGGCAATGGAGGATGAGATGGATGGATGGCATCATCAAAGAAATGGACATGAGTGTGAGCCAACTTCAGGAGATAGTGATGGACAGTGAATACTGGCATGTGGTAGTCCATGGGGTCGCAAAGAATTGGACACAACTTAGTGAATGAACAAATCAAATCAAAACTACTATGATAGGCTTCCCAGGTGGCACTGTGTGAAAGTCCCTCAGTTGCATCCAACTCTGCGACCCCACTGACTATCTAGACCATGGAATTCTCCAGGCTAGAATACTAGAGTGGGTAACTTTCCCTTCTCTGGGGATCTTCCCAACCCAGGGATCATACCCAGGTTGCCCACACTGCAGGCAGATTCTTTACCAGCTGATCCATAGGGTCCACAGAGGATGCTGAAGAATACTGGAGTGGGTAGTCTGTCTCTTCTCCAGCAGATCTTCCTGGGTGGCATTAGTGATAAAGAACCCACGTGCCAATGCAGGAGATATGAATTCAGTCCCTGGGTCAGGAAGATCCCCTGAAGAAGGAAATGGCAATCCACTCCAGTGATCTTGCCTGGAAAATCTCATGGACAAAGGAGCCTGGCTGGCTACATTCCATGGGTTCACTAAGAGTCAGACAGGAATGAGAGATTATGTGCACACACACACACTACTATGATAAATATGTTCTTGATTTTATTACCTTTTAATTGTATTTGATGTTTAAATCTTTACCCATGCCTTTATAATCTTTTTCATGTCATTTCTGAGTTTTTGCCACTGAACAGATGGTTTTAATGCCTTTATTACAAAAATGATAATTTTTTATCTTCTGTCATGTTTTTAGTTCCATTTTCTCTCAATTACCATGTGAGCTATCTTTTCCTGAGTTTGTCATGTCTAGGACTGAGAAGGCAATTCTACAATAAGCTATCTTTACAATCTTGTGAAACATTCTTTTGGTGTCAAGAACATAGTAGAACTTTATCTTTCCCTTTGTACAGAGAAGAATTTAGGATCCCTTTTTGTCTTCCAGATCCTTTCCCATTTTTCTGATTTGTAAATATTTCTTAAACTTAAGGTATAGAATATTAATAAAGCACTTTATATTTTACATGTTTCCTTACTTTTTACAACAGTTTTATTCAGTTATGATTCATATACAGTTCACCCTCTTTAAGTATATAATAGCTTTTAGTATAGTCTCAGAGTTACACAATCATCATTACAGTAATAGACCACTTTTATTACCCAGAATGAAACTTCATACCCATTAGCAACCACTTCCCATTTCCCTCTGCCCTCCACCACTGCCACCCTAGGAAATCACTAATTACTTTCTGTCTCCATAGGTTTACCTATTCTTAGTATTTCATATGAATAGAATCATTAATATGTGGTCTTTGGTGTCTAGCACATTTCATTATGAACATATTCTCAAGGTTCATCCATCTAGCATGTATCAGTACTTCATCTCTTTTTATGGCCAAGTAAGACTTCATTGTGATCCACACAGTCAAAGGCTTTGGCAGAGTCAATAAAGCAGAAGTAGATGTTTTTCTAGAACTCTCTTACATTTTTGATGATCCAGTGGATGTTGGCAATTTGATCTCTTGTTCCTCTGCCTTTTTAAAATCCAGCTTGAACATCTGTAAGTTCACGGTTCACATACTACTGAAGCCTGGCTTGGAGAATTTTGAGCATTATTTTGCTAGTGTGTGAGATGAGTGCTTGCGGTAGTTTGAGCATTCTTTGGCATTGCCTTTCTTTGAGATTGGAATGAAAACTGACCTTTTCCAGTCCTGTGGCCACTGATGAGTTTTCCAAATTTGCTGGCAATATTGAGTGCAGCACTTTCACAGCATCATCTTTCAGGATTTGAAATAGCTCAACTGGAATTCCATCACCTCCACTAGCTTTGTTCACAGTGATGTTTCCTAAGGCCCGCTTGACTTTGCATTCCAGGAAGTCTGGCTCTAGGTGAGGATCACACCACCATGATTATCTGGGTCATGAAGATCTTTTTCGTATAGTTCTTCTATGTATTCTTGCCACCTCTTCTTAATATCTTCTGCTTCTGTTAGGTCCATACCATTTCTGTCCTTTATTGTGCCCATCTTTGCATGAAGAGTTTCCTTGGTATCTCTACTTTTCCTGAAGAGATCTCTAGTCTTTCCCATTTTATTGTTTTCCTCTATTTCTTTGCACTGATCACTGTATGCATGTTAAGAAGCAACAGTTAGAACTGGACATGGAACTAACTGAAGCAGAATCAGGAAAGGAGTACGTCAAGGTTGTATATTGTCACCCTGCTTATTTAACCTCTTATGCAGAGTAAATCATGTGAAATGCCAGGCTGAAGCACAAGCTGGAATCAAGATTGCCAGGAGAAATATCAATATCTCAGATATGCAGATGACACCACCCTTAGGGCAGAAAACAAAGAAGAACTAAAGAGCCTCTTGATGAAAGTGAAAGAGCAGAGTGAAAAAGTTGCCGTAAAACTCAACATTCAGAAAACTAAGATCATGGTATCTGGTCCCATCCATCACTTCATGGCAAATAGATGAGGTAACAGTGGAAACAGTGACAGACTTCATTTTGGGGGGCTCCAAAATCACTTCAGATGGTAACTGCAGCCATGCAATTAAAAGACGCTTGCTCCTTGGAAGAAAAGTTATGACCAACCTAGACAGCTTAATAAAAAGCAGAGACATTACTTTGACAACAATGGTCCATCTAGTCAAAGCTGTGATTTTTCCAGTAGTCATGTATGGATGTGAGAGTTGGACTGTAAAGAAAGCTGAGCACTGAAGAATCGATGCTTTTGAACTGTGGTGTTGAAGACTCTTGAGAGTCCCTTGGACTGCAAGGAGATCCAACCAGTCAATCATAAAGGAAGTCAGTCCTGAGCATTCATTGTAAGGACTGATGCTGAAGCTGAAGCTCCAATACTTTGGCTACCTGATGTGAAGAGCTGATTCATTTGAAAAGACCTTGAGGCTGGGAAAGATTGAGGGTAGGAGGAGAAAGGAGCAACAGCGGATGAGATGGATGGATGGCATCATCAAAGAAATGGACATGAGTGTGAGCCAACTTCAGGAGATAGTGATGGACAGGGAATACTGGCGTGTGACAGTCCATGGGGTCGCAAAGAGTTGGACACAACTTAGTGACTGAACTGAATTGAAGACTTCATGGCATACTACTTTGTTTTCTGTTCATCAGTTGAGGGACATTTGAGTTTTTTCATATTTTGGCTACTTGAATTACACTGACATGAATATTCATGTTAAAGTTATTATGTGAACAAATGCTTTAATTTCTCTGGGGTATATACCTTGGAGTAGAATTGCTTGGTCATTTAGTAACCCTTTGCTTCAACTTTTGAGGAACTGCCAACCTGTTTTCTCAAAGTGCCTGCACCATTTTTATTCCCAGTAGTAGCACATGAAGGTTCCAATTTCTCTGCTTTTCCACCAACACTTGTTATTGCCCATCTATTTACTGTAATCATCCAAGTGGGTATGAAGTGGTATCTCACTGTGGTTCTGACTTGCATTTTCCTGATACCTAATAATGCTGAGCATCTTTTCATGTGGTTATTGGTCATTTGTATATATTCTTCAGAGAACCATCTTGTTAAGTCTTCTAGCCTATTTTTCAACTGAGGTGTCTTTTTATAACTGAATTATAGAATACATCCCAGATACAAGTCCCTTATCAGACACATGATTTGGAGAAATTATCTTCTATCATGTAAGTTATCTTTTCATTTTCTTGATGGTATCCTTTGGAGCACAAAAAGTATTAATTGTGATGAAGTCAAATGTATCTTTATTTCCTTTGGTTATTTGTGTGTTTGGTAGTACATCTAAGAAATCATCACCTAATCCGAGGTCACAAAGACTTATTCCTATATTTTCTTCTAAGACCATGATAGCTTTAAATTTAGGTCTTTGATCTTCCAGTAACTTTTTAATTATTGCTTTCCATTTGTAACTATATTTGCATCAATTAGTTAAGACTTAATGCTATGGTAAACCAGTTTCAATCAGCAACATCAACTTCTTATATCAAGACCTCCCAATTCCTAATCTCTTAATTTTGTTTCAGCTCAGAATCAACTGCAATTATATTGATTTCTTCTTATGTTCTAGGATTATGTTCCTCTAGGAATGATGTTCTTCTAGGAAGAAATCCTTGCTAGAAGAAGGACAAGTAGGGTGGATAGCTTCTAAGAGCATCAGGTGCCCTCACATGTGAACAACAAATTGTCTGAGTGTCAAATTCTTGGAGCACAGTCACTTCCTATCCCAACGCTGCAATCCTAGCTCTACTGTGTTCTAGGATTTAGTATCATGGACAACTCAGAACTGCCAGATTTTTGTTTCTTTTGAGTAACCTGTTTTGTCTTCTTAAATATTGCTATAACTTTTCTTATTATTGTAGCTCAGAAATTCTTACAGAATAGATAGCTGTTGGGTCTAGATATATGAATTTTTATCAAAACACAGTAAGCCTTTTATTAAGTAAACTCAAAACTTTACTGGGGGGCATTTTCCCTTTGCTCCCCAGTAAGTCCTTGTTGCTTATCTATTTTAGCGATTCATGGGATCGCAAAGAGTTGGACACGACTGAGCGACTGAACCAAACTGAACTGAATATATATATGCTAATTTCATAATTTATCCCTCCCCACTTTTCCCCTTTGGTAACCATAAGTTTATTTTCTGTCTGTGAGTCTGTTTCTGTTTTGCAAATAAATTCATTCATAATATTTTTAGATCCCATCATACAGTATTTGTCTCTCTGTCTGTCCATGTTGCTGCAAATGGCAGCATTTCATCTTTTATGGGTAAGGAATATTCCAGGTTCTTTATCCATTCATCTGTAGATGGACACTTAGGTTGCTTCCATGTCTTGGCTATTGTAAATAGCACTGCTATGAAAACTGGGTACATGCATCTTTTTAAATTGAGAGTTTTCACCTTTTCTGCTTATATGTCTAGGAGTGGGATCACTGTTTTCCATAGTAAAGCCCTGTCTTCTTACATCCCATTAGGATACCAATTTTCTAGAATTTATCATTCTTGAAAAATAAATCCTTTCCATAGATATGTTTTTTTTCTGCATAGCCTTTCCCCGATAGGCTGCAGTATTTGTACTGAGATCCTCAGACAGGTTTTCTATGCATGCTCAACTTGCACTCAGGAGAGGTCTATCTAAAGCCAACACCAAGACTTGGATGACCAGGTCTCCCTTGATCACAGCAGTCAGTACCCCATCTCAGAGCTGCTGCTAGAGGGCAGGCGGACAAGCACAGTCTCCAGCAGGCATCTATGCAATCAGCTCTGCCAGGCTATGGTGGGACGCTGCGCCTCCCTGGGGAGCAATACTGTACATTCTGAACCAACGGGACACTTAACTGTGGATCCACAGGCCTCCTTCTGCCCACAGGGCAATGCTAGATGCAAAGCACCAACCACACACACTCGGCCACAGAGCCGCTCTGGAGTTAGCTGCAGAAAGGCCGCAAAACGACAGTCAATGCCAAGGCCAGAGGGACAGCCAGCCATTTTCCTAAGTAGATAAATCTTCTGAAATTCAAAGCCAAGGACAAACAAGAGATGGAAAAATATTTTTTCTGGCTCTCCTTCAGTGGGGCAGGATTTGGCCACTCTGAAAAGGCCACTGACTACCCTTACCAATCCAGGCCCAAGTCCTCACCGATTTTGATAATGGACTACCCATTTCCTTCATTGTTCTAAATGTGTTTTTGCCTTTTTCTATCTTCATGCAGGTTTTAGTGGAAGGACTGTTTGACAGTTGCAGGGTGAAATCCAAGGCTGCGCTGCAAGCATGCTTTGCAGCACCCACAGTGCCTCTGCCATTTCAAGGGTTAATAAGAGGGCATTGCTATGGCCTCCTAGTCTGAATGTGTCATCATATTCTGGGTGATATATTTAAATATGCTGCCACTGTATGGTCTCCTATAACAAACTCATTTTATCATCTCACACAATTGCACTCATCTCACATGCTAGTAATGTTCAAAATTCTCCAAGCCAGGCTTCAGCAATACGTGAACCGTGAACTCCCTGATCTTCAAGCTGGTTTTAGAAAAGGCAGAGGAACTATAGATCAAATTGCCAACATCCACTGGATCATGGAAAAAGCAAGAGAGTTCCAGAAAAACATCTATTTCTGCTTTATTGACTATGCCAAAGCCTTTGACTGTGTGGATCACAATAAACTGTGGAAAATTCTGAAAGAGATGGGAATACCAGACCACCTGACTGCCTCTTGAGAAACCTATATGCAGTTCAGGAAGCAACAGTTAGAAGTGGACATGGAACAACAGACTGGTTCCAAATAGGAAAAGGAGTATGTCAAGGCTGGATATTGTCACCCTGCTTATTTAACTTTTATGCAGAGTACATCATGAGAAACACTGGACTGGAAGAAGAACAAGCTGGAATCAAGATTGCCGGGAGAAATATCAATCACCTCAGATATGCAGATGACACCATCCTTATGGCAGAAAGTGAAGAGGAACTAAAAAGTCTCTTGAAGAAAGTGAAAGAGGAGAGTGAAAAAGTTAGCTTAAAGCTCAACATTCAGAAAACGAAGATCATGGTATCTGATCCCATCACTTCATGGGAAATAGA
>SJYW01021251.1:1704410-1715836 GCA_006410735.1 Raphicerus campestris | reverse complement strand
CTTGCGAAGAGTTGACTCATTGGAAAAGACTCTGATGCTGGGAGGGATTGGGGGCAGGAGGAGAAGGGGACAACAGAGGATGAGATGGCTGGATGGCATCACGGACTTGATGGACACGAGTCTGAGTGAACTCCGGGAGATGGTGATGGACAGGGAAGCCTGGCGTGCTGTGATTCATGGGGTCGCAAAGAGTCGGACACGACTGAGCAACTGAACTAAAGCTCTGTACTAGAGCTTTTACAAGAAGCTCAATGAGTTGTAAGTCAACAGCACTCCCACACATCAAGTCCAGACACTGACAACACACTGGAAGCTGAGAGGCCCCAGTGCCTCCTCAGGACATTCAGAGGAGTCACGTGCTCTCTTTTTACAGTACTTTTCTGCCCTCTCTTTTAGAGACAGGGTAGCCCCTCCATTTTCCCCCCACCCCCCCGCCACTTTCACACCCTTTCCACCCTACTTACTGCATGCTCTTTCTCAGCCAGATTCACATCACTCCTGCTCTGATTCTGGCATACCTGCGCCAACCATCCAGTGAATAAGACACTCATACCAAGTGGCCTGTGAACCAACCTCTTACAAGAGGAGGCCCCCCTTCATGAGGTACACGGTCAGTTTCTTTGTCTGATATGATTCATTCTTTGAATCCCTGGAAACCAGACCCACCACACTGATTTTCTTTTCTAGAAGCCTATAAGAACAGACCAACATAAGGTCCCCAGCCCAGCAAGCAATTGTCCAGGGCAAATTCTGCCACCGTATAATCCTGATCACTTGCAGCAGAAACTTGACCTCTGGGGAGCACACTATGTCATCAATCAGTACAGTGGTCTGAAATCAGCTCTGCAAATGCCTTCAATCTTAAATTATACCTGCCTACACATACCCAGCAGGCGCTTTAGAAAGGACACAAGCAGCTATAATATATAAGCCCACCACTTGTGGCCCTGGTCCCATCATCACAGGTCAATCCACTCCCTGCCTGGATGCTGCATGAGACAAGGATAGTCCAGCTAGGGAAATCCAGAGATCAGCTGCTACTCTCATAACCAACCTGTTTCCAAGCTCCGGGAATGACACCAATCAGTTTTCTTTCTGGAACATCCCTTTTTGGGACCAGTTACCTTGGTCAGCAGTAGAAAAAGTCCACCCTCCCTATCACACCCAACAGGGGGTCTTTCTTGCTTTGAGGACTCATACCACAGACTACACTTCCAGAAGATCCACTTCAATGCTGCCCAAATTGAGTCTTCACTTTCACACCTATACTGCCATAGGCAAACTAACCTCAGATTTCTAGAGTTCCCACCACAGCATAGAAGAGTCCATTGTATGACAACTGTGGTTCTCAAACTGACCACTTTTCTCTTGCAGCCCATGAGCTTCCAGAAGAAGCTACTGTGTCCCACTTTCAGGACAAAAGTAAAAACCGACATTTAAACCACCACTCATTCCTTCCCATCCTAGCTCAGTTTATGGAAGCTCCACTCTAGATAAGTGTGACGAAGAAGCAGAGCTCCCTTTCCCTCAGCTGCCAGTCAAAGGATATGATACTATACCCAGAGGGGTAGGCCACCATCATTTCTTATCCCCAACAGTCCAAACTGAAGAGTGTAATTTCCTGATGAGTGCATCCAAAAGGTTAAGATTCCATTCTTTCACCCAGTCCCATTCATAAGGAGGAGGTTCCAACCCAGGAAAATCCTGGGGGCACCAATCACTCTCAGATCAGCTTGCTACAGGGCAGACATTCCATGTCAGAAGAGGCAAGCTGAGAAGACCAGATTATCAGCTTCACCTACTGCCCAGAGTAGCAGAGGTAGTCCATAAAAATAAAGAGCTTCCATGCTGTGCCAAAAGTACTGGCATTATTTGAAATAGTGTGGGAAGTTCAAGCCTACAGGCACTCTCGAAAACAATGAGAATTTTAGTGATAAGCAAATATGGGGCTGGCAGCTCCTTTTAGTTAAAGGCAATAAATTAAAAGATAGGTCAGGTGGTTCTTCATAGAGAACAGCAAAGGAGAGTCCTCCTGGGGTTAGAACAGGCCTTAAAGACTTGTCACAAAGACAACCCCTAAATGAATTTAGTTGCATCAAACTGTGGAGCCATGTATGTCTTAGGCATTGTTGAAAACAATAAAGCAGTCAGTCAGCAAATAAGGAAGCGTAACAGTTGGGTGTAATTCCAAAAAGGGCAGACAGCTTAATAGAGAGATTGGGGGAAGAAGACGGTCAAAGAGAACCCTAATTAAACCACTCTCATGCAAGGTGACTGTATACCTGCCAAGGCTGCTCCTTCTGAGAGTTAATGCCTCCTTCTGAGGCATTACAAGAAAAAAAGACACCACCAACATAGTCTGAGTCACTAAAAAGTAAACAAGAAAACAACAACAAAAGAAGACCTGAAGAAGTGATGGAGAAGCAGTATTAGCTTTCTACAATTATTATAAAATGTTCAATTTTCAACAACAATTATGAGACACAAAAAAAGAATCAGGAAAGTGTACCTTACACAAGAGAAAAAGAGACAAGCAACAGAAACTGCCTATGAGAAAGCACAGGCAAAGACTTCAAAATGTCCACAATGAAAATGTTCAAAGAACAAAAAGAAACTATGCTTAAATAAGAGATCGTGTACACCTGTGGCTGATTCATGTCAATGTATGGCATGAATACTTTACAGTATTGTAAAGTAGAATAAAGTATTAAAAAAAAAAGAATCTATGAAGACAAGATCTCGTCAAATACAAAATACCAATAAAGAGATAGAAATTCTATCTTTAGGGAATCAAACTAAAATTCTAGATCTGAAAAGCGTAAAAACAAAAATAAAAATTACACAACAGGAGATAAAACTATATTTAAGCTAGAAGAAGAAAGACTCGGCAAGTGTAAGGATATACTGATAGAGATTATACAATCTAAAGAAAAGTGGGAAATGAACAAGGTCTCAGAGAAATGTGGGACACCATTAAGCACCCCAACATGATGCATGGAAAAGAGAGGAGAAAGAGAAAGGACCAAAGAACAAGTTCCTTTTTACCCACATTATTTGAAGAAATGATGCCTGAAAACTTTTCAAGTATGATTAAAAACATGAATTTACACATCCAAGACACTCAATAAACTCCAAGTAGAATAAATAAAAAGAGATCCACATCTGACATATGTTAAAAATGCCAAAAACCAAAGAAAAAAAGAAAATCTTGAAAGCAGTAAGAGAAAAATGTCTTTTTATATATAAGGGAATCCCAGTAAGATTAACAGCTGACTTCTCATCAGAAATGACAAAGGCCAAAGACAGTGGGATGACATATTCAAGGTGCTGAAAGAAAAACTGGCCCTCATAATTTTATATTCAGCAAAACTATCCTTCAAAAACAAAAGTGAAATAAAGGTACTGTATGATAAGCAATAACTGAGAGAATCTGTTCCTAGCAGACAGTCCTTGCAAGAAATACTAAATGAAGTTGTTCAGACTGAAAGCAAGTGACCCCAGATGACAATTCAAATCCACAGACACACACACAAGGAAAATAACAGGGTTGAATATATAAGAAATGGTGAAATTGCATATTTCTTCCCCTTTTTCTCTTATTTGAAAAGAAATTGTATAAAACATTATTTACACAGTTGTATTGTCAGGACTTTCACATAGAGAAATATAATATGTTTGATCATAAAAACACAAAAAGAGATAGGTGTGAGCAATGCTGTCTTGGGGTAGGAAATTGATACCAGATACTAACTCAAATCCACAGGAAGAAGTGAAGAGAATAAGAAATGGTGAAAAGGAAAGTTACAACAAGCTATAGGTGTGTTCAATTTTCCTTGCCAGAAAGAAAAACACCAATACAGTATACTGACACATATATATGGAATTTAGGAAGATAGTAATGATGACCCTGTAAGTGAGACAATATAGGAGACACAAAAGTATAGAACAGACTTTTGACATCTGGGGGAGAGGGAGAGGATGGGATGATTTGGGAGAATGACACTGAAACATGTATACTATCATATAAGAAATGAAGCGCCAGTCTATGTTCAATGCAGAATACAGGATGCTTGGGGCTGGTGTACGGGATGATCCGGGGAGGTGGGGTGGGGAGGGAGCTTCGGCATGGGGAGATCGTGTACGCCTGTGGATGATTCATGTCAATGTATGGCAAAACCAATACAGTACTGTAAAATAGAATAAAGTATTAAAAGGAAAAAAAAAAAACAACACACAAAAAACTACATAGAGAATTATACAAATTAAGATAAGTTATACTAAGAACAATATATTGCTGGGTTTGTGATATGTATATAAATATAAAATATATTTATACATTTATAAATGATAATAGTTCACTAAAGGAGAAAGAGAATAAAGCTATACAGGAATAATATTTCTGTATCTCACTAGAAATAAGTTAGTCAATCTGAAATAGAGTCTCATAAGTTTAGATATAGCAATTCCTATAACAACCATTAAGAAAACATTTCAAGAAATACATAGTGACATAATAATTAAAAGCATTATAATGTTATGTTGAAAATACTCATTAATTAAAAAAATAAAGCAAAAAGTAGGTATAGAGGAACAAAAACTAATATACAGAAAACAAAAATTTAAATGGCAGACATAAATGCAACTATATCAATATTAGATGTGAGTGGATTAACCAACTGAGATTGGCAAAATAGATTTTAAAAACCCAATCATATGCTGTAGACATATTTTACCTTCAATGATACAAATAGGTTGAAAGTAAAGGAAGGGAAAAGACACATGAAGCAAAAAGCAATTATAAGAAAGCTGGAGTGGCTATATTTGTATCAGACAACTTAGACATTAAAACATAAAGTGTTATTGGAGATAGTAAATGTTATTAATGACAAAAAATAGTCAATTCATCAGGGACATGAAATAATTTTAAACTTACGTGCACCTGACAAGGACCCCATAATATACAAAGTAAAAACAACCACCACGAAACTGAAGGAAGAAACAGACCAATGAACAAAAACAGAGACATCAGATCAATAACCTTTTACCTCAAGACATTTAAAAAGAAAAAGGCAGAGCAAACAAAATCCAAAGAAGGAGGAAGAAAATAAAAATTAGAGAAAAACTATTTTTCTGACTCTTTGCAACCCCATGGACCATAAAATGGAATTCTCCAGGCCAGAATACTGGAGTAGGTAGCCTTTCTCTTCTCCAGGGGATCTTCCCAACCCAGGGATCAAACCCAGGTCTCCTGCATTGCAGGTGGATTCTTTACCAGCTGAGCCACAAGGGAAGCCCAAAGAAGAAGGAAGAAAATAAAAACTAGAGAAAAAAAATTTAAAGAAATAAACAATAGAAAAATAAAAGAATCAACTAAACCAATATTTGCTTCCTTAAAAAGATCAATAAAATTAACAACATTTAGCTACACTGGCCAACAGAGAAGAAAAAAAAAGACTCACATATGAAAGATGGAATATTACCACTCACCTTATAGAAATACAAATTATTATAAAGGAATACTATGAACAACATATGCCAACCAATTAGACAACATAGATGAAATGAACAAGTCCCTAAAGAGACACAATTATAAAAACTTACCCAAGGGAAAAAAAAATAAAACACCTTGAATGGACCTATTATAAGTAAAGAGTTTGAATTAATAATTCATGGCAAATAGATGGGGAAACAATGAAAACATTGAGAGACTTTATTTTCTTGGGCTCCAAAATCACTGCAGATGGTGACTGCAGCCATGAAATTAAAAGACACTTGCTTCTTGGAAGAAAAGCTATGACCTATCAAGACAGCATATTAAAAAGCAGAGACATTACTTTGCCAACAAAGGTCAGACCAGTGAAAGCTACAGCTTTTCCAGTAGTGTATAGATGTGAGAGTTGGACTATAAAGAAAGCTGAGCAGTGAAAAATTGATGCTTTTGAACTGTGGTATTGGAGAAGACTCCTGAGAGTCCCTTCGTCTGCAAGGAGATCCAACCAGTCCATCCTAAAGGAAATCAGTCCTGAATATTCATTGGAAGGACTGATGCTGAATGTGAAACTCCAATACTTTGGCCATCTGATGCGAGGACCTGACTCATTGGAAGACACCCTGCTGCTGGGAAAGATTGAAGGTAGAAGGAGAAGGGGACAACAGAGGATGAGATGGCTGGATGGCATCACTGACTCAATGGATGTGAGTTTGAGCAAGCTCTGAGAGTTGGTGACGCACAGGGAGGCCTGGCATTCTGAGTCTATGGAGTTGCAAAGAGTTGGACAGGACTGAGTGGCTGAACAACAATTCCAACTGTTCAAATATTGGAATTCTCATACAGCACTGATGGGGATATAACATGGTAGGTACAACTACTCTGAAATGTGATTTGGTAGTTTCTTTACAAAGTAAACATATACCTATTTTATGACCCAGCCAATCCTCAATTACATATTTATCCAGGATTTTAAGTCCATAAAAAGACTTAAATATTCACAGTAACTTTACTTGGTATAGCCAAAAACTGGAGACAACCCACTGATCAACAGGTGAATGGATAAACAAAGTGGATCATCCATGTGATGGAATACTATCAGCAATACGAAGGAGCACACTGCTGATACACGCACAAACTAGCCGTTGGTGGTTCCACCTTCCGGGTCATTCACCCCAGCGCCAGGCACGTGTGTGGAGGCGTTTCCAGATCACCCTCGTCCCAAGACCTCAGATCTTCCCAGGTGACACCTGGACACTTCGGAGCAAATACAAGCTAGTTCCTCCCTGCCCTGTCTGAACTCCTCACCCAGAGAATCTCTGAGCATATTAAAATGGCGTTTCATTATTTACAAACCATGGGGTGAGAGTGAGAGGGCGTGGGGTAAGAGCCTGACCACAGTCCTGTTGGCTAATTTGCTCTTTCCCTACATTCCACACTGCAGGGTCTCTCGCCTCACAATCTACGTGCAATCCGTCTTCCATGATTTTCCATGAACATGTGACAGCTGAGATCATGTATAGTGCTGTACACGCACGTCACGAGGCACTTGCTTGGCCACGGGCTGCTTTTGTCCTGTAAGCGTATTAAGCTCCACCTGCAAAAGCCGCTGAGGCTATGTTATGGCTGCATCACGTGGTAAGGCTGCATTACAACTGTATCCACTGGGGCAATCACGAGAGAAGAGCACACAGTGTGTGTCTGTTATTAAGGCTGCTGTGTCAGTCAGGAGAGAATCAATGTGTTTGCAGTTCAAAACACAAGTAAATAAAACGGCCATTTGAAGCCACTAAGCTTAGGAGGTAATTCAGTACACAGCGTTAGTAATTGATCCTGGGGTAAAAGCAGTAATTTGCTGGGGTTTTTTTCCCTATGCTGAGCTAAGTAGAAACTCATAAGTCCTGTCACACTTCCAACGTCCAAAACACCTACCCACACTACCTGAGCCAACCTGGGTTTATCACCTGGGCACCCTACAAAAGCATGGACCCTCTTACAGCACCCCGCTCCACAGTCACCTAAGCACAGTCTGCTGCTTGAACAGGACTTCTTCCCTCCACTGCCCTCAGGAGAATGGAGAAGGCAGCTCAGGCAGGACAGTCAGCGAGGGAGCACTTTACAGACACCCCGGGGCAAAGGCCCCCTCGGGAGTCCACTCAGGAGACAAAGGCAGAGATTAACGGTCATCTGCACCACCTGAGGGGCATCCCTAGCTCCACTCCATCATGACAGCAGAACGTCTCCCTGCCACTTGCCATTTGGGACCCCACAAAACCAGCGGGTCGTCTATGAGCAGCGCCCCCTACTGCCACATGCTGATCATGTTACAGGCAAAGAGAGAACGCTGCTCTTCAGACACAGTGGCTGGTCCAGGGCATGCGACGCAAGCAGGACCCTGCGCATCATCTTATGAAGTGGATGTTATTGAGTTCCTGGACCCCAGGAACCACGTGAGCTGCAGAGGCCAGCAGCCACCTTTCTTATTGTCAGGGACCAGTCTGAGAACTAAACCACGCTAGAGGGAAACAGAGGCGAGCGATGGCAGCAGAAAGCAATAGTGCTCCAGCTACATTACTTGAAAAATCCTGGGTCCGTCATGGCTGAGGCTCATATAACCTGATGGACTTTTCACAGGAGACTAAATTCTTTTACTGATTAAACCTGGCACCCAGCCGGGCACACCTGGGTAACGGTCTTGATCACATACAGGAGTGCCCTGCTAAGAGGGCCCGGTAACCACAAATCTGACCTAGGTAAGCAGTTAAGCTCTTATAGAATAAATATAGGGAGGCCTGGCGCGCTGCAATCCATGGGGTTGCAAAGAGTCGGACACAACTGAGCGACTGAACTGAACGGATAATAAATACAGAAGCAACCAAGAAGTACATTCTGAGAAGCTGGTCTGCATCCTGCCAAAAACATCTCTCCTTTACAGGATTCATTCCAGATTTCCTTAAAACGATAAGTTCATGTACTTAATTTAAAATTTGGTTCACTTTGCAAAAATCTCACTTTTTAAACAACTTATCAGTGCTATGTATTACCAAAAACATACCCTGGAAGAGAACAATCTCTGTGTGTTTTTTTTTTTTCTCTACATACAAAGACAATTCACACACACACACACCCCACAAAATGTTTTATAGTAGAGCCCTGTCAAAAAGTTATTTTAAAACCTTTTATTTTCTCTGGCAGCCAGAAATGATGTTCACTTGTCTGGAACACAGGCTGTTACAGGCTGCTTGTCATAGACGACTGGGAGGGAAAAAAGCAGAAGATGACAGCTGCAAATCTCAGACTCCCCAAAGACAAAGCGCGTGGCCAAACACCATCATTCAGTGCCGCTTGAAGCCTCGGCCTCCTGAAGAAAGTGCCCACGTCATTCACACTAGCACTCAGTAAATCAGCGAAGTACTCTCACTGCAACTTCAACAGTTTCCTTCTTTTCTTGCTATTGTTAAATACTTTCCCTTTTTAGGTAGTTACTAGTGTATCAGAACTCCAAGTAACTACTCTTTAATATGGTTGAAACTGGAATATCTTCAAGATGTCTGTACTGTCAGCACTGGAATCAGGAAGGGAAAAAAAAATTCCTGGGAAAGGAAAACAGAACGCTGGCTGAGCTCCCCCCAGCACTGTATTGCGCCCCTCCCAGCTGACTCCACCTATGGGAGGCTGCAGGACAGGGTGCCCACCGCAGCTGCACAAGGCAACAGGAAACACTGCCCCGGGATGCAAGGACGAGCCTCACCCGCCCCGCAGCAGGCACACAGCCCTTTGGTGCTCAGCCTCCTTGTCAGGCAAGACGAGGAAGCCACACTNGGTTCACTTTGCAAAAATCTCACTTTTTAAACAACTTATCAGTGCTATGTATTACCAAAAACATACCCTGGAAGAGAACAATCTCTGTGTGTTTTTTTTTTTTCTCTACATACAAAGACAATTCACACACACACACACCCCACAAAATGTTTTATAGTAGAGCCCTGTCAAAAAGTTATTTTAAAACCTTTTATTTTCTCTGGCAGCCAGAAATGATGTTCACTTGTCTGGAACACAGGCTGTTACAGGCTGCTTGTCATAGACGACTGGGAGGGAAAAAAGCAGAAGATGACAGCTGCAAATCTCAGACTCCCCAAAGACAAAGCGCGTGGCCAAACACCATCATTCAGTGCCGCTTGAAGCCTCGGCCTCCTGAAGAAAGTGCCCACGTCATTCACACTAGCACTCAGTAAATCAGCGAAGTACTCTCACTGCAACTTCAACAGTTTCCTTCTTTTCTTGCTATTGTTAAATACTTTCCCTTTTTAGGTAGTTACTAGTGTATCAGAACTCCAAGTAACTACTCTTTAATATGGTTGAAACTGGAATATCTTCAAGATGTCTGTACTGTCAGCACTGGAATCAGAAAGGGAAAAAAAAATTCCTGGGAAAGGAAAACAGAACGCTGGCTGAGCTCCCCCCAGCACTGTATTGCGCCCCTCCCAGCTGACTCCACCTATGGGAGGCTGCAGGACAGGGTGCCCACCGCAGCTGCACAAGGCAATAGGAAACACTGCCCCGGGATGCAAGGACGAGCCTCACCCGCCCCGCAGCAGGCACACAGCCCTTTGGTGCTCAGCCTCCTTGTCAGGCAAGACGAGGAAGCCACACTGGGGTCAGGGCTGTGACTCTCTGCTCCAGTCTCATGCCAAGTCTCGGTGTCCCCAGACCTAGCAATTTCCTGGCCTCCACGACAGGCAGGCACAGCGTTCTGCTGGGCAACACTGAGTTTTCACAATGCAGATGGCCCAAGCAGGGACGTCTGTCATCACACAACGCCCACCTTCCACTAAGGCTGCAAGCTGCCCACCAGCAGGACCACTCCCGCACCAGCTGGCCCCCTGCTGTCCACCAGTGACCGCGTCATGGCCAGCCTCCGCCTCGCGACAATCTCAGGCAGAGACACAGGTCTGGGGTCAGGCGTCCACTCAAGGTCACATGGTGTGTGTGCATTCTGAGCAGGGCTCTGGACTCTGTACTCACTACCCTGGCCACTGGGGGTCCTTTCTATGCTACCGAGGTCACTGAGCCCAGGGGCAGACAGGCGCCACACAGCGTGAGTTGTCCCCTTCTCTGGGTAATCTGCCTGTAAACCCACTGGCGTCCAGCCACGTTTAGGGCCCACCCCACTCCCTGGTGAGCCCCTAGCCCTCCCCCCAGGCACTGAGCCTGGGTGCCCCCAGCCCACCCTGGGGCCAGGGTGCCCAGAGACTGTGGGGCTCAGCCATGTGCTGGAGTTCCTTCTCCACACTCCCCTACCACCCACCACCGAGCCTGGGATGACGTGAACACGGAGCAAGGGGTAATGCTCTTCAGCATCTTCAGAGAGGCGCTGGAATGGGCCGCCTCAGGGCATCCTGGTGGCTCCCCTGGTGGCGCAGATGGTAAAGCCTCTGCCTGCAAGGTGGGAGACCCGGGTTCAATCCCTGGGTCCAGAAGATCCCCTGGAGAAGGGAATGGCAACCCACTCCAGTACTCTTGCCTAGAGAATCCCATGGACGGAGGAAGCTAGTAGGTGTAGTCCATGGGGTTGCAGAGTCGGACATAACTGAGTGACTTCACTTTCCAAGTGCCTCCTGAGCTGGTGTGCCATTAAAACCAGAGAGCAGGGCACCTGCGCTGCCCCTTGGAGTCTTCAGGTGACGCAGTGAAAGGCCTCCATCTTCACACAGGATGTACAGGGACACAAAGACCTGTGAGGTGCAGGCTCTGGGACAGAAGACCCTGACGAGGGAAGGTTCGGGGGCAGACGGCTACTGGCAAGGGATACATGTCCCCCGAGGGCTTGGAACGAGGATGCTCACATCACTGGATCAGTAAGACATCTTTCACCCCCAGGAGATGCATATTTATACTGAAGAAGGCAGTTTTTAAGTCCAGAGACCAGCCAACAAGT
>SJYW01021251.1:1673482-1697680 GCA_006410735.1 Raphicerus campestris | reverse complement strand
AATTTAAAGAAATAAACAATAGAAAAATAAAAGAATCAACTAAACCAATATTTGCTTCCTTAAAAAGATCAATAAAATTAACAACATTTAGCTACACTGGCCAACAGAGAAGAAAAAAAAAGACTCACATATGAAAGATGGAATATTACCACTCACCTTATAGAAATACAAATTATTATAAAGGAATACTATGAACAACATATGCCAACCAATTAGACAACATAGATGAAATGAACAAGTCCCTAAAGAGACACAATTATAAAAACTTACCCAAGGGAAAAAAAAATAAAACACCCTGAATGGACCTATTATAAGTAAAGAGTTTGAATTAATAATTCATGGCAAATAGATGGGGAAACAATGAAAACATTGAGAGACTTTATTTTCTTGGGCTCCAAAATCACTGCAGATGGTGACTGCAGCCATGAAATTAAAAGACACTTGCTTCTTGGAAGAAAAGCTATGACCTACCAAGACAGCATATTAAAAAGCAGAGACATTACTTTGCCAACAAAGGTCAGACCAGTGAAAGCTACAGCTTTTCCAGTAGTGTATAGATGTGAGAGTTGGACTATAAAGAAAGCTGAGCAGTGAAAAATTGATGCTTTTGAACTGTGGTATTGGAGAAGACTCCTGAGAGTCCCTTCGTCTGCAAGGAGATCCAACCAGTCCATCCTAAAGGAAATCAGTCCTGAATATTCATTGGAAGGACTGATGCTGAATGTGAAACTCCAATACTTTGGCCATCTGATGCGAGGACCTGACTCATTGGAAGACACCCTGCTGCTGGGAAAGATTGAAGGTAGAAGGAGAAGGGGACAACAGAGGATGAGATGGCTGGATGGCATCACTGACTCAATGGATGTGAGTTTGAGCAAGCTCTGAGAGTTGGTGACGCACAGGGAGGCCTGGCATTCTGAGTCTATGGAGTTGCAAAGAGTTGGATAGGACTGAGTGGCTGAACAACAATTCCAACTGTTCAAATATTGGAATTCTCATACAGCACTGATGGGGATATAACATGGTAGGTACAACTACTCTGAAATGTGATTTGGTAGTTTCTTTACAAAGTAAACATATACCTATTTTATGACCCAGCCAATCCTCAATTACATATTTATCCAGGATTTTAAGTCCATAAAAAGACTTAAATATTCACAGTAACTTTACTTGGTATAGCCAAAAACTGGAGACAACCCACTGATCAACAGGTGAATGGATAAACAAAGTGGATCATCCATGTGATGGAATACTATCAGCAATACGAAGGAGCACACTGCTGATACACGCACAAACTAGCCGTTGGTGGTTCCACCTTCCGGGTCATTCACCCCAGCGCCAGGCACGTGCGTGGAGGCGTTTCCAGATCACCCTCGTCCCAAGACCTCAGATCTTCCCAGGTGACACCTGGACACTTCGGAGCAAATACAAGCTAGTTCCTCCCTGCTCTGTCTGAACTCCTCACCCAGAGAATCTCTGAGCATATTAAAATGGCGTTTCATTATTTACAAACCATGGGGTGAGAGTGAGAGGGCGTGGGGTAAGAGCCTGACCACAGTCCTGTTGGCTAATTTGCTCTTTCCCTACATTCCACACTGCAGGGTCTCTCGCCTCACAATCTACGTGCAATCCGTCTTCCATGATTTTCCATGAACATGTGACAGCTGAGATCATGTATAGTGCTGTACACGCACGTCACGAGGCACTTGCTTGGCCACGGGCTGCTTTTGTCCTGTAAGCGTATTAAGCTCCACCTGCAAAAGCCGCTGAGGCTATGTTATGGCTGCATCACGTGGTAAGGCTGCATTACAACTGTATCCACTGGGGCAATCACGAGAGAAGAGCACACAGTGTGTGTCTGTTATTAAGGCTGCTGTGTCAGTCAGGAGAGAATCAATGTGTTTGCAGTTCAAAACACAAGTAAATAAAACGGCCATTTGAAGCCACTAAGCTTAGGAGGTAATTCAGTACACAGCGTTAGTAACTGATCCTGGGGTAAAAGCAGTAATTTGCTGGGGTTTTTTTCCCTATGCTGAGCTAAGTAGAAACTCATAAGTCCTGTCACACTTCCAACGTCCAAAACACCTACCCACACTACCTGAGCCAACCTGGGTTTATCACCTGGGCACCCTACAAAAGCATGGACCCTCTTACAGCACCCCGCTCCACAGTCACCTAAGCACAGTCTGCTGCTTGAACAGGACTTCTTCCCTCCACTGCCCTCAGGAGAATGGAGAAGGCAGCTCAGGCAGGACAGTCAGCGAGGGAGCACTTTACAGACACCCCGGGGCAAAGGCCCCCTCGGGAGTCCACTCAGGAGACAAAGGCAGAGATTAACGGTCATCTGCACCACCTGAGGGGCATCCCTAGCTCCACTCCATCATGACAGCAGAACGTCTCCCTGCCACTTGCCATTTGGGACCCCACAAAACCAGCGGGTCGTCTATGAGCAGCGCCCCCTACTGCCACATGCTGATCATGTTACGGGCAAAGAGAGAACGCTGCTCTTCAGACACAGTGGCTGGTCCAGGGCATGCGACGCAAGCAGGACCCTGCGCATCATCTTATGAAGTGGATGTTATTGAGTTCCTGGACCCCAGGAACCACGTGAGCTGCAGAGGCCAGCAGCCACCTTTCTTATTGTCAGGGACCAGTCTGAGAACTAAACCACGCTAGAGGGAAACAGAGGCGAGCGATGGCAGCAGAAAGCAATAGTGCTCCAGCTACATTACTTGAAAAATCCTGGGTCCGTCATGGCTGAGGCTCATATAACCTGATGGACTTTTCACAGGAGACTAAATTCTTTTACTGATTAAACCTGGCACCCAGCCGGGCACACCTGGGTAACGGTCTTGATCACATACAGGAGTGCCCTGCTAAGAGGGCCCGGTAACCACAAATCTGACCTAGGTAAGCAGTTAAGCTCTTATAGAATAAATATAGGGAGGCCTGGCGCGCTGCAATCCATGGGGTTGCAAAGAGTCGGACACAACTGAGCGACTGAACTGAACGGATAATAAATACAGAAGCAACCAAGAAGTACATTCTGAGAAGCTGGTCTGCATCCTGCCAAAAACATCTCTCCTTTACAGGATTCATTCCAGATTTCCTTAAAACGATAAGTTCATGTACTTAATTTAAAATTTGGTTCACTTTGCAAAAATCTCACTTTTTAAACAACTTATCAGTGCTATGTATTACCAAAAACATACCCTGGAAGAGAACAATCTCTGTGTGTTTTTTTTTTTTCTCTACATACAAAGACAATTCACACACACACACACCCCACAAAATGTTTTATAGTAGAGCCCTGTCAAAAAGTTATTTTAAAACCTTTTATTTTCTCTGGCAGCCAGAAATGATGTTCACTTGTCTGGAACACAGGCTGTTACAGGCTGCTTGTCATAGACGACTGGGAGGGAAAAAAGCAGAAGATGACAGCTGCAAATCTCAGACTCCCCAAAGACAAAGCGCGTGGCCAAACACCATCATTCAGTGCCGCTTGAAGCCTCGGCCTCCTGAAGAAAGTGCCCACGTCATTCACACTAGCACTCAGTAAATCAGCGAAGTACTCTCACTGCAACTTCAACAGTTTCCTTCTTTTCTTGCTATTGTTAAATACTTTCCCTTTTTAGGTAGTTACTAGTGTATCAGAACTCCAAGTAACTACTCTTTAATATGGTTGAAACTGGAATATCTTCAAGATGTCTGTACTGTCAGCACTGGAATCAGGAAGGGAAAAAAAAATTCCTGGGAAAGGAAAACAGAACGCTGGCTGAGCTCCCCCCAGCACTGTATTGCGCCCCTCCCAGCTGACTCCACCTATGGGAGGCTGCAGGACAGGGTGCCCACCGCAGCTGCACAAGGCAACAGGAAACACTGCCCCGGGATGCAAGGACGAGCCTCACCCGCCCCGCAGCAGGCACACAGCCCTTTGGTGCTCAGCCTCCTTGTCAGGCAAGACGAGGAAGCCACACTGGGGTCAGGGCTGTGACTCTCTGCTCCAGTCTCATGCCAAGTCTCGGTGTCCCCAGACCTAGCAATTTCCTGGCCTCCATGACAGGCAGGCACAGCGTTCTGCTGGGCAACACTGAGTTTTCACAATGCAGATGGCCCAAGCAGGGATGTCTGTCATCACACAACGCCCGCCTTCCACTAAGGCTGCAAGCTGCCCACCAGCAGGACCACTCCCGCACCAGCTGGCCCCCTGCTGTCCACCAGTGACCGCGTCATGGCCAGCCTCCGCCTCGCGACAATCTCAGGCAGAGACACAGGTCTGGGGTCAGGCGTCCACTCAAGGTCACATGGTGTGTGTGCATTCTGAGCAGGGCTCTGGACTCTGTACTCACTACCCTGGCCACTGGGGGTCCTTTCTATGCTACCGAGGTCACTGAGCCCAGGGGGCAGACAGGCGCCACACAGCGTGAGTTGTCCCCTTCTCTGGGTAATCTGCCCTGTAAACCCACTGGCGTCCAGCCACGTTTAGGGCCCACCACACTCCCTGGTGAGCCCCTAGCCCTCCCCCCAGGCACTGAGCCTGGGTGCCCCCAGCCCACCCTGGGGCCAGGGTGCCCAGAGACTGTGGGGCTCAGCCATGTGCTGGAGTTCCTTCTCCACACTCCCCTACCACCCACCACCGAGCCTGGGATGACGTGAACACGGAGCAAGGGGTAATGCTCTTCAGCATCTTCAGAGAGGCGCTGGAATGGGCCGCCTCAGGGCATCCTGGTGGCTCCCCTGGTGGCGCAGATGGTAAAGCCTCTGCCTGCAAGGTGGGAGACCCGGGTTCAATCCCTGGGTCCAGAAGATCCCCTGGAGAAGGGAATGGCAACCCACTCCAGTACTCTTGCCTAGAGAATCCCATGGACGGAGGAAGCTAGTAGGTGTAGTCCATGGGGTTGCAGAGTCGGACATAACTGAGCGACTTCACTTTCCAAGTGCCTCCTGAGCTGGTGTGCCATTAAAACCAGAGAGCAGGGCACCTGCGCTGCCCCTTGGAGTCTTCAGGTGACACAGTGAAAGGCCTCCATCTTCACACAGGATGTACAGGGACACAAAGACCTGTGAGGTGCAGGCTCTGGGACAGAAGACCCTGACGAGGGAAGGTTCGGGGGCAGACGACTACTGGCAAGGGATACATGTCCCCCGAGGGCTTGGAACGAGGATGCTCACATCACTGGAGCAGTAAGACATCTTTCACCCCCAGGAGATGCATATTTANGCCTGACCGTCAGGTCTTCCAGGGAGATCCTTGCTCAGCCAACTGCTGACACCTGTACCAGATCCCTCCAGATAAAGGGGCAGGCACACATCAGATGTGCCACAGGGCACCAAGAAACAGTGCCAGGAACAGGACAGCTGCCTCCTATGGTCTAAGAGAACAAACTCAAGACCTGTCCTATGGAGTCTGAGGTTAAACCATTGAGCACTTTCTTTAGACAACAAGGAGACAGTGTCTGTACTTGCAGTCCATGAAAGAAGCAGGGGGTGATCTCAGCACGCTGATTTACTGTGGCACTAACGTGGTATTTTTCTTAGGCTAGCACCACAGATGGCCTCTGCATTCCTTTACTGAAGGCACTTTATACAGCCCAAGGTGGAAAACGTCTGGACACAGCAGCCCTCTGGCCACTGTGTCTGAAACCTTGGCTCCCTAAAAGAATAGCACTTGGCGAAGGGGTACCCTTGGGAAGGGGCAGGACTCTTAGCAGAAAGAGGGGTAGGGATGACTTCCCCACCCTGGTTGGGGGGTGGTTGGTTCTCTGAGCCACAGGAAGGCACCTGTGCTTGCAGTCCCCCAGGGTGGGGCACAGGCAGGACCACTGAGCGGGGCCTCAGATGCAACAGCCTCCCTGGGGGGTCCCGGTCATCAGGGATGGCTAATACCTAGAGAACTGTCATACCCGGAACAGTAAATGAGTGTTCTGAGAGACCAGTGGATATTAGGCACAGATTCTAGCCTAAAGGGTGAAGGGCCAGTGTGTTCTGCCACAGCAAGATGAAAAGATCTGGCCAGGACCTGGCGTGACTCAGGACAGGGAAGTACCAGGAAGATTCCTCTGTGCAGAGCTATGAATGCCAGAGGAATGTCATTGAGCCTCAGTGCAAACCCCTCAGCCTGTGCCACACACACCAATCAGCATCACTCTTACAGTATAGATTTCCTAAGGAAAAACACCAACGTAGAAATCATGTTTGTACTCTGAAAAGGTCCTGGGGCATCAGACAAGAAGACATGTAACATTACTCGCTGAAGATTCTTCCACAGCCCAGAGCATAGCACACTCTCATTGAAGAAGGGGTAGGGGGGTTGAGAGAAGAAGGGATACATCAGCCTAAATTGAGCTCACAGTGTGAGATTACAATCCACATAGGAGAACGTGGCCCAGTGTAAAAGAGAGTGAGCAAATACAATAAACAGGAAGACCAGGACTCCAAGAAATTCAGAAGGTGGAATGATTCAGAAAAAGACAAAATAATTATGCTTTAAAAAAAAAAAACAAAGTGATAAAGGAAAGGAAAAATCATAGTGAAAGAACCAGACACTATAAAAATGACAGAATTAGAAAATAAAATATAATTTCTTGAGGTATGGATTATAATTGCTAAAATTAAAAACTTAGTAGGTGGACTAAATGGAGATTAGACCCAGTTTAAGAGTAAACTGGTGAACTGAGAGACAAATGAGATTACCCAGAATATAGAATATAGGGATAAAAAGACCAAATACATAAAAAGAAATTACAAAACACAGAAGACAGACTAGGGAGATCCACATCAGGTAACATTTCTAGAAGAAGAATAAACAGATAACAGGGAAGAAGCATTCCTCAGTAACATGGAGGCTGGGCAATTTATGATGATTTTTTGTGATTAAATGGGAGGGGACAAAATATATAATTAACAGACAAAAATAACAAGGACAACGATACCTAAAGCATTTGAAGGTTCGTGTATTATGAATGAAAAATACCTGACACTTTTAGACTTCCTTAGGACAATTTCTTTTTTAATTTTCAGTTCAGTTCAGTAGCTCAGTCGTGTCTGACTCTTCATAACCCCGTGAATTGCAGCACGCCAGGCCTCCCTGTCCATCACCATCTCCCGGAGTTCACTCAGACTCACGTCCATCGAGTCAGTGATGCCATCCAGCAATCTTGTCCTCTTTTGTCCCCTTCTCCTCCTGCCCCCAATCGCTCCCAGCATCAGAGTCTTTTCCAATGAGTCAACTCTTCGCATGAGGTGGCCAAAGTACTGGAGTCTCAGCTTTAGCATCATTCCTTCCAAAGAAATCCCAGGGCTGATCTCCTTCAGAATGGACTGGTTGGATCTCCTTGCAATCCAAGGGACTCTCAAGAGTCTTCTCCAGCACCACAGTTCAAAAGCATCAATTCTTCGGCACTCAGTCTTCTTCACAGTCCAACTCTCACATCATACATGACCACAGGAAAAACCATAGCCTTGACTAGACGGACCTTAGTCGGCAAAGTAATGTCTCTGCTTTTGAATATACTATCTAGGTTGGTCATAACTTTCCTTCCAAGGAGTAAGCGTCTTTTAATTTCATGGCTGCAGTCACCATCTGCACTGATTTTGGAGCCTCCCAAAATAAAGCCTGACACTGTTGTCACTGTTTCCCCATCTATTTCCCATGAAGTGATGGGACCGGATGCCATGATCTTTGTTTTCTGAATGTTGAGCTTTAAACCAACTTTTTCGCTTTCCTCAAAAGGCTCTTTTTAATTTTAGGGTAAAAGCAACTAAAGAGAAAACAGATTTTATAAAATTTCCACACCAGTGGAAGCAAAAAGAATAAAGAAAAGCTGGTGGAACCAACAGAGAAAGAAAACAACAACAAAAAGAAACAGAAGCAAAGAAAAAGCACAGCATTATAAATGGAAAACAAAAGATGGCAGAAATAAATGTAATTATATCAGTAACACCATAAAAATCCTAACCCTGTCAATGAAAATAAAGATGTTCCTAAATTGGACATTTTTAATTCATTTAAAAAAATTTTTTTAAATACATATTAATTTTAGGAAACCATATAAAACATCATTATAGAGAAGGACTGAAAATAAAACTAAAGAAAAAGAATCATGTAAACATTAACCAAAATAAAAATTAACTGGCAAGATTAATATTAGATGAAAATAGTGAGAAGGCTTTACCAGAGACAATAAAGGCCTATTACATGATAATAGAAATAATTCACCAGGAATATGGCCATACAATAAAAAGTACTGCCTCATAACTTATAAAGAAAAAACTGATAGAATTAAAAGGTTAAATAGGCCAAACCACAACTTATGAGATTTTTAATATACCTCTAATTAAAACAAGTCAAACAAAACAAAACAATGAGGATATGAATGATTCTGTCATCATCATATTTAAACTAATGAATATATAGAGAATGATGTTCACAATTAAAGAATATATATTCTTTTAATTTACATATAAAACACTTATTTAAAAAAAAATACCTATGTTTTAAACCACAATGCAAATCTCAACCATTAGCAAAGAATCAATATCATATGGAATGCAGGCCAACAAGCTTCTAACAGACCTATACCTCCTACAGAGAGCAACTGTAAACTTAAAAAATGCAAAACTCCATTGACTAAATTACTAGAAAGTAAGCTAATGCAGGATGCTTTTGGTGGGAAGTCAATGCTTGGAAGAACAGCAGAGCACAGGGGACTGAACTCAGGCCTAGCTAGTGCAATATATACTTCCAGGTCAGTGGTATGCTCCAGGTCAGCGCTATACTCCAGGTCGGAGTTATGCTCCAGGTCAGAGTTATGCTCCAGGTCAGCGCTATGCTCCAGGTCACCGNGGATGCTTTTGGTGGGAAGTCAATGCTTGGAAGAACAGCAGAGCACAGGGGACTGAACTCAGGCCTAGCTAGTGCAATATATACTTCCAGGTCAGTGGTATGCTCCAGGTCAGCACTATACTCCAGGTCGGAGTTATACTCCAGGTCAGAGTTATGCTCCAGGTCAGCGCTATGCTCCAGGTCACCGTTATGCTCCAGGTCAGCGCTGTGCTCCAGGTCAGCGCTGTGCTCCAGGTCAGCGCTGTGCTCCAGGCCAGCGCTGTGCTCCAGGCCAGCACTATGCTCCAGGCCAGCACTAAGACTATGCTCCAGGCCAGCGCTATGACTATGCTCCAGGCCAGCGCTATGCTCCAAGTCACTGCTATACTCCAATAGAATTCCCACAACTCTCAGGCCTAAAGAACCAGAGGGCAGAGTTCAGAGCAAAAAGGTGACTAGAAACTAAGTGGGGCATATCAGAAAGGAGAGCTCCAAAAAGAGGGAGCCCCAAATTCTGTATATCAGTTATATAAAAATCTCTAAATGATCCCTACATGGAAGAGACTTTAGCTAAGGATAAAAGAACAGAACTGAGATTTGAGATGATACCCTAGAGATAAATTTTGCAGTTTGAGTCCAAGAGCATTAAACTGGCAGCTAAAATACTCCAGAAGAATAGAATCTACTTCAAAACATTATATTTACACCCAGAACACATTCCAAAATTACTTGATACATGAATAGCCAGGAAGATGCGATCCATTTTCAACAGAAAAGACAATAAATGAAGAAAATCCCAAGAGAATCCAGCTGTTAGAAGAGCAGACAAAAATTTTAAAGCAACTATTATCACCATGCCTAAAGACTTAAAGGAAAATATGCTCTTGATGAATGAAAATATAGGAAATCTCAGTAGAGATCCTAAAATTACAAAAAAGAGAAACAAATGGAAAGCTTGACATGGGCCACATTCTTTAACTGCTAAACAGAGTACTATAAATTCATTTTTGAATGGTGGCAAAAACATATGATAAAAATTTATAAATAATATAAAGCTGTAATGATAATAGAGAATACTTAGTACCATAAATTATTATAAGTGCATTATACATTAATTTAACCATCTTAATAATTCTATAAAGTACATGCAACTGTTATCATTTTACAAATAAAGAAACTTAGGTACAAAAAGATTAAATAAGCTACTCATTCAAGCCAGTAAGTGGCTTAAGGCAGGAATTCAAACCCATTAGACCTATCTGTAAACTCTTAAGCATCTACACTGCACTGCCCCTCTAGGAGAAAATTATGAATCTTGGAGAACATCTAGGACTGGATACTAGAAATACTATATATCAAAATGTGTATGCAGTCAGAGGCATGCTGCTGCTGCTGCTCAGTCGCTCAGTTATGTCCAACTCTCTGTGACCCCATTAACCGTAACCCCAGGCCCCTCTGTCCATGGGATTCTCCAGGCAAGAACACTGGAGGGGGTTGCCATGCCCTCCTCCAGGTTTAAGGTATGCTTATGGGGAAACATATAGTCTTAAATATATACAGTAAAAATTAAGACATAAAGTTTAATGAGTTAAGTGTTTTACTCAAAAAGTTAGGAAAAAGGCAACAGGATTAAATCCAGAGAATGTAAAATAAAATTAAATTAAAAAGATAGAAATTAAAGAAAATGGAAATTTTAAAAAGTAGTAAGGAAGAAAAATATAAAACCAAAGCTGCTGCTGTTTCTAAGTCACTTCAGTCGTGTCCGACTCTGTGCGACCCCATAGACAGCAGCCCGCCAGGCTCCCCCATCCCTGGGATTCTCCAGGCTAGTGCTTTGAAAAGATTAATGAAACAGAAAAATGTCTACAATTAAAATAAATAAACTAGATTTGCATTAACGTGGATAAACTTAAAAAATATTATAATAAAAGCAAACTGCACAGTATGAAGCCATTTGTGCAAATTTTAAAACATACAAAACAACACAACATCTAGTTTATGACTATATATCACAAATACTGTAATAGTTCAAAAACATGGACAGGCAGGATTCACACCAACCTCAGGTCGGTGGTTTCTTCTAGGCAGTAAGCTATGGGGATAACAGAGGTATGGTGGAAGGATACTAAGTCATACCCATAAATATGAATTTCTCTCTTAAAAATATTCTGAAGCAGATGTGACCAGAACTTAACATTGGTTAAGTCTGAATGCTGAGCATATGGGCTTTCAGTTTTTGTTTTGTGTTTTTTTCCTGCCTATTTTTATAACTAAAAAAGCATTTCAGTTTTTACAAAGTATTTTACAACTATAATTAACTTATACCTGCTACTTTCACTTACTTCTAGCTCCTCTATGAGCTTCCTGGAGGAGCTCACATTCACCAGTTATGTTCTATGTCTAGAGGGTCAATGAACACTTGATGACTGAATAAACAAAAACAAGAGCATATGACCTCTAGGGGTAACTTTCAGTCTATAAACACTAAGATTCTCTCATTGCGTTACCGATTTTCTCAAGAGGCAAGAATGAAAGATTCGAGAATAATAATGAGAACTTTAAGCTTTCAGCTCAGTGCTCCACAGAGTTTCTTTCTTTCCCACTTAATACAGAACAAGGGCACTGAAGTGGTCCCCTGATATTAAAGAATGGGGGTAGGAATCATAATTATAACCACAGCAGCTGCAGCTAATATTTGTTAGTTGCTAAGTGACAAGTATGCATTATCTCATTTAAAGTACACAAAACCCCCAAGAGGTAGATATTAGTGTGCTTCAAAAGATGAAACCAGTGGCCCAGTCCTTTTGAAACTTGCCTGAAGCTACACAGCTCCTTTCCTACTTATTTATCAAGAAAAAAACCACGTATAGACGATGAACAAGCCAACTATGATATCTATTCTTACAGGAAGGGTCCCTCTATTCAGCCCATTCCCAGTTTCCTCCAAGTTTGTTTTTCTGACTCTTAGGCATTTGTAAGTGTTCTTATGAACATCCCCCCAATCAATGTGGCTGAAAGTGGTACCATCACCTTCTCACCTCTGTGTTCTTCAGCAATAACCCTGAGAAGCAGACAAGGCTGGCGTCATATCAGCATCACAGATGAGAAGACAGAGGCTGCTGTGGGCTGAACTGTGTACTCGAACCCTCAGCACCTTTGAATGTGACCGTGTTTGAAGACAGGATGTTTAAGAGGTGATCAAGTGGAAATGGGGTCATAAGGCTGGGCTGCAATATTNTGCTCCAGGCCAGCGCTATGCTCCAAGTCACTGCTATACTCCAATAGAATTCCCACAACTCTCAGGCCTAAAGAACCAGAGGGCAGAGTTCAGAGCAAAAAGGTGACTAGAAACTAAGTGGGGCATATCAGAAAGGAGAGCTCCAAAAAGAGGGAGCCCCAAATTCTGTATATCAGTTATATAAAAATCTCTAAATGATCCCTACATGGAAGAGACTTTAGCTAAGGATAAAAGAACAGAACTGAGATTTGAGATGATACCCTAGAGATAAATTTTGCAGTTTGAGTCCAAGAGCATTAAACTGGCAGCTAAAATACTCCAGAAGAATAGAATCTACTTCAAAACATTATATTTACACCCAGAACACATTCCAAAATTACTTGATACATGAATAGCCAGGAAGATGCGATCCATTTTCAACAGAAAAGACAATAAATGAAGAAAATCCCAAGAGAATCCAGCTGTTAGAAGAGCAGACAAAAATTTTAAAGCAACTATTATCACCATGCCTAAAGACTTAAAGGAAAATATGCTCTTGATGAATGAAAATATAGGAAATCTCAGTAGAGATCCTAAAATTACAAAAAAGAGAAACAAATGGAAAGCTTGACATGGGCCACATTCTTTAACTGCTAAACAGAGTACTATAAATTCATTTTTGAATGGTGGCAAAAACATATGATAAAAATTTATAAATAATATAAAGCTGTAATGATAATAGAGAATACTTAGTACCATAAATTATTATAAGTGCATTATACACTAATTTAACCATCTTAATAATTCTATAAAGTACACGCAACTGTTATCATTTTACAAATAAAGAAACTTAGGTACAAAAAGATTAAATAAGCTACTCAAAGTCATTCAAGCCAGTAAGTGGCTTAAGGCAGGAATTCAAACCCAGTAGACCTATCTGTAAACTCTTAAGCATCTACACTGCACTGCCCCTCTAGGAGAAAATTATGAATCTTGGAGAACATCTAGGACTGGATACTAGAAATACTATATATCAAAATGTGTATGCAGTCAGAGGCATGCTGCTGCTGCTGCTCAGTCGCTCAGTTATGTCCAACTCTCTGTGACCCCATTAACCGTAACCCCAGGCCCCTCTGTCCATGGGATTCTCCAGGCAAGAACACTGGAGGGGGTTGCCATGCCCTCCTCCAGGTTTAAGGTATGCTTATGGGGAAACATATAGTCTTAAATATATACAGTAAAAATTAAGACATAAAGTTTAATGAGTTAAGTGTTTTACTCAAAAAGTTAGGAAAAAGGCAACAGGATTAAATCCAGAGAATGTAAAATAAAATTAAATTAAAAAGATAGAAATTAAAGAAAATGGAAATTTTAAAAAGTAGTAAGGAAGAAAAATATAAAACCAAAGCTGCTGCTGTTTCTAAGTCACTTCAGTCGTGTCCGACTCTGTGTGACCCCATAGACAGCAGCCCGCCAGGCTCCCCCATCCCTGGGATTCTCCAGGCTAGTGCTTTGAAAAGATTAATGAAACAGAAAAATGTCTACAATTAAAATAAATAAACTAGATTTGCATTAACGTGGATAAACTTAAAAAATATTATAATAAAAGCAAACTGCACAGTATGAAGCCATTTGTGCAAATTTTAAAACATACAAAACAACACAACATCTAGTTTATGACTATATATCACAAATACTGTAATAGTTCAAAAACATGGACAGGCAGGATTCACACCAACCTCAGGTCGGTGGTTTCTTCTAGGCAGTAAGCTATGGGGATAACAGAGGTATGGTGGAAGGATACTAAGTCATACCCATAAATATGAATTTCTCTCTTAAAAATATTCTGAAGCAGATGTGACCAGAACTTAACATTGGTTAAGTCTGAATGCTGAGCATATGGGCTTTCAGTTTTTGTTTTGTGTTTTTTTCCTGCCTATTTTTATAACTAAAAAAGCATTTCAGTTTTTACAAAGTATTTTACAACTATAATTAACTTATACCTGCTACTTTCACTTACTTCTAGCTCCTCTATGAGCTTCCTGGAGGAGCTCACATTCACCAGTTATGTTCTATGTCTAGAGGGTCAATGAACACTTGATGACTGAATAAACAAAAACAAGAGCATATGACCTCTAGGGGTAACTTTCAGTCTATAAACACTAAGATTCTCTCATTGCGTTACCGATTTTCTCAAGAGGCAAGAATGAAAGATTCGAGAATAATAATGAGAACTTTAAGCTTTCAGCTCAGTGCTCCACAGAGTTTCTTTCTTTCCCACTTAATACAGAACAAGGGCACTGAAGTGGTCCCCTGATATTAAAGAATGGGGGTAGGAATCATAATTATAACCACAGCAGCTGCAGCTAATATTTGTTAGTTGCTAAGTGACAAGTATGCATTATCTCATTTAAAGTACACAAAACCCCCAAGAGGTAGATATTAGTGTGCTTCAAAAGATGAAACCAGTGGCCCAGTCCTTTTGAAACTTGCCTGAAGCTACACAGCTCCTTTCCTACTTATTTATCAAGAAAAAAACCACGTATAGACGATGAACAAGCCAACTATGATATCTATTCTTACAGGAAGGGTCCCTCTATTCAGCCCATTCCCAGTTTCCTCCAAGTTTGTTTTTCTGACTCTTAGGCATTTGTAAGTGTTCTTATGAACATCCCCCCAATCAATGTGGCTGAAAGTGGTACCATCACCTTCTCACCTCTGTGTTCTTCAGCAATAACCCTGAGAAGCAGACAAGGCTGGCGTCATATCAGCATCACAGATGAGAAGACAGAGGCTGCTGTGGGCTGAACTGTGTACTCGAACCCTCAGCACCTTTGAATGTGACCGTGTTTGAAGACAGGATGTTTAAGAGGTGATCAAGTGGAAATGGGGTCATAAGGCTGGGCTGCAATATTACTGACATTAGAGATCAGGATACAGACATGCACAGACGAAGAGCCCACAAGAGGACAAAGGGAGAAGACAGCCACCTACAAGCTAAGCAGAGGGGCCACAGAGGAAACCTACCCTGCTGACCCCCTCACTGCGCGGTTCTAGATCCAGAACTGTGAGGAAGCAAGGGTCTGCCGTTCACGCTGCTGGGTCTGTGGCAGTGTGTCCTAGCAGCCCCTGCACACTAACAGAGCACAGAGATGCCAAGGCCCACTTCTGGGGTCACACGCAAGGGAGGCAAGAGGTGGGCCTCTAGCATCCCTCTTCTTTCTCCTTCTCAGGAATAACGATTCTAAAGTATCAGGGTCTCTTTCAGACCTAATATTTTATATATGAGTACATACTTAAAATACTAACATGAAAAAATACAAAGTACAAATTTAATTCCATTTCTTTTGGCTTCTTCTTCCACTGAAGATGCAGAAAAACACAGAAGACCATCACCACCACTGAAACAACAAAACCCACTGGATAAACGACAGAACCATATTTTGCTTCACGCACTGGAGACCTGAGGTCTACAACGACTTCAGAGGCGACAAATGTCGGAGGGACTGAGCCCTTCCCACTGAGCAAAGACCAGCAGCCAAGTACCCCTGGGGCACAGGTAGGGTGAGGAGTTAACAGGCATCTGACAAGGACTCGGTGAAGTCAGAGGAACCAGCCAAAGTCTCATCCACCACATGGGCTAGGATGAGGGCCTCAATCTGGATTAGAGGTGTCCTGAATCGATCCCACCAGACTTGTGCCTGACTTACAGGAAGTCGGGAGAGGACGGAAAGCACAGTGACGTCTCATCTCCGCTGTCAGGGGGGACTCAGTGATGCTTTTACACTCCTGCCACAAGGCATGTGAAACCAGGGGTGAACCGGAAGGAATTCAAGCCACGATCCAAGCCAACCCACCCAAACTCCTGATTAAACAGAAGGGTTCAGCCCCTTATCCCAGGGACCTCTTTATCACCAGAAGAGAAGCCAGCTAGGACAAAGCTGCCAGATACAGAACCGCCATGGCCAAGGCTGACCTGAGCTCCAGCCTCCTAACTGCTCCTCAGCTCCAGGGTCCCATGGCAGTGGCATCATTTAGTGTTTAAGCCACTTTGATTTCTGTCATTTCCAACCAAATGAATAAAAATTGACACAAAGCACAACTTCCAACCAATATTTTTTACAGAGTATATACAGGTATTATTACACATGCAGATTCTTGCATAAATTGGCAATACACAATTCTGAGTCATTCTGATATCCTCTAAACACTCACTAAAATTAACTTTAGAATGCTATAAATGAATGAAACAATACTATAAAATAACTGTACTATTTTTAAAGCAATCATAACAAACTACAAAGTAGCCATCAATTACTTCACGGAATGGCATTGATGTGTTTGTGTTCTAAAGAGCCCACCACCATGCAAAACACTGCAGGATTCCTATTTTGACAGTGCCTCATAGAAAACTAGTTTTATTATTTCACAATCTACTTCAACCATCCACATGTTTACATCTACCATAGTGAATGAGAAGAGATTCAAATTATTACTTAAAAACCATGAAAGTGCTAGTGGGAAGATTCTAAGCTGAACCTGAATGGAGAAATTAAAATAAGCATAGCAGGCAGACAAAAAGTTTTGAAGTCAAAATAACCACTCAAAAAATCAAGCATCTTTTCAAAATATCCAAAGTACCATTTTAGTGTTTGAGAATAGCCAAAAATATTTTCAAATACTCATGCTCACCAAAAAAAAAGAGAGGAAAAGGAAAAAAGGCTCACAGTATCCATATTTTCATGCCAAGTTCCAAGCTGGAGTGATATTTTATGAATTAATTTATAAGGTCCTAAAAGAAGCTATAAAGGAAATAGGATCTGCCTGTCCCCTCTCTGGAAGCCCTGAATCTTTTAGCCTCTAGCCTCTGAGCTAGAAAGCAGCCTCTGTGGTGCAAAACAGAAGGCAGTGATTCCTCCCAGGTGTCCTTTCCTGTGTCAGCCTCTCTGCCCCTAAACAGCATGGTGGCTTACCTGGACTCAGTCAGCAGAGCAATTGAGTGCTTCATGGAGGAGAAAGAGTTACCAGACTCCTCTTCCCCTGCCTGAGCCAGCTGCACACCCCCAGGCCATGTCCAAGGTTGGGATAACACAAGATCAGTGACAAGGCACGATGACTCTGGTGACTGCCGTGCTCAGCCATAAAGAACATGCTCCCATGGGAAATCACGAGTTAATCTCATTAATCTTTCCAGGAAACTTCAAGAATGGATTCTGCTGGCATCCTGGTAAATTTTTCCAGTGTCTAAACCCCCAACGTTTAAAAGTTAATCCAAACTAGATAGAGCCTAATTAACTGCTCATTAGCTAAGCCTCTGAGAAGACCTGTTGTCTTTCTTCACACAGCAACAAAGTTTACTGAGCATTTCACACAAAGCAAGAAGGACCAGAAGCAAAATCTATACTTTTCTCCTAAGTCTGTGTTCCTACCCAAGACAGAGCCTGAGTTGGCATCACCTTAAACAAACACATGCTCCTGCATGGCAGAGTATGTTGATGAGAGATCTGGGGGCTGAGAAGAGGATTATTTTTTAGGCAAATTCAGAAATTTCTCTCTGCAGCCTTGCATGACCGCTCTTGTTTCAACTTAATTTCCATCACATCCTCCCTACCCTGGCTTTGCACATTTTATTTCCTTCACTAAAGGCAAAACAGTCTCTCAAGAGTGCCTCCAAACTCACCTTAGGGACAAAAATGCAAATACCAGCACAATTCATCATTTTGTCAGCAATCCTTGGTATCACGGCCCCAAAGAGGATGACAGCTGGTAATCAGACAAATATTCCACAATACCACAGGCAGCCCGAGTTTCCGGTCACTGACTATCAGCTGACAAGCACCAGCTCGAGCAGAGGAAAAGTAGAAATAAAACTTATTTGCTCTTGGGTTTTACTCTGTGGCCCTGCTTGGTGGTCCTCACCCGAGAAAACCCCGCTCCTGGTGGGCCACAGGTGCTATTACTCATGTTTAAAACGTTTGAGGGCAGCAGTTCTCAGCACCAGTTGAACATTAGAACCACCCGGGGAGGTTTCAAATCACCAGATGCCCGGCTGCACCCCAGACCAATAAAAGTGGCTCTCTAGGGGCAGGACCGGGGTGTGACTAGTTGTTAAGGCACCCCAGGTGATACCAATGGACAGCCAATGCTGAGAACCTCTGCCTCCGAAACAATATCTTCAGAGCAAATGCAGAAAATGCTCAGGTTTAGAACGATCACTAGTCATTCACTTTGAGAGGAGACGGAGAAAAAAATGATCCACCAAGACTGACCCCAAAGGGAGGAAGCACCACCTGGGAGCCGTAGACTATCATCTTCATCAAGGGACACCGACAGGCAGACGGCCAGTGATCCAGCACCGTGAGAGGTCCTTAAACACCGACAGGTGATCCACAGGGGCCCAAACAGAGCCACAGAGTACAAGAACCCTGGGTTCTCAGCCCAAACTGCTCATCAGAACCACCTTTAAAAACACACCCAAGTCACACCAGACCAATCAGATCAGGCTTTGGGGGACTGGCTAGTGTACAGCACTTTTTAAAACAATGGCTCTCACACCTAAGTTGACTAGATCTATCTGGACCCACCGCCATGGTTCCTGACTCGGGCTGGGCTGGGGAGGGGCATATGAGAACACGCAGTTCTAAGAGACTCCCTGGTGGTGCTGGTGCTACTGGCCCAGGAGTCACACGTTGAGAACCACTTTTTTTTTCTAAGTTCCCCAGCTGACTCTGATCAGTGCAGCCAAGACGGAGGACCTCTGTATAAGGAGAGCACGCTCTGGCCAAACTGTCCAGGGAAGGAATTACTGTAGCTCTGCCACCAACCTTGGGCTTGACGACGATAAGCCATTGAGGTTTTTCAAGCCTCAACTTGCTCCTAGTCTATAAAATTGAGATGTAACAAAAAGAGATCCTTGGTTCTTTCTACAAATGCCTTTTTCAAAGGGCTGCTATGCATGAAACACTGGTAGAAATAAACATGGAAAGGAAAAAAAAGTGGCCTCATGGGTAATAAAAAAAAATAGCTTTCAAAACACAGGAAAGCTAAGTTCTTGTTTACAGGATTTTAGTACATTTGGAGACACATCAACGGGGATGGTCTAGGGATGCGTGACAGTGTCAAGCAGGCATGTGCTGTGAGCCATTCACGCTGTTTCCCAGACTCACCTGTGAGGACCTTGCAGAGCTGCCCAGGTATCTGGGCCTTGGGAGAGGGGCTGGGTGTCAAGGACCATTTGCGCCTGACCAGATGCTCTTGTCCCTGGGAACTGTTGAGGGGCTGGATGAGCACCTGCTCCTGCCCAAGCTGGATGAGGCCAACCTGCCCAGAAAGAGAAAAACAGATGTCAGTCATCCTCATTCAGGCCCGTCCAGGACCCTAGTGGCATAAGCTGGGAAGGCCACCCAGCTGAGGCCTGTTCCTGCGCTGGGGCTGCTGCTTTGCAGGTTCTGCTGATTCAAGGAGCCCAAGAATGAGCTCGTGTGTGACCTGAAGCATGCCACCCACCAGTCATGCTGGGAATCAAGGGACGGAAGGCAGAGGCTGGGGCACAACAGCACCAGTTCTCTGTGTTCACTTTCAAAGGTATATTATTGTGTTTTTGGAAAAAACTTTTTAAACTATTTAGTCATCCCCCTGGTTCACCCACTGGATCATCGAAAAAGCAGAAGAGTTCCAGAAAAAAATCTATTTCTGCTTTATTGACTATGCCAAAGCCTTTGACTGTGTGGATCACAATAAACTGTGGAAAATTCTGAAAGAGATGGGAATACCAGACCACCTGACCTGCCTCTTGAGAAACGTGTATGCAGGTCCAGTTAGAACTGGACGTGGAACAACAGACTGGTTCCAAATAGGAAAAGGAGTATGTCAAGGCTGGATATTGTCACCCTGCTTATTTAACTTCTGGGCAGAGTACATCATGAGAAATACTGAGCTGGAAGAAGCACAAGCTGGAATCAAGACTGCAGAGAGAAATATCAATAACTTCAGATATGCAGATGACACCACCCTTATGGTAGAAAGTGAAGAAGAACTAAAGAGCCTCTTGATGAAAGTGAAAGAGAACAGTGGAAAAAGTTGGCTTAAAGCTCAAAGTTCAGAAAACTAAGATCATGGCATCTGGTCCCATCACTTCATGGCAAATAGATGGGGAAACAGTAGAAACAGTGGCTGACTTTATTTTTCTGGGCTCCAAAATCACCTCAGATGGTGATTACAGCCATGAAATTAAGACTCCTTGGAAGAAAAATTATGACCAGCCTAGACAGCATATTAAAAAGCAGAGACATTACTTTGCCAACAAAGGTCCCTCTAGTCAAAGCTATGGTTTTTCTGATAGTTATGTATGGATGTGAGAGTTGGACTATAAAGAAAGCTGAGCATCAAAGAATTGATGCTTTTGAACTGTGGTGTTGGAGAAGACTCTTGAGAGTCCCTTGGACTGCAAGGAGATCCAACCAGTCCATCTTAAAGGAGATTAGTCCTGGGTGTTCATTGGAAGGACTGATGTTGAAGCTGAAACTCCAATACTTTGGCCACCTGATGTGAAGAACTGACTCATTTGAAAAAAACCATGATGCTAGGAAAGATTGAGGGCAGGAGAAGGGGACGACAAAAAGATGAGATGGTTGGATAGCATCATCAACTCGATGGACATGGGTTTGGGTAGACTCCGGGAGCTGGTGATGGACAGGGAGGCCTGATGTGCTGTGGTCATGGGGTCACAAAGAGTCAGACACGACTGAGCAACTGAACTGAACTCATCCCCCAAAAGTCAACCTGAGCAGGTACCTCCAAAAGTGTTGGGAATTAATCACAATTATATCCTTAATAGGAAAGAAAAGTGTGTATATATATACATATATATATATATACACACACACACACACACATACATACATATATGTATATATATATACCAGATCAATTGGGCTGATATTTGCATTTTTGTCCCTAAGGTTAGTTTGGAGGCACTCTTGAGAGACTATTTTGCCTTTAGTGAAGGAAATAAAATGTGCAAAGCCAGGGTAGGGAGGATGTGATGACCACTTCAAGAGTGGTCATGCAAGGCTGCAGAGAGAAACTGGGGAACATTTTCCTCTACATATATATATATATATATTATATGTATATGTTATATACACACACACACACACACATATATCCCTAGGGATCACTATTTAGACTATTTAGAATCCCTACTTACACTGGACTGGAAGAAACACAAGCTGGAATCAAGATTGCCAGGAGAAATATGAATAACCTCAGATATGCAGATGACACCACCCTTATGGCACAAAGTGAAGAGGAACTAAAAAGCCCCGTGATAAAAGTAAAAGAGAGTGAAAAAGTTGGCTTAAAGCTCAACATTCAGAAAACGAAAATCATGGCATCTGGTCCCATCACTTCATGGGAAATAGATGGGGAAACAGTGGAAACAGTGTCAGACTTTATTTGGGGGGGCTCCAAAATCACTGCAGATGGTGACTGCAGCCATGAAATTAAAAGACGCTTACTCCTTGGAAGGAAAGTTATGACCAACCTAGATAGTATATTCAAAAGCAGAGACATTACTTTGCCAACTAGTCAAGGCTATGGTTTTTCCTGTGGTCATGTATGGATGTGAGAGATGGACTGTGAAGAAGGCTGAGCGCCGAAGAATTGATGCCTTTGAACTGTGGTGTCGGAGAAGACTCTTTAGAGTCCCTTGGACTGCAAGGAGATCCAACCAGTCCATTCTGAAGGAGATCAGCCCTGGGATTTCTTTGGAGGGAATGATGCTGAAGCTGAAACTCCAGTACTTTGGCCACCTCATGCGAAGAGTTGACTCATTGGAAAAGACTTTGATGCTGGGAGGGACTGGGGGCAGAAGAAGGGGACGACCGAGGATGCGATGGCTGGATAGCATCACTGACTTGGTGGAAGCGAGTCTGAGTGAACTCCGGGAGTTGGTGATGGACAGGGACGCCTGGCGTGCTGCGATTCATGGGGTCGCAAAGAGTCGGACACGACTGAGTGACTGAACTGACTGACTGACTTAGACTATTTAGAATTTTATATAGAAACTTATCCCTGGGGATTACTAGAATTAAATAGAGAGGATGGAGTCACACCTTAGTGTTAATAGTTTGGTGATCGATTTGTAGATTTTCTTCAGTGTTTCAAGAGAACTTGGCAGAGTAATGAATTAGATTTGGGGTCTAATTTAAAGTACATCAGTGATTTAGACCTGTAATTTTAAAACCTTATCAGGTTCGTAAGCAGTATCAGAATGTATAAGAGAACTGAAAACTTCTTTACAAAACTAGTAACTCATTATTTACAAGAACCATTTAAGTTCTTGCAAAGGATTTATTCTTTAATCAGACAACAAAAGAACTTGAAAATGAAACTGAATATACTAAATTTCTAAACATGGTTTTAAAGGTTTAAATGTTGTTCATCGCCAGATTTGTAAACAGGATCAAATGTTATCCAAAGGCTCCTTAAAAAGAATTTCAAAAACTTGCTCGATTATCATGAGAACGTGATTTGTAAATTGAACAAAAAAAACTTGCTGCTTTAATAGAGTTGACTATTAATTCTTAAAAACATATACACAATGCAGAGAACTTTTCCCCTCATTTGGAACCAATGCTGGCAGCATTAAAAGTCTGCCCTCCTTCCCAGGATACCTGCTGCTAGCTTCCCTCTGAATCATCAACAAAATGAGGTAAACCTCCCACAAGGAACTGGCTATTATCTGTGTTTGCCCGCTGGACCCTGCAGCCCACGGCCCCTGCTTTGGCCTCATGGCTGGGACCACCTTTGCCAGCAGAGATTCGGGAGATAGAGCCAATCTGTCTTAGGCTATCACAAAGAGCCCTGCTCCCCTCCTCCACCACCACCCCAGCCCACACTACTTTCTAAAAGCTGTAAGCACACTAAAGCAAGGGCTCCCAAACGCCGGTGCACATCAAAATCACCTGGAGGGCGTGGACGCTCACCAAGAACACTCATTTCTAACAAGTCCCCAGGTGACGCTGCTGCTGTAGGCCTGAGGACCACACTGAGAAGCACTGGTCTCCACCACAGCTCAGCAACTCCTCCAGCCTCAGGTACAAAGTTTACTCACACCAAAGGATACAGACTCCTCTACCTTCTGAAAGGATGCATCAATACGAATCCTCTGGAAGTAAATCAGATCAATTACGAAGATCGCCTACAACTTTTAGTCCCCAAATCACAGGGTGAGACCATACTTACTGCTCTAAGCAGATTGCAAGGTTTCCATTTCATTAGAACTTCTGCCAAGAACAACTCAAGAGATTTTACTGCCCAAATAAAACTGTCTTAAAGTGGTACTGCATGACCTGCAGGGAAGCAGGGCTTTCTCCCCTCTTCTTTGAAGTTAAAACCTGAGTCTGTTCACTGTGATACTTCAGGGAAGTGGTTGTGGGGGGCAGGGCAGAACCCCTCGAGAATTGTCAGTGGAAACGTCCATGGTTGAAACAAAGTTGACAGATGGGCCCTGCATGGAAGGAGGCCGTGCTCCCTGGAAGACACACCCCATTCTGACAGGGTCCCAAGTCTTCCCAAAATGCTCAGGCTGCAGGAAGGCAAAGCCCTCCTTCTGTCTGGCACTTTCCAAGCCAGTTATCCTCCACTCACTCAACCCAGTGTCCAAGCCTCAGGGTAAAAGACTATTTAGCCAGTAGTTCTGATGTGACACAACACAGAGAATCTGTAAGAAAGCCTACAGGCAGGCAACACGCACACACATACACACACTCATGGTCCCACCTCCTGGTGTTTTTGCCCTAGAGGGTCGTTTTCACAGGGACCACATTCTGGTTTCAATCTACTCAAGAAAGAGACTAGCAAAGCTGGTGAGACCGACACATGGGCCAAAGACCTGTACTCAACTGGGCAGCCAGGTGGCCCCGGGGCCCGGAATTTCACGCAGGCCTGTGGCCAAAACGAGCACCTGGAGGGGACCCAGGGCATGGCCCACCCATCCAAAAGCCACCACAAGGAGGGACTCGCCCCTGCCCCCCCCAATCACTGCCACCAGGCACCCTGAAGCCTCCACAGCACCCACTGGGTCATCGTGGTGGTAAGATGTTCTGTGAAAAGTGCTGTCTCCACCACCACCTCCCTGCCACACACACACACA
>SJYW01021251.1:1614058-1644727 GCA_006410735.1 Raphicerus campestris | reverse complement strand
GGGGGTGGGGCCCAGCAATCCAGGTAGCAAATGCTGCCGGTAACTCCAATGCCAGCTCAGGGCTGAGAACTACTCGTAAAGGATAAACCCCCCTCCACACCCCCACCCTGCAGGCTTAAGAGCATGCTCCTTCCCCTGTGAACCTTCTGAGACAGGGCCTACTGGGATGTGGAGGAATTGAAGCAGAGAACCTGGAACATAGAATTCTAAGGCCTCCCACCAACTCCTCTGGACTGTACCTACCGCTCGTGAGCATCAGGCTGCCCGTGACCGTAACCTCAGATACCTAAGCCTGTCTAGTTACTTACCTAGGGTACATAGCTAGAGTTTATGACCCTTCTGAGACATACCCTGCTTCTCTCTGAGGCTCACTGGGAGCCTACTGGAGGGTCCTACACATGGCAGGTATATGATAATGATCTGCTCATTTAGTCAACAGCCTTGACTGGTTGGTTGATCTATAAATGGAAAAGTCTAGAAACAGCCTGTGGGTCAAGAGAAGAAATGTGTTTCCAAAGCCTTAACGTGCCAGGCTCTCACTCACTAACTTCAGACTTTATCTTATTTTGTTCTCTTGACAGCCACGCAAAGCCAATGCTATTTACCCTTGTGTGACTTCAGACAGGGGTGTTCAAAGGACATAAGCGACTTGCTCAAGATCACAGTCCAGAACAGTCTCATTTCCGAAAGAACATGGGTGTGACGTGCACCTGTGAGCCCGTGTGTAGCAGCATGCACGGGGAAGGTGCTGACTCTGAGTGGTTCCCCAGGATGTACTGGCTGAAAAAACATCTCCTGTTATACATATCCAAGATCAAGGAGCTGCTGTGTCTCCAATTCAGGAAAAAAGCTTCAAGAATGCTGTCAAAGAAGACATCTTCATTCAGTTCATCATCCCATCTAGTACTACTACTTTTTTAACAGGTTGCCAACTAAATACAAAGTTCAGATGGGAAAATCTAGCTATGTACCTTAGGTAAGTAACTAGACAGGCTTAGGTATCCAAGGTTACGATCATGGGCAGCCTGATGCTCACATGCAGTGGGTACAGGGTTACCGTCAAGCAGAGTGAGCATCCTTCCAGAGGAGTTGGTGGGAGGCCTTAGAATTCCATGCTCCAGGTTCTCCTCTTCAATTCCTCCACATTCCAAATTTCACAACTGTCTTTTCCCTCCTTGCTTTCCTTAACATCCACTCAAGTGGTCATTTTTACAAAGCTTTTAAAAATGTGTTTTGCATTTTCCAAATACATTTATATTGTGCATGATAAATTCTTCAGTAACATTAACTGGTGAATGACTAAGGACTGTGCGCCTTCCCTACCTGTATTAATACCATGAATGCAGGATAACGTGGTATGGTCTCTTTGCTCCCTTCCCAATGGCCTCCATACCACACAGCTTTTGCCAAGACTGCTTCCTACTCAGCTATAGTGATCAAGTGATCTGCATTTAAAAGCTGGGCAATTTTGTGGTCAACGAGGAGGAGCGAGTTGGGCAACTCTAAAGGGAGAGGCAGCAACCTCCCCAACTGGCCCCTTCATCATTGGTATCACGCTGCCCTCTTGAGAGCGTGGGCCCCCACGTCTTCTAAGCCACCTGCTGACTGCCTGGCTGACCTCAGTCCCACCCCGTTTTTATCTGGACCACATTTCTTCCCCTGTGGAAACAGTGAGCACTCTCTAAAAGCTCCTGAGCAGACTGGAAGGAAGAGCTATGGGAACTAAGAGTGTGGGGAGCAGCATGGGCGAGGGGCTCCCGCCCTGGCCCTGCCCTGTGGTCGGGCACCGGACAAACAGAGCCCCTGCCCTGTGGTCGGGCACAGACAGACAGAGCCCCTGCCCTGTGCTCGGGCGCAGACAGACAGAGCCCCTGCCCTGTGCTCGGGCGCAGACAGACAGAGCCCCTGCCCTGTGCTTGGGCGCAGACAGACAGAGCCCCTGCCCTGTGCTCGGGCCAGACAGATCCAGGCTGGCTAGCCCATGAGGTCCCAGTGAGCATCCTGGGTGAGACAGACATAAGCCAGCATCTCTCAGAGCATAGATGTGACTCCAGAGAAGGTGTCCTGGGACCACCCCTGACCTTCTGTTTCTCCTGGGTGGCCTGGAAAAAGGGTCATGCCCCAGAGCTCCTGGGTGTCCCGTGAAGCCCTAGCATCTCACCCACAGCACACCCCCCGCAGGCTACAGCCCCAGCTAAGAGGCAGGCATGTTCCGGCTAAGGACTTCCCTGACCCAGTGCTCCTGAGGCAGAAGGGCCCCTGTTCAGCAAACCAGACGCTCCGCCTGTCTGCCCTCCTCTCCTCACACGTGGGGATGAGGACGGCCATTCCGTCCTCTTCTTTCCAACAAGCAGCACTGAGGGTCTTTTCAGAGACGGACACTCACTCTGTCTCTGGGGTTCCACCTCCACTGCCTGTTCTGGTGAATCTTAACCCGAAGTTTCTTCAGATTCCACCAGCCTTCCATGATCTCGTCCCATTCACACGAGGCAGCTGATCCAAACTCACATAAATCCTCTGGGAGGGAAAATACCTTCCTCGTATGCCCAGAGTTCATCGCTTTGAAGTCATATACAGTTACAGAAACTTCCCAAAACCTATGTTATGTCTGAGGACTTCTCTGAAATGTAAATAAAATGAAGATGCATAAACATAAAACAATTAATACTTGAGCCCATGGTCTCTGAAGATCCAAAAAATGCAGCTTGCACAGCTTTTCAAGGTAAGACAGAGAAGGGAAACACCACATACCCCCACCTCCACCCACTGTCAAAAGGAGGGGTTCCAAGGGTGGAGAGCAAAACGGAGTGGGAGATTTACTTCCCCTGCCCCCATGAACAATTAAGGAATGATCTATTCTAATCATGCATCTCCTTCAAACAGGTATCAAACGTCTCCAGGGGCAGACAGCTCAGGGAATGGAGCCCACACATCCGTCCCTGCAGGCAGTGCTCCTCATTAGGCTGTTCCAGAGACGTGAGATGCAGCAGGTTTAATTCATACTCAACACCGGAATAAAATTTCATCGAACACATCCATGTCCACCTGTTTCTTTACCTTCTTACGGCTGCTTCTGCACTCAAAGAGCAGTGTTGAGTAGTTGGGGCAGAGACCATACGGCCTGCAAACCCTGCAGTATTTACTACTTGGTCCTTTGCAGAAACAGTTTGCCAGCCCTGCTCAACATGATTCTTCAGACAAGGCTTTGGAATGCTCCCATCTGTGGGCACCAAAACTCACCTACTAGGCATTATTCCTTTTCCCATACCTCATGGCTGAATCTGTCCTCAAAAACACACAACCCCTGAGCGAGATCTCCTCGGGACTTCTACCATGGTCCAGAGGGGCTAACACAACGTTACCACCAAGTGGAACTGTCTTAAGCACACTGAGTACCAAAATCAAAGTAAGGTGGGGTGTGATGCAAACCTGGTTAGCCTACATTCCTGCTGTTTTCTTTTCTAGAAGAGCAGGACCACTCTGCCACCAAAGAGGTCCACTCTAAGTCACCCAGAGGTCTCTGAACCCCTGCTTTTCCTCTATAGGGTGTATTAGAAAGAACGGTCCAATGTCCAGCTTACATCTATGGGATGCACAAGGCAGATGAAACCACAGAAGTACGAATTTTAAATCTAAAGTCTTAGAGGTGCCCCCCACCCCCCCGCAGCTGGCACATGCTTAACGCAGCCGCTTTGCCTCGTTCCTTTATCTAAAGCACAGCGCCCTCACATGGTGCTGAAGGGAAGGGCAGTCCTGCTGAAAACTTGGAGGACGTAAGGGAACTCTCACCGCTCAGAGCCATGTGTGAAAGGGCCCAGCACTCACTCCGGCAGGATTTTAAATCAGTGTTATCCAGATATCCACTCTCAGATCCTTCGCAGATAGCGCCTCTCTGGAAACTTTACACCAAGAAGTATAAACTCTGACCTCTACAGAAACTCACTAAACCACAGCAAATGGGATTCAGATGTTTCCATGTTCAGTACAGTGATGTGACCTAGACTTTAAACACTTTGGCAAAAACAGGAAAAATGATGTGGGCCTTCCAGTCCCTCCCAGAACATGATACAGCCTTGACCCGAGTCCTTCAGTGATCTGAGCCTTTCTCACCCCTGCTTAAGCCTCCTCACCCACAGCTCACAGTCCCCACCACTGTTCCACCCTAGCTCCTACCAGGCCCCTCCATGGTCCCTTTTCCTCGTTTAACCAAAGATGCCAATTTCTCCAGTCCAGCAAATAGAGATCACATTCTTATCAGAACTCAAAAAATCCTACAAGGAAAACTGGTGAAGGCCAGGTTTAGAATTACTACCTAAGTTCCCCTACACTGCTGAGAAGAGAGCAGTCTTACATAAAGACTCTGACCCTCAGGGTTTCTGACCTTTGTGGCAGATTCATGTCAACTTGTTGCATACTATTGTGGGTAAAGGCAAGAGAATTCTAAACGGTGGAGCGAGAGAAGGTGGAAGTGTGGAAAGCAGTTTCCTGTGCCAGGAAAGGACAGACACAAAAGGGTATCAGAAATTACTTCCCCAGAAGATAGAGAAGTCTGCTCTGCACCCATCCCAGGCTCTGCCGGCTGGGGGCAGCCCATCTGCCAGCCATCTGTGCTCCTTGGGGGCAAGATGAGAAGCTGAGAAGTGTTGTTTGGGCACCAATGTAACCAAGTGAGCCAGTGTGAGCAAAGGCAGGGCAGAGGTGCCAAGGACTTCCTCCCTCCCTTCGAGCACTCCACAGGTGCCGAAACCGCAGGGGGCGGGGGGTTAAGGGCAGATTACTGCCACACCTTCCAGGGACAGAGAGAGGGGCTTATCAGCATTCCTCAGGCCTAGCTGAGGGTAGGTGTCAACAAATGCCTGCTTGCAGCATAAGGTAAAAATATTAGGGACACCTTCCCTTTCCTGGCTCCCATGTTTTAACTAAGAAGAGTAGGTTAGCAGCCTGTCTGGGGACCCCTCCAAATATCCTTTCCTGGGTAAAGACTCAAAATTACAGAAAGGAAGTCAATGCTTGACTCGATCCCCAATTCAAGAACAGACGAACTGTACACATACAGATTGGTGTTCCCCGTGACATGCACACAGCACATCTGTGAAGAAGCAAACAGGGCCCTCTCTACATCTCGGCCAGGTGCACATCTCACTCTAGGGGCCTGATGGATTTCATCTGGGCCGGACCTGTGCTCCCTGGGCAGGCTGTGGCTATCTCGCTGTGCACCCCCACGTCGGGGCTGGCCTGATGAACCTCTGAATTTTCAGGACTGAAAGCGCTGGATAATGAGATGACTCCTCTTTCTTGCCCTTTGCTCCTAGACCCTCTGGAAAGCTGGGGGTGCTCCCTCCTGCCAGCGGCAGAGCACATCAGAGGCCCCACCGCCATCCCAGCCCTCCCCGGAGACCTCCCTTCATCCCCACCCTTGGCGCCCGAACAGATCGCCAGGAAGACCGGGAGGTGGCAAAGGCTGTACCAGGCCGCCGGCGGCGCCGCAGGCGCTGAGCGAGACGAGGGAGCCGGGGTGGCCGAGCACGCTGCCGGAGTAGAAGCACAGCTCGGCTGATCGTCCGTGGCGCCCGCCTGCGCCGGCCTCCTCCACCTCGAAGCCGCCGGACAGGAAGCGCAGGTCGCGGCGCAGCTGCAGGTACAGGTCGCGCCCGAAGGCCGGCAGGTGCAGCAGTAGGGCGCGCTCCCCCAGCCTGGCGCGCGGGGTTGCGGGGGGCGCGCGGGGCCGCCGGCGCCTGCGGGGCCCGGGGGCGCCGGGCAGGGGCGGCAGGTGCACGTCTTCCAGGCGCACCAGCCGCGGGNTTATCTAAAGCACAGCGCCCTCACATGGTGCTGAAGGGAAGGGCAGTCCTGCTGAAAACTTGGAGGACGTAAGGGAACTCTCACCGCTCAGAGCCATGTGTGAAAGGGCCCAGCACTCACTCCGGCAGGATTTTAAATCAGTGTTATCCAGATATCCACTCTCAGATCCTTCGCAGATAGCGCCTCTCTGGAAACTTTACACCAAGAAGTATAAACTCTGACCTCTACAGAAACTCACTAAACCACAGCAAATGGGATTCAGATGTTTCCATGTTCAGTACAGTGATGTGACCTAGACTTTAAACACTTTGGCAAAAACAGGAAAAATGATGTGGGCCTTCCAGTCCCTCCCAGAACATGATACAGCCTTGACCCGAGTCCTTCAGTGATCTGAGCCTTTCTCACCCCTGCTTAAGCCTCCTCACCCACAGCTCACAGTCCCCACCACTGTTCCACCCTAGCTCCTACCAGGCCCCTCCATGGTCCCTTTTCCTCGTTTAACCAAAGATGCCAATTTCTCCAGTCCAGCAAATAGAGATCACATTCTTATCAGAACTCAAAAAATCCTACAAGGAAAACTGGTGAAGGCCAGGTTTAGAATTACTACCTAAGTTCCCCTACACTGCTGAGAAGAGAGCAGTCTTACATAAAGACTCTGACCCTCAGGGTTTCTGACCTTTGTGGCAGATTCATGTCAACTTGTTGCATACTATTGTGGGTAAAGGCAAGAGAATTCTAAACGGTGGAGCGAGAGAAGGTGGAAGTGTGGAAAGCAGTTTCCTGTGCCAGGAAAGGACAGACACAAAAGGGTATCAGAAATTACTTCCCCAGAAGATAGAGAAGTCTGCTCTGCACCCATCCCAGGCTCTGCCGGCTGGGGGCAGCCCATCTGCCAGCCATCTGTGCTCCTTGGGGGCAAGATGAGAAGCTGAGAAGTGTTGTTTGGGCACCAATGTAACCAAGTGAGCCAGTGTGAGCAAAGGCAGGGCAGAGGTGCCAAGGACTTCCTCCCTCCCTTCGAGCACTCCACAGGTGCCGAAACCGCAGGGGGCGGGGGGTTAAGGGCAGATTACTGCCACACCTTCCAGGGACAGAGAGAGGGGCTTATCAGCATTCCTCAGGCCTAGCTGAGGGTAGGTGTCAACAAATGCCTGCTTGCAGCATAAGGTAAAAATATTAGGGACACCTTCCCTTTCCTGGCTCCCATGTTTTAACTAAGAAGAGTAGGTTAGCAGCCTGTCTGGGGACCCCTCCAAATATCCTTTCCTGGGTAAAGACTCAAAATTACAGAAAGGAAGTCAATGCTTGACTCGATCCCCAATTCAAGAACAGACGAACTGTACACATACAGATTGGTGTTCCCCGTGACATGCACACAGCACATCTGTGAAGAAGCAAACAGGGCCCTCTCTACATCTCGGCCAGGTGCACATCTCACTCTAGGGGCCTGATGGATTTCATCTGGGCCGGACCTGTGCTCCCTGGGCAGGCTGTGGCTATCTCGCTGTGCACCCCCACGTCGGGGCTGGCCTGATGAACCTCTGAATTTTCAGGACTGAAAGCGCTGGATAATGAGATGACTCCTCTTTCTTGCCCTTTGCTCCTAGACCCTCTGGAAAGCTGGGGGTGCTCCCTCCTGCCAGCGGCAGAGCACATCAGAGGCCCCACCGCCATCCCAGCCCTCCCCGGAGACCTCCCTTCATCCCCACCCTTGGCGCCCGAACAGATCGCCAGGAAGACCGGGAGGTGGCAAAGGCTGTACCAGGCCGCCGGCGGCGCCGCAGGCGCTGAGCGAGACGAGGGAGCCGGGGTGGCCGAGCACGCTGCCGGAGTAGAAGCACAGCTCGGCTGATCGTCCGTGGCGCCCGCCTGCGCCGGCCTCCTCCACCTCGAAGCCGCCGGACAGGAAGCGCAGGTCGCGGCGCAGCTGCAGGTACAGGTCGCGCCCGAAGGCCGGCAGGTGCAGCAGTAGGGCGCGCTCCCCCAGCCTGGCGCGCGGGGTTGCGGGGGGCGCGCGGGGCCGCCGGCGCCTGCGGGGCCCGGGGGCGCCGGGCAGGGGCGGCAGGTGCACGTCTTCCAGGCGCACCAGCCGCGGGAGCACCACCTCCACGTCGGCCGCCGCGTCGCCGACAGCTGCGAGGAGAGACGAGACGCGTCAGCGCGGCGGGGCCCGCCCTCCCGCCCGCCTGCCACTCGCGGGGGCCAGCGCCGGGCATCCAGCGCCAGCGCGGTCCCGAGACGGCGCCCTCGTCCCATCCCTCGCCCGGGCACCTCCGCGCCGGCCAGCGCCGCCGCCCGGGCCCCGCGCCACCCCTGACTCGGCCGCCCGGGCCCCTCCGGGGACGCGGCCCTCGGGGGAGCCGGACCCACGGCGGCCGCCCAGAGCCGAGTTCTCCGGCCGCGGCCCGCGCCCTCTCGACCCCGCGGCTGTCAGCGGCCGGCCGCCGCGGAGCGGCCGCGCAAGCAGGCGGAGGCCGCCGGAGAGGGCAGGCAGAGGGTGGCCGCGGGAGGCGCGGACGAAGGGGCGGCGGGAGCGGGGCGCTACCTGTGCCCGGGTCCAGTCCCCAGAGCAGCAGCAGCAGCAGGGGCAGGGCCAAGGGGGGCAGCAGGGCGCCGTCACACATGGTCCTCGGGAGCAGGCGCCCCCCGCGCGGCCGCGACGGAGCAGGAGCGCGCGAGACGGCGGCGCCAGCGGGAGTGAGGCTCCCCAGCCTTCGGAAAAAGTAATTAGCGCTGCGGACAAACCCAACGTGGTAAATCGCAAGCCCCGCCTTCTTCTCGGGAAGAGGGCAACGATTGGACTCCTGCTTTCTCCCGCCCCGCCTCCCCCTCGCCGATTGGCTAGGACGGGCCTGACCCAGAGTGCGTAGTTAGGTTGTAAGCACTTTCTTACACGTGGTTTCTGGGCAGTTGCGGGAATGGGGCACCAGGTGGCGCAAGGGAGCCGCGTGAAGCCGCACGTTCCCGGACCACTGGGGAAGACTTCTGACTGATGTTCAGTTTGTCCCCGTATTTGGAACTCTGTTTCCCTGGTAGACAGGCCAGAAATTGTCTACCTTTAAGGGACTTCATCCATAAAGGCATATTTTATCTGTATCTAAAGTAAAATGAGTTTTGGTTGTTTGTGACAGAGCAGTTTCGTTCACAAGGTGTGCAACTTTGCACACTGGAAGAAAAGCTATGAGAAACCTATGGTTTTTCCAGTAGTCATGTACGAATGTGAGAGTTGGGCCATAAAGCAGGCTGAGCGCCAAAGAACTGATGCTTTCGGAACTGGAAAAGACGCTTAGAATCCCTTTGATTGCGAGGAGATTCAACCAGTCCATCCTAAAGGAAATCAGTCCTGAATATTCATTGGAAGGACTGATGCTGAAGCTGAAGCTCCAGTACTTAGGCCACCTGATGCGAAGAACTGACTCATTTGAAAAGACCCTGATGCTGGGAAAGATTGAAGGTGGGAGAAGGGGACTAGAGAGGATGAGATGGTTGGATGACATCATTGACTCCATGCGCACGAGTTTGAGCAATGTCTGGGAGATACTGAAGGATGGGGAAGCCTGGCGCGCTGCAGTTCATGGGGTCGCAAAGAGCTGGACACAACTGCACGACTGAACAACAACTAGTTACATTCAAGGCAGTGGTGTTTATGCAAAATCTTCACACCTCCTGTTGTCTTTATCTTCACAGAAGTCAGTGAAACTGGCAAGATCACACCGTCTGACAGACTGAGAAACTGAGGGAAAGAGAGCTTAAGGAGCTTACAAACTCACCCAGTGAGTTCCTGTCAGAGCAAGAGCTGGAACTGTGGCCCTGACTTCCAGCCCATTGCTGCTACAAACAAGAGCCCCCCCAATGCAAGCAGTAAGGAATATTACTCGGTTTTACAGATTAGGAAACAGGCACACAGAGGCAAAGCCTGGACTTGGACCCAGGTCTTCCAGCAACAGAATGACTCGATTCTTTTCCTCAGAGTATAACTGGGGTCTTCAGGAAAGTTGACTCCTTTAGTTTTCTGAGGAGCATCTTGTAGAAACAAAACAGAATGAATTGATATGCAGCCACGCTCAGTTCTCTCTCCTTCTTTCCCCGTCCTACCCGGTTTTCTTTTCTCAAAGCAGAGGGACTACAGCACTTCTCTTGTACGCTGCTGAGGGCCTCTCAGAATCTAAAATGTATCACAGGGATTACATGTCATCAGAAGGAATCCAGAGGTGAACACTATCCAGCTTTCGTGCCAATTAACCCTAGGAGGGGAATGTGTCACTGACTCTTAATAAAGCCCAGCACTCATGACTGCTAACTCGTTTTGTGTTTCCCCAAGGCGGGGCTGGTGGAATCTTCTCCTGCTTTGTCCGCCCCACCCTCCACTGCTCCAAGGGCTGTCACTCATTGCTGGGCATCTGAAGCTTCTGAAAGTCTCCACACACATCCTGCTTGTGGCCAGGTTTGGGGCTTTTTCTCTCCTCTGACAGCAGCCTCAGCCAAATGAAAGTTCAGCATCATCTTCTGGTGGAACATGATATCCAGGAGAGCTTTTTGGTGCAGTTTTGTTGGCCAAAGTCCTGCCATTGAAAGCCAGGGAGTAGCAGCCCCACTGCCTTTCAGGAATAGTCCTGCTGTTGGAACCCACCTGAGTTTGCCATCATTAAGCTATCAGATAGTCAGCAGTCTCCAGTCCTTTTGGCACCAGGGATCAGTTTCATGGAAGATAATTTTTCCACAGGCGGGATGTAGGGAGGGCAGAGAGCAGATGGTTTGGGGATGATTCTCATAAGGAGCATGCAACCTGGGCCCCTTGACGTGCATTTCACAGGAGGGCTTGCGTTCCTACAAATGCCACTGCTGATCTGACAGGAGACAGAGTTCAGCTGGTAATGTGAGCGATGGGGAGTGGTTGTCAACACAGATGAAGCTACCCTCTCTTGCCTGCCACTCACCTCCTGCCGTGCGGCCCANTGCTGGGAAAGATTGAAGGTGGGAGAAGGGGACTAGAGAGGATGAGATGGTTGGATGACATCATTGACTCCATGCGCACGAGTTTGAGCAATGTCTGGGAGATACTGAAGGATGGGGAAGCCTGGCGCGCTGCAGTTCATGGGGTCGCAAAGAGCTGGACACAACTGCACGACTGAACAACAACTAGTTACATTCAAGGCAGTGGTGTTTATGCAAAATCTTCACACCTCCTGTTGTCTTTATCTTCACAGAAGTCAGTGAAACTGCCAAGATCACACCGTCTGACAGACTGAGAAACTGAGGGAAAGAGAGCTTAAGGAGCTTACAAACTCACCCAGTGAGTTCCTGTCAGAGCAAGAGCTGGAACTGTGGCCCTGACTTCCAGCCCATTGCTGCTACAAACAAGAGCCCCCCCAATGCAAGCAGTAAGGAATATTACTCGGTTTTACAGATTAGGAAACAGGCACACAGAGGCAAAGCCTGGACTTGGACCCAGGTCTTCCAGCAACAGAATGACTCGATTCTTTTCCTCAGAGTATAACTGGGGTCTTCAGGAAAGTTGACTCCTTTAGTTTTCTGAGGAGCATCTTGTAGAAACAAAACAGAATGAATTGATATGCAGCCACGCTCAGTTCTCTCTCCTTCTTTCCCCGTCCTACCCGGTTTTCTTTTCTCAAAGCAGAGGGACTACAGCACTTCTCTTGTACGCTGCTGAGGGCCTCTCAGAATCTAAAATGTATCACAGGGATTACATGTCATCAGAAGGAATCCAGAGGTGAACACTATCCAGCTTTCGTGCCAATTAACCCTAGGAGGGGAATGTGTCACTGACTCTTAATAAAGCCCAGCACTCATGACTGCTAACTCGTTTTGTGTTTCCCCAAGGCGGGGCTGGTGGAATCTTCTCCTGCTTTGTCCGCCCCACCCTCCACTGCTCCAAGGGCTGTCACTCATTGCTGGGCATCTGAAGCTTCTGAAAGTCTCCACACACATCCTGCTTGTGGCCAGGTTTGGGGCTTTTTCTCTCCTCTGACAGCAGCCTCAGCCAAATGAAAGTTCAGCATCATCTTCTGGTGGAACATGATATCCAGGAGAGCTTTTTGGTGCAGTTTTGTTGGCCAAAGTCCTGCCATTGAAAGCCAGGGAGTAGCAGCCCCACTGCCTTTCAGGAATAGTCCTGCTGTTGGAACCCACCTGAGTTTGCCATCATTAAGCTATCAGATAGTCAGCAGTCTCCAGTCCTTTTGGCACCAGGGATCAGTTTCATGGAAGATAATTTTTCCACAGGCGGGATGTAGGGAGGGCAGAGAGCAGATGGTTTGGGGATGATTCTCATAAGGAGCATGCAACCTGGGCCCCTTGACGTGCATTTCACAGGAGGGCTTGCGTTCCTACAAATGCCACTGCTGATCTGACAGGAGACAGAGTTCAGCTGGTAATGTGAGCGATGGGGAGTGGTTGTCAACACAGATGAAGCTACCCTCTCTTGCCTGCCACTCACCTCCTGCCGTGCGGCCCAGTTCCTACGGGGCGGGGGGGAGGAGTGAAGGGGGGTGGAGGAGGCTGAGATAGGTGACCCTCAAACGCATTAATCTGTAGGGACATGGAACCTGAAGCAACAGAAAGATGACATTTCATCTTTCAGCCTGTCTGAAACATAAGAGCTTGGAAATATCTTTATTTCCCTTGGTAACAGGATGGGAGAGGACACTCTCCTGCCCGTGGATAGGGGTGTACATTGGTGCAGCCAATTTGAAGAAAAAATACACAAACTGTAGTCAAATTTAAAATGTACACACCCTACAACTCTGCTATCTGTTCTGGTTAACTACAACAGACAAACTGATAATGTGTAAAAGAATGTTCATCAGACCATGTTACTAACAGCAAAAAATTTTGCAAAAATCTGAATGTTAATCATTAGATAAATGACTAATAGAGCCCAGAAATAAACCTGTGCATATATAATCAACTAATATTTGACAAGGGAGCCAAGAATCCTCAAGGAGAAAAGATAGCTTCTTTAATATATGGCGGTGGGAAAACTAGAAATCAGTTTGCAAGAAAAATGACCTTGGACCCCTGTCTGACACCACTCACAAAAAACAACTTGAAATAATGTAAAATTTGAAATGGTAAAACTTGTAGAAGAAAACAGAGGAGAAAAGCTCCTTGACGATGGTCTTGGTAACAATTTCTTAAATGACAACTAAATTGCAAGAAACAAAATAAAAATCAACAAATGGCACTGTATCAAATCTCAAAGTTTCTGCAAAGCAAAAGAAACTGTCAGCAAAATGAAAAGGCTACTAACAGAATGGGAGAAAATATTTACAGACCATATACCTGATAAGGGTTTATTATGCAAAATATATGGGCTATTTATGTAACTCACTAGAAAAAATAGCCATCCAGTTGAAAAATGGAAAAATAACCTGAATAATTTTCTAAAGAAAATGCCATACAAATGGCCAACAAGTACATGAAAAATTGTTACAGGCTAACCATCATGGAAATGTAAATCAAAACCACAATGAGATATCACCTCATACCTTTTAGGACCAGTCAGTTGAGTTCAGTCCCTCAGTCATGTCCAACTCTTTGTGACCTCATGAACTGCAGCATGCCAGGCTTCCTTGTCCATCACCAACTTCTGGATCTCACCCAAACTCATGTCCGTTGAGTTGGTGATACCATCCAACCATCTCATCCTCTGTTGTCTCCTTCTCCTCCTGCCTTCAATCTTTCCCAGCATCAGGGTCTTTCAAATGAGTAAGCTCTTCACATCAGGTGGCCAAGGTATTGGAGTTTCAGCTTCAACATCAGTCCTTCCAGTGAACACCCAGTACTGATCTCTTTAGGATGAAATGGTTGGATCTCCTTGCAGGCCAAGGAACTCTCAAGAGTCTTTTCCAACACCACAGTTCAAAAGCATCAGTTCTTCACTGCTCAGCTTTCTTCACAATCCAACTCTCACATCCATACATGACCACTAGAAAAACCATAGACTTGACTAAGATGGACCTTTGTTGGCAGAGTAATGTCTCTGCTTTTCAATATGCTGTCTGGATTGGTCATAACTTTCCTTCCAACAAGTAAGCGTCTTTTAATTTCATGGCTGCAATCACCATCTGCAGTGATTTTGGAGCCAAAAAAAAAAATAAAGTCAGCCACTGTTTCCACTGTTACCCCATCTATTTGCCATGACATGATGGGACCAGATGCCATGATCTTCATTTTCTGAATGTTGAGCTTTAAGCCAACTTTTTCACTCTCCTCTTTCACTTTCATCAAGTGGCTTTTTAGCTCCTCTTCACTTTCTGCCATAAGAGTGGTGTCATCTGCATATCTGAGGTTATTGATATTTCTCTCAGCAATCTTGATTCCAGCTTGTGCTTCTTCAGCCCAGTGTTTCTCATGGTGTACTCTGCATATAAGTTAAATAAGCAGGGTGACAATATACAGCCTTGACGTATTCCTTTCCCAATTTGGAACCAGTCTGTTGTTCCACGTCCAGTTCTAACTGTTGCTTCCTGACCTGCATACAGATTTCTCAAGAGGAAGGTCAGGTGGTCTGGTATTCCCATCTCTTTCAGAATTTTCCACAATTTATTGTGATCCACACAGTCAAAGGCTTTGGCATAGTCAATAAAGCAGAAACATATGTTTTTCTGGAACTCTCTTACTTTTTCCATGATCCAGTGGATGTTGGCAATTTGATCTCTGGTTCCCCTGCCTTTTCTAATACCAGCTTGAACATCTGGAAGTTCACAGTTCATGTATTGCTAAAGCCTGTCTTGGAGAATTTTGAACATTACTTTTTACTAGCGTGTGAGATGAGTGTATTAATGNATTGGTCATAACTTTCCTTCCAAGGAGTAAGCGTCTTTTAATTTCATGGCTGCAATCACCATCTGCAGTGATTTTGGAGCCAAAAAAAAAAATAAAGTCAGCCACTGTTTCCACTGTTACCCCATCTATTTGCCATGACATGATGGGACCAGATGCCATGATCTTCATTTTCTGAATGTTGAGCTTTAAGCCAACTTTTTCACTCTCCTCTTTCACTTTCATCAAGTGGCTTTTTAGCTCCTCTTCACTTTCTGCCATAAGAGTGGTGTCATCTGCATATCTGAGGTTATTGATATTTCTCTCAGCAATCTTGATTCCAGCTTGTGCTTCTTCAGCCCAGTGTTTCTCATGGTGTACTCTGCATATAAGTTAAATAAGCAGGGTGACAATATACAGCCTTGACGTATTCCTTTCCCAATTTGGAACCAGTCTGTTGTTCCACGTCCAGTTCTAACTGTTGCTTCCTGACCTGCATACAGATTTCTCAAGAGGAAGGTCAGGTGGTCTGGTATTCCCATCTCTTTCAGAATTTTCCACAATTTATTGTGATCCACACAGTCAAAGGCTTTGGCATAGTCAATAAAGCAGAAACATATGTTTTTCTGGAACTCTCTTACTTTTTCCATGATCCAGTGGATGTTGGCAATTTGATCTCTGGTTCCCCTGCCTTTTCTAATACCAGCTTGAACATCTGGAAGTTCACAGTTCATGTATTGCTAAAGCCTGTCTTGGAGAATTTTGAACATTACTTTTTACTAGCGTGTGAGATGAGTGTATTAATGCGGTAGTTTGAGCATTCTTTGGCATTGCCTTTCTTTGGGGTTGGAATAAAAATTGATCTTTTCCAGTCCTCTGGCCACTGCCGAGTTTTCCAAATTTGCTGACATATTGAGTGCAGCACTTACACAGCATCATCTTTTAGGATTTGAAACACCTCCACTGGAATTCCATCGTTTCCACTAGCTTTGTTCGTAGTGATGCTTTCTAAGGCCCACTTGACTTCACATTCCAGGATGTCTGGCTCTAGGTGAGTGATCACACCATCGTGATTATCTTGGTCATGGAGATCTTTTTTGTACAGTTCTTCTGTGTGTTCTTGCCACCTCTACTTAATATCTTCTGCTTCTGTTAGGTCCATACCATTTCCGTCCTTTATTGAGCCCATCTTTCCATGAAATGTTCCCTTGGTGTCTCTAATTTTCTTGACGAGACCTCCAGTCTTTCCCATTCTGTTGTGTTCCTCTGTTTGTTTGCACTGATCACTGAGGAAGGCTTTCTTATCTCTCCTTGCTATTCTTTGGAACTCTGCATTCAAATGGGTATATCTTTCCTTTTCTCCTTTGCTTTTCATTTCTCTTCTATTCACATCTATTTGTAAGGCCTCCTCAGACAGCCATTTTGCCTTTTGCCTTTCTTTTTCTTGGGGATGGTCTTGATCCCTGTCTCCTGTACAATGTCATGAGCCTCCGTCCATAGTTCATCAGGCACTCTGTCTATCAGATCTAGGCCCTTAACTCTATTTCTCACTTCCACTGTATAATCATAAGGGATATGATTTAAGTCATACCTGAATAGTCTAGTGGTTTTCCCTACTTTCTTCAATTTAAGTCTGAATTTGACCATAAGGAGTTCAAAATCTGAGCCACAGTCAGCTCCTGGTCTTGTTTTTGCTGACTATATTGAGCTTCTCCATCTTTGGCTGCAAAGAATATAATCAATCTGATTTCAGTGTTGACCACCTGGTGATGTCCATGTGTATAGTCTTCTCTTGTGTTGGTGGAAGAAGGTGTTTGCTATGATCAGTGCATTCTCTTGGCAAAACTCTATTAGCCTTTGCCATGCTTCATTCTGTACTCCCAGGCCAAATATGCCTGTTACTCCAGGTGTATCTTGACTTCTTACTTTTGCATTCCAATCCCCTATAATGAAAAGGACATCTTTTGGGGGTGTTAGTTCTAAAAAGTCTTGTAGGTCTTCATAGAACTGTTCAACTTCAGCTTCTTCAGTATTACTGGTTGGGCCATAGACTTGGATTACTATGATATTGAATGGTTTGCGTTGCGACAGAAGAGAGATCATTCTGTCGTTTTTGAGATTGCATTCAAGTACTGCATTTAAGACTCTTTTGTTGACTATTATGGCTACTCCATTTCTTCTAAGGGATTCTTGCCCACAGTAGTATATATAATGGTCATCTTTTAGGATGTCTATTATCAAAAAAACAAGAGACAACAAATGTTGACAAGGTTGTGATAAAAGGAACTCGTGCTTTGTTTGAGGGAATCTAAATTGGTACAGCCGTTATGGAAAACAGGACAGAGAAAAAACTTAATGGTACTACCACATGAATCCAGCAATTCCACTTCTGGGTATATATCTGAAGGAAGACATTAAATGAAATAAGTCAGTCACAAAAAGACAAATACTATATGAGTTGAGTCTCATGGCCTTTTGGATGTTTGGATGCTGAAGCGACTTAGCAGCAGCAGCAGTAGCAGCACCATCATCATGACCACTACTATTGTTACTGAAAGCAAGACAGTCCCCAAAGCAGCACAGACTCTGCCAAGAGACACCATGTTCAAATGTCAAACTTAGAAACAGAGGGCCAGGGACGTCTCTGGTGGTCCAGTGGCTAAGACTCCAAGCTCCCAATGCTGGGGGCCTGGGTTTGATCCCTGGTCAGGGAACTAGCTCTCACATCCTGCAACTAAAGATCCTGCATGCTGTGACTCAAAGACCCTGCACATCACAGCTAAGACCTGGCACAGCCAAATAAATAAATTACTTTAAAAAAAAAAAAGAAAGAAAGAAAGGAAGAAATGAGGGCCAAAGACACAGACTGTGCAGAGCACAAAGAAGACTGCAGGCTCTTCAGCTGAACATGACCCTCCCTTAATTCTCCCACTGCAAGCTTTCTTGAGCTGATGACTGATGGCTCCAGGTGCCAAGATCACGTGCAAACTTGATGTGTATATGGGGGAAGAAGGCCCTATGATCCAGATCACTAGGCATTGGAAGGGTGCTGAGGAGAGAGGGGTATTCCACATGACAACCTCCTCTTTGACACTAAATTCACTTGGATTTTGAGGCAACCTCTCCTGGGGTCTTGGAGGGTAAAACATCTGCTTGCAATGTGGGAAACCTAGGTTCGATTCCTGGGTTGGTAAGATCCCATGGAGAAGGAAATGGCAACACATTCCAGTACTCTTGCCTGAAAAATCTCATGGACATGGGAGCCTGGCAGGCTACAGTCCATGGGGTCCCAATGAGCTATTTCACTTTCACTTCTTTACTTTCCTTCCTGGGAGCCAGTCAGATGCCACATCCTCTCCAGCAGGGGGCATCCAGCATCAGTTCTGTCTTCCCATATCACATTTGGTGTAACGCAGGCCCCAGCTCCATTTGTTCCAAAGTCCTGCTTTTTCAGACTTATATTTTGCCCTTTCCCTGTTGACCTTGGATTCCCCACCACCACCACCACACCCCGCCAATTCAGCTACTTGGCTGGCAGCCCGGTCCCCAGGTGAATACGGCCAACCTCTCCCTGTGGGTTTCCAGGCCCTTTCCTGGTTTCAGAGCTATGGCAGTGTCAGCTTATTATGAAAGAAAGGTACCCTGGCCACATGAAGCCATCCTTGCCTGACTCAGGCCCCTGTTCTGATATGGCTGAAAAATTCTAAGTTATCACTCCTCACCAACTATCTTTCAGTATAGCTGTTACTTGTTCAATCAGGGTTGGACTAAGGTATTTCTAGTCCTACCCTTTCTCAGTATCCTGACTCTTCCCCTCCCCTAGACTGTGCTCCTGAGGTCTCAGCCTGCATTGGAGTGAGTGTCTGTGGCCTTCAAGTGTCCTCATTGTTGAAAAGACAACTCCATCCTTATGTCCTGCTGAAGGTCACCAGAGGTGTCACCTAACCAGGAGGCAAGGCTTGCAGCCCACATGTCTGAATGAACAGGATAAGGGTCTTCAGTGCCAGACTTGAGCTCACAGCTTCATCCCAACCAACTCCCCTTGATGAGAATGACTAAGAAAAGCAACATATTTTTCATTGTTTGTAAAACACCTTTCCCTTTTCCCATGTCTCTCTCTTCTTTTAGCTTTTCCTCTCAAGATTCCTTTCTTTCTCTCCTAGTCCTTTCTTTGCTCATAGAAGTCACCTTCTCTGGTATACTAGGCTAAAACATAATGCAAGTAAAGACTGAAAAGTGGGATAGACACAAATTAGTATTTGATTTTAGCAAATGGTAATGGCTGAAATTGGAGTGATGATAGGCCATTCAATATGAGATTGGATGACTATAAACGTGGACAAGACTTACATTAAAATATATGATGCTTTTAAAATATATCTGTTCATTATTACCCCTTCTCTTCAACAGATGGAATCTAACTCTTCTGCTTTGAAAGTGTGGAGGAAGGGTAGAGAAAGACTCACTGACTTGCTTTTAATGAATAGAACGTGTTAGGAATGATTTTTTTGTGATTTCTGGGGGTAGGTCATTAAGAGAATAGAACTCAGCCTGTTCTTCTCTAAGATTACTTACTTCGGTGGAAACCAGTGGCATGAAGACACTCAACAAGCCCTGTGGAAATGCCCGTGGAAAGGGAACCAAGATGACAGAATTAACAACTAGCCATGTGATGGAGCCTCTTTGGAACCAGATCTTCCAGACCCCGTCAAGCTTTCAGATGATTTTAGTTCTCAGCATTAAGATTCTATCCAGAACATTGTGAGCAGAAGTAAGCCAATCCACTGTACCCTGAGTGAACTCATGACCCACAAAGACCAAGAGAAAATAAATTATATTCGTTTTTTAAGGCAGTGTGTCTTTTGGGGGGAGGAGAATAGAACTTGTGCAGCAATAGCTAACTAATACAGATGCAGAGCATATGCTAGAATTAATTCCAAGATATATTAAAGGTTTATATGAAAACATTCATAAGCATAGGAAGTGGTCATCAGGAGTTTAGTGTACCTAGAAGCAAAAGGCAGAGTAAGCAAGTTGACTACATTCACAAGAGCAGTCAGTTGGCTGGTCCCTGTGCATGGCTTCTACACCAAGACTTGCCTCAGATCCAGGGCTGAAACTGACCAGCTTGCCTTGAAAGAAATGAGTGTGGATGCTTGTATCTGTGAGCACATGTGTTTGGCACCATCAGAGAAAAACCAGTATGCAAGGTAGGCAGAAATACTTTTTAAAACATGTCATACAAGAGGATTGGTTCAAGACGACAGAGAGAAGGACGGGCATTCATCTTCTCCTACCAGAGTACCAAAATCACAACTAGGTGCTGAATAGCCATCAACAGGAAGACACGGGAACCCACCAAAAAATAGATATCCCAAACCCAAGGACAAAGAAAGAGCCACGATAAAACAGTAGGAGGGGCATGATCACGATGAAATCAAATCCTATACTCGCAGGGCGGGTCACCCACAAACTGGAGAACAATAGTACCAAAGACGTTGTCACACTATTGTGAAGATTCTAGGCCCCATATAGGTCTCCCCAGCCTGGGGGAAGGGCCTGGGAATCCCCAGGTAATCTGATTTTGAAGTCCAGTGGAATTTGATTACAGGAACTCTACCTACTGGGAGAAACAGAGACTGCACTCTTGGAGGGCACAAAGAAATCTTATGTGCGCCAGGACCCAGAAGAAAGGAACAGTTGCCCAATGAAGATTTAGCCAGACCTTCCTCTGAGTGCTTAGGGTCTCCTGCAGAGGCATGGGTTGGCAGTGGCCCACCATGGGGACAGGGGCACTGGTGGCAGCAGTCCTGGGAGATGTAACTCAGTGTAAGTCCTCTTGGAGGTTACCAATGGCCCTAAACTCCAGGACTGTGTCACCTGTAAACTCCAGCACTGTGTCGCCTTAAGCCAGACAACAACAGGGAGGGAGCCCAGCCCCATCCATCAGCAGACAATTGGATTTGAGTTGAACTGAGTATGTCCCTAGTACCCAAGGTAGGCAGAAATACTTTTGTTAAAGTGTCATACAAAAGGATTGGTTCAAGATGACTGAGTAGAAGTCTGGCCACCAGAGCAAGACCCAGGTTTCCCCGCAGCCAGTCCCTCCCATCAGGAAGCTTGCACAAGCCTCATACCCTCATGCACCAGAGAGAAGACAGAAGAAACAAGAATTACAATCCCAGCATCTTCCAGAATTAATACCATAATCACAGAAAGATAACCAAAATGAAAATAAATAAGATTATATCCCAGACGAAGGAACAAGAGAAATCCCCAGAAACATAACTAAATGAAATGGAGATAGGCAACCTTCCACAAAAGAATTCAGAAAAATGATAGTGAGGATGATCCAGGATCTCAGAAAAATAATGGAGAAGATGCAAAAAAAAAAAAAAATGTTGACCAAAGCCCTAGAAGAACTAAAGAACAAACAAACAGAGATGGACAATACACTAGAAGGAATCAATTGCAGAATAACGTTGAAGCATAAGAATGGATAAGTGACCTGGAAGATAGGGTGGTGGAAATCAATGCTGCAAAACAGAATACAGAAAAAAGAATGAAAAGAAATGAAGACAGCCTAGCAGACCTCTGGGACAACTTCAAACATACCAATATTCACATTATAGGGGGTCCCAGAAGGAGAAAAGAGAGAGAGAAAGAACCCCTCAAAAATTTGAAGAGATAGTACCTGAAAACTTCCCCCACCTGGGGAGAAAAAGGTCATCCAAGTTCAGGAAGTGCAGAGTCCCAGACAGGATAAACCCATGGAGAGAGACATAGTAATCAAACTGACAAAAATTAAAGACAGAGATAAATTATTAAAAGCAATAAGGAGGAAAAGGCAAACAACATACAAAGGAAATCCCATAAGGATATCAGCTGATTTCTCAACAGAAACTCTACAAGCCAGAATGGAATGACACAATATATTCCAAGTGATTAAAGGGAAGAACTGACAAACAAGAACACCTAGCAAGACTCTCATTCAGATTTGATGGAGAAATCAAAAGCTTTCCAGATAAGCAACAATTAAGGGAATTCAGTTCAGTTCAGTCACTCAGTCATGTCCGACTCTTTGTGACCCCAGGGACTGCAGCATGCCAGGCCACCCTGTCCATCACCAACTCCTGGAATTTACCCAAACTCATGTCCATCAAGTTGGTGATGCCATCCAACCATCTTATCCTCTGTCGTCCCCTTCTCCTCCTACCTTCAATCTTTCCCAGCATCAGGGTCTTTTCAAATGAGACAGCTCTTCACATCAGGTGGTCAAAGTATTGGAGTTTCAGCTTCAACAACAGTCCTTCCAATGAACACTCAGGACTGATCTCATTTAGGATTGACTGGTTGGATCTTGCAGTCCAAGGGATTCTCAAGAGTCTTCTCCAACACCACAGTTCAAAAGCATCAGTTCTTCGGCACTTCGCTTTCTTCACAGTCCAACTCTCACATCCATACATGACTATTGGAAAAAAAACATAGCCTTGACTAGATGGACCTTTGTTGGCAAAGTAACGTCTCTGCTTTTCGATATGCTATCTAGATTGGTCATAGCTTTTCTTCCAAGGAGTAAGCATCTTTTAATTTCATGGCTGCAGTCACCATCTGCAGTGATTTTGGAGCCCGCCCTCCACCCCCGCCAGAAAATGAAGTCTGCCACTGTTTCCACTGTTTCCCCATCTATTTGCCGTGAAGCGATTGGACTGGATGCCATGATCTTAGTTTTCTGAACTTTGAGCTTTAAGCCAATTTTTTCACTCTCCTCTTTCATTTTCATCACGGGCTTTTTAGTTCCTCTTCACTTTCTGCCATAAGGGTGGTGTCATCTGCATATCTGAGGTTATTGATATTTCTCTCAGCAATCTTGATTCCAGCTTGTGCTTTTTCCAGCCCAGCACTTCTCATGATGTACTCTGCATAGAAGTTAAATAAGCAGGGTGACAATATACAGCCTTGGCGTACTCCTTTTCCTATTTGGAACCAGTCTGTTGTTCTTTGTCCAGTTCTATTAAGCACCACTGCGGGGGGCACGGCCTGGTGGGCTACCATCTATGGGGTCGCACAGAGTCGGACCCGACTGAAGCGACTTAGCAGCAGCAGCAGCAGCAAACCAATTTTACAACAAATACTGAAGGAAATTCTCTAGGCAGGAAACATAAATGAAGGGAAAGAACTACAAAAATAAACCCAAAACAATTAACAAAGGATCATGTATGTTGATGCTGCTGCTGCTAAGTTGCTTCAGTCACCTACCAGGCTCCTCTGTCCCTGGGATTCTCCAGGCAAGAATAGTGGAGTGGGTTGCCATTTCCTTCTCCAATATATGTTGATAATTACCTTAAATGTAAATAGACAAAAGACATAGACAGGCTGGGTGAATACAAAAACAAGACCCATATGCATGTCTACAAGAGACCCACCTCAGACCTATGGACACTTACAGACTGAACGTAAGGGAATGGGAGAAGGTACTTCATGCAAATGGAAATCATAAGAAAGCTGGAGTAGCAATACTCATATCAGACAAAATAGACTTTAAAACAAAGACTGTTGTTAGAGACAAAGAAGGACATTACATAATGATAAAGGGTTCAATCCAAGAAGAAGATATAACAATTATAACTATATATAGACCCAGCAAAGAAGCACCTCAATTCATGAGGCAAATCCTAACAAACATAAAGGGAGAAATCAACAGTAATGCAATAATAGTGGGGGATTTTAACATCTCACTTTCATCAGTGGACAGATCATCCAGACAGAAAATCTATAAGGAAACATAGGCCTTAAAGGACACTTTAGACAAAGCTGGATTTAACTGCTATCTATTGAACGTTCCATCTGAAAGCAGCAGATGACACATTCTTGTCAAGTGCATGTGGAACGTTCTCCAGAATCGACCATGTGCTGGGCCACAAGATGAGCCCTGATAAATTTACAAAAATTGAAATCATATCAAGCGTCTTTTCATATCACAACACTATCTGATTAGAAATAAAATACAAGGAAAAAACTCTAAGAAACACAAACATATGGTGGCTAAACAATATGCTACTAAACAACCATTGGATCACTGAAGAAATCAAAGAATTGAAGAAACACCTAGAGACAGATGAAAATGAAAACACATCAGACCAAAACTAACAGAATGCCCCCAAAGCAGTTCTAAGAGGGAAGTCTGTAGCAATACAATGTTTCCTCAAGAAACAAGGAGAATCTCAAGTAAACAACCTAACTTTACACCTAAAACAACTAGACAAAGAAGAACAAACAAAACCTTAAGTTAGCAGAAGGAAGTAAGTTATAAAAATCAGAGCAGAAATAAATGAAATAGCGACAAAGAAAACAATGGCAAAGATCAAAGAAACTAAAAGTTGGTCCTTTGGAAAGATAAACAAAATTGATAACTCTTTAGCCACATTCATCAAGAAAAAAAGGAAGAGGACTCAAATCAGTAAAATTAGAAATGAAAAAAGAGACGTTACAATTGACTCCATAGAAATACCAAGGATCATAAAAGACTACGATGAACCATTGTTCGCCAGTAAAATGGACTACCTGGCAGAGATGGACAAATTCTTAGGTACAGTCTCCCTAGATTGAACCAGAAGAAATAGAAACTATGAACAGACCAATCATAAGCACTGAAATTGAAACCATAATTGAAAACCTCCCACCAAAACAAGAGCCCAGGACCTGATGGCTTGATAGGCAGATTTTAGCAAACATTTAGAGACGAGTTAATGCTTATCCTTCTGAAACTGTTCCAAAAAGTCACAGAGGAAGGAAAACTTTCCAACTGATTTTATGAGGCCACTGTCAGTCTGCTACCTAAATCAGACAAAGATATCACAAAAAAAGATTACAGGCCAATATCACTGATGAACATAGATGCAAAAATTCTCAACAAAATACTAGCAATCTATATCCAACAATACATTAAAAAGATCATACACCATGATCAAATGGTATTCACCCCAGGAATGCAAGGTTTTTCATCATCCACAAATCAATCAATGCAATATACCATATCAACAAATTGAAGAATAAAAACCATATAGATCATCTCAATAGATGCAGAAAAAGCTTTTGACAAAATTAAGCACAAATTTATGATTAAAAAAAAAACTCTCCAGAAAGTGGGCATACCCATTTAATACCACAACATAATAAAGGCCATATATGACAAACATACAGCTAGTATCATGTTCAATGGTGAAAAGATGAAACTATCCCTCTGGGATGAGGAAGAAGACAAGTATGTCCATTTTCACCACTTTTATTCAACAGAGCTTTGAAAGTCCTCAGCAAGTTCAGTTGCTCAGACGTGTCCGACGCTTTGTGATCCCATGAATCGCAGCACACCAGGCCTCCCTGTCCATCACCATCTCCCGTAGTTCACTCAGACTCATGTTCATCGAGTCAGTGATGCCACCCAGCCATCTCATCCTCTGTCATCCCCTTCTCCTCCTGCCCCCAATCCCTCCCAGCATCNCCTTTTTATACTGTTCATGGGGTTCTCAAGGTAAGAATACTGAAGTGGCTTGCCATTCCCTTCTCCAGTGGACCACATTCTGTCAGACCTCTCCACCATGACCCGCCCATCTTGGGTTGCCCCGCAGGCATGGCTTGGTTTCACTGAGTTAGACAAGGCTGTGGTCCTAGTGTCATTAGGTATAGCAAAGTCCTAGGTCTAGCAATCAGAGAAGAAAAAGAAGTAAAGGGATTCCAAATTGGAAAAGAATTTGAACTGTCACTGTTTGCTGATGACATGATCCTATACATAGAAGATCTTAAAGATATACCAGAAAACTACTAGAACTCATCAATGAACTTGGTAAAGTTTCAGATTGCAAAATCAATACACAGAAGTCTGTTGCATTTCTATACACTAACAACAAAAGATCAGAAAGAGAAATTCAAGAAGCAATTGCATTTACCATTATATCAAAAAGAATAAAATACCTAGAAATAAACCTACCTAACGGGGGAAAATAAAACCTTGTACTCTGAAAACTACATGATGATGATGATGAAAGAAATTGAATAAGACATAAACAGGTGGTTAGACATACCATGTTCATGGGCTGGAAGAATCAATATTATCAAAATGACTGTACTACCCAAGGCCATCTACAGATTCAGTGCAATCCTTATGAAATTACCAATGGTATTTTTCACAGAACTATAACAACAACAAATCTCAGAATTTGTTTGGAGACACAAAAGACCCTGAATAGCCAATGAAATCTTGAAAAAGAAAAACAGCTGAAGGAATCAGGCTCCCTGGCTTCATACTATACTATAAAGACATAGTCATCAAAACAGTCTGGTACTAGTGCAAAAATAAAAATATAGGTCAATCAGTATAGAACAGGATAGAAAACCCAGAAATAAACCCAGGCAACTATGGTCAATTGACCTATGAGAAAGGAGGCAATACTACACAATACTGGAAAGACAGTCTCTTCAACAAATGGTGCCAGGAAAACTGGACAGCCATGTGTATAAAAATGAAATGCCATTTCTTAACTCCAAACACAAAAATAAGCTCAAAATAGATTAAAGACCAGAATGTAAGACCAAAACTATAAAACTCCTAGATGAAAACACAGGCAGCACACCCTCTGATATAGGTCACAGCAACAGCTTTCCTTGCAATAACCCTGTGAGGGAAAAACACTGTCTCTCATTTTAAAATAGGTAAAGTGAGCTGAGAAATACTAATGATTTGCCCAAGGTGAGTTAATAAGTTATTGACTTAAGAGTTATAAATTTTTAAAACTTTGACCATTTTCACAGAAACACCATGAGGTAGAGCCCCGCTTTATGGAGGCAAGTGTAATGTCAACAAAGATTAGAAATTTTCTCTGAAATCCCAAAGATGTGGCAGGTGAGCATGGTTCCCACTTCCTTCCTGCTTTGTCTGGAGGAAGTGATGACCATCAGCACATGCATCTGAAACCTGGAAACAAGAGAAAGCAGACCAGCGGCAAAGGCTTCATCATTACCCTTTAATGATGGCCATTATTAACACATTCTACAGATGGGGCCATAGTGCCAGGCAGAAAAATCGTTGTGCTTTTCAGGGTCACCAAGATGCTTACTGGGTCAGTTGGGATTTGATTCAATGTTGGAGCCTCTGTCATTAGGTTTAGAGTGGGGATAGGAAGAAACAAAGTTCAAATGCCCGTGAATTTCTTTTCTCAGATCTTCAGTTCTCATCTGTGAAAGGAAAGGGTGACTTAGGTTATCTCCCTTTCAAACTTAAACTTGATTTTAGCCTAGCAATTCAAGAAGTTCTTGGAAACAAGAGCCTAGGGGTATTCCAGTACATTATAGGTGCTGATTCCTGTTCTTTAAATAAATGGATAAATAAAGAAAACAGCCGTATAAAATCATATATTTCTGAAAACTAAGATATGTTGGGTGGTCAGAGATAATGACACAACTTAGCAACTGAAAACCACCACAACAACAAAGATAAAGAAGGATCCAAGCCACCTTGCTCTCTGGAGCCATTTATTGTCATTCTTCTCTGGGTAACTTTAATTCACCAGGCTCATACAGGCTTAATACCAAAGGCTCAGATACCAAAAAGTTTTTCAGGCTCATTAGAAAACAAAGCTCTCCATTATTTGAATAATACTAATATTTCTTCACAACAATCCCTCGCTGGTCATTACATCTCATGAGAGTGTATTTTAGCACCTAACACCTGAGGCATAGCTCAACACATAGCAAGCACTCAAAGAATATTTGCCAAACCAATCGGTTAAGGATTTTTTCCCTTTTTTGTGTATTATCCAGAACTTTCTTTCAAGACTAAACTGAAATATAAAGCTTGACAGAGAAGCTATAATCAGATCTAGTCATCAAAAATCTTTGGTTGGTAATATCACATACGAATACAAGTAAGCACAAAGAGGATGTTTGTTATAAGGTATTTATTTAATATTTTAAAATCAATCATTGCAACTCACAATATTAACAAACTGAAAAAGAAAAATCCTATTATCATCACAATAGACACAGGAAAAGCACTTGGCAGTCCAATACTCATTTCTGATTGTTAAAAAATCCCTTGGGTTGTGGGAAGGTAATACAGGAATAGAGGGAAAAGGTTATTATGGAATTATGTGACATCATGCATGCAAAACATTAAAACTGTAAAGCACTATACAATTTAAAAAATCTTTTCTTTAAAAAAATTTCTCAACAAACTAGCAACCTGATAAAGAACAGGAACCTACAGATAATACATACTGAACAGTAAAATATTTAAATACTTTCTCCCTAAGATCGAGAAAAAGTGAAGGATGTGTGGTTTCATCATTTCTTTTCAGTGTTGTACTAAAAAATCAAGCTAATGCAATCAGGCAAGAAAATATAAAGAACCTAGGTTGGAAAAGATAACTAAAATTGCCTTTATTCACAGATAGTATGATCATCCTTATAGAAAATCCTTTGAAATCTATTTTTTTAAGTTATTAAGACTAAGTTCAGAAAGGTTGCAGCATACCAGACCAATATAAAAATTTCATTTGTGGACTTCCCTGGTGGCACAGGGGTAAGAATACATCTGCCAACACAGGGAACACAGGTCCAACTGCTGGTCCAGGAAGATTCCACATGAGCAACTGAGCTCATGTGCCACAGCTCNAAATTGCCTTTATTCACAGATAGTATGATCATCCTTATAGAAAATCCTTTGAAATCTATTTTTTTAAGTTATTAAGACTAATAAGTTCAGAAAGATTGCAGCATACCAGACCAATATAAAAATTTCATTTGTGGACTTCCCTGGTGGCACAGGGGTAAGAATACATCTGCCAACGCAGGGAACACAGGTCCAACTGCTGGTCCAGGAAGATTCCACATGAGCAACTGAGCTCATGTGCCACAGCTCCTGCGTCCGCACTCAGGAGTCCACGAGCTGCAACTGCTGAGCCTGCGCCTCTCAGCTCCTGAAGTCTAGGGCTCCTGAGTCACAGCTTATGAGCCCCCATGCCACAAGCCCGGGAGCCTGAGCCCAGAGCCTGTGCTGCACAAGAGAAGCCACTGCAGGGGAAAACTGGGGCACCACCAGAGAGTAGCCTTCACTCTTCACAACTAGAGAAAATCCACACGCAGCAACGAAGACCCAGTGCAGCCAAAAATAAACAAATACAGCAGTGTGTGCATGTCAAAAAATCAGAAAGATTTAAAAATTTTCATTGTATTCCTATACAACAGCAACTAACAAACAGAAACTAAAATTAAGGAAAAAAACACTTACGATATCATAAATACTATGAAATACATAGGGATGCGCCTGACAAAGGATGCGAAAGACCGGTACATCAAAAACTACAAAACATCACAGAGGAAAGTTATAGACGACTGAGCTAATGGAGGAGATGAACGGTGTTTATGAAACTCAACATTGCTAAAATGTCAGTTGTGGAAATTGCCTGGTGGTCCAGTGGTTAGGACTCTTGTTTTCACTGCCATGGGCCTGGGTTCAATCCTTGATCAGGGAAGCCAGAGAGTATGCCAAAAAAAAAAGTCAGTTTTCTGCAAATTGACATACACATTCAATGCATCCAAAAATATCCCAGCAGATTCTTTGAGAAATTAATAAGCTAAGTCTAAAATTTATGTGGAAAAGCAAAATCATAGACAACAACTCTGAAAAAGAACAATTTGGTGTATTATCTGATTTCAAGATATTGTAAATTTACAACCATCAGGGCAGCATAGTTTTTGCATGATGTTAGAATAGATCAACAGAACATAATATAAAGTTTAGGTACATCCACATGTATGTGGACAGTGGAATTTTGAGAAAGGTGCAAAGGTAATTCAGTGGAGAATACATGGTCTTTTGAAAAAATTGGATTAGAAAAATCAGATATCCATAGGAAAAAATTAGCATGTATAAACCTTCACAAGGCACTGGTTCAACTCCACCCACAGAGGGCAGACTCCACAATTAAAAGGAACTGCGACTTGGCAGCAGCAGCAGCAGCCGACCTTCCAGCCCAGCAGAAAGGGCAGCATAATTTACCCCAAACACGGTAAATTAAACAAAATTAAAAGACAGAGAAATGTACAGGAGATGGAAGAAGATGGGAAAAACTCACAAGACCAAACAATTGAAGAGGAAATAGGCAATCCACCGGAAAAAGAAGAGTAATGATAGTAAAGATGATCCAAAATCTTGAAAATGAAAGCACAGATAAATAGACTGGAGGCATGGATTGAGAAGATGAAAGAAATCTTCAAGGATTTAATTTAACAGTGACCTATAAGAATTAAAGAATAAACCATCAACACAATAACAGATTAAAAATACATTGAAGGGAACCAACAGCTGAGTAACAAGGCAGAAATACAGATAAGTGAGCTGGAAGATAGAATGGTGGAAATAACTGAAGCAGAATGCATTAAAGATAAAAGAATAAAAGTACAGTCTCAGAGAGCTCTGGGATAACATTAAGCATCAGTTCAGTTCAGTTCAGTTACTCATTCGTGTCCGACTCTTTGCAACCCCATGAGCACGCCAGGCCTCCCTGACCATCACCAACTCCCAGAGTTCACACAGACTCACGTCCATCAAGTCCGTGATGCCATCCAGCCATCTCATTCTCTGTCATCCCCTTCTCCTCCTGCCCTCAATCCCTCCCAGCATCAGAGTCTTTTCCAATGAGTCAACTCTTTGCACGAGGTGGCCAAAGTACTGGAATTTCAGCTTTAGCATCATTCCTTCCAAAGAAATCCCAGGGCTGATCTCCTTTAGAATGGACTGGTTGCATCTCCTTGCAGTCCAACGGACTCTTAAGAGTCTTCTCCAACACCACAGTTCAAAAGCATCAATTCTTCGGTGCTCAGCCTTCCTCACAGTCCAATTCTCACATCCATACATGACCACAGGAAAATCCATAACCTTGACTAGACGGACCTTAGTCGGCAAAGTAATGTTTCTGCTTTTGAATATGCTATCTAGGTTGGTCATAACTTTCCTTCCAAGGAGTAAACGTCTTTTAATTTCATGGCTGCAGTCGCCATCTGCAGTGATTTTGGAGCCAAAAAAAA
>SJYW01021251.1:1564893-1610873 GCA_006410735.1 Raphicerus campestris | reverse complement strand
TCCTCTTCACTTTCTGCCATAAGGGTGGTGTCATCTGCATATCTGAGGTTATTGATATTTCTCCTGGCAATCTTGATTCCAGCTTGTGTTTCTTCCAGTCCAGTGTTTCTCATGATGTACTCTGCATAGAAGTTAAATAAGCAGGGTGATAATATACAGCCTTGACACACTCCTTTTCCTATTTGGAACCAGTCTGTTGTTCCATGTCCAGTTCTAACTGTTGCTTCCTGACCTGCATACAGATTTCTCAAGAGGCAGGTTAGGTGGTCTGGTATTCCCCTCTTGAAGAATTTTCCACAGTTTATTGTGATCCACACAGTCAAACGCTTTGGCATAGTCAATAAAGCAGAAATAGATGTTTTTCTGGAACTCTCTTGCCTTTTCGATGATCCAGCGGATGTTGGCAATTTGATCTCTGGTTCCTCTGCCTTTTCTAAAACCAGCTTGAACATCAGGAAGTTCACAGATTGTAGGGGTCTCAGAATAGGAAGACAAATGGAAAGGGCATGAGAAAATATTTGATGAGATCATGGTTAAACACTTCCCTAAAATGAGAAAGGAAATACCTACCCAAGTACAGGAAGCCTAGAGAGTCCCATGGAGAATATACACAAGGAGAAACAGGCCAAGACACATATTAATCAAACTAACAAAAATTAAACACAAAGAAAAAATTTTAAAAGCAGCAAAGGAAAAGCAACAAATAATACACAAGGGGATCCCCATAAGGCTAACAGCTGATCTTTCAACAGAAACTCTGCAGGCCAGAAGGGAATGGCAGGATATACTTAAAGTAATGAAAAGGAAATATATACAACCAAGATTACTCTGTCCAGCAAGTATCAATTCAGATTCACAAAAGAAATCAAAAGCTTTCCAGACAAGCAAAAGCTAAGAGAATTCAGGACCACCAAACTAGCTCTGTGGGCTTCCCTTATAGCTCAGTTGGTAAAGAATCCACCTGCAGTGCAGGAAACACCGGTTTGATTCCTGGGTTGGGAAGATCTGCTGGAGAAGGGATAGGCTACCCATTCCAATATTCTTGGGCTTCTTTTGTGGCTCAACTGGTAAAGAATCTGCCTGTAATGATGGAGACCTGGGATCTATCCCTGGGTTGGGAAGATCCCCTGGAGAAGGAAAAGGCTACCTACTTCAGTATTCTGGCCTGGAGAATTCCATGGACTGTGTAGTCCATGGGTCACAAAGAGTTGGACACAACTGAGCAACTTGCACTTTCACTTTCAAACTAACTCTCCAACTTCCTAGACAGGAAACGCAAAAAAAAAAAAAAAGAAAGAAAAGAAACCTACAAACACAAAACAATAAAGTAAATGGTAATAGGATCGTATGTTGTTGATGTTCAGTCACTCAGTCATGTCTGACTCTTTGTGACCTCACAGACTGCAGCAAGCCAGGCTTCATGTTCCTCACCATCTCCTGGAGCTTGCTGAAACTCATATCCATTGAGTCAATAATGCCATCCAACCATCTCATCCTTTGTAATCACCCCCTTCTCCTCCTGCCTTGTATCTTTTCCAGCATCAGGGTCTTTTTTAATGAGTTGGGTCTTCGCATCAGGTGGCCAAATATTGGAGTTTCAGCTTCAGCATCAGTCCTTCCAATGAGCACACAGAACTGATCTCCTTTAGGATTGACTGGTTTGACCTCCTTGTAGTCCAAGGGACTCTCTTCAACACCACAGTTCAAAATCATCAATTCTTCAGTGCTCAGCCTTCTGTATAGTCCAGCTCTCACATCCATTCACAACTACTAGAAAAACCATAGCTTTGACTAGAAGGACCTTTGTTGGCAAAGCAATGTCTCTGCTTCTTAATAGGCTGTTTAGGCTTGTCGGAGCTTTTCTTCCAAGGAGCAAAAATCTTTTAATTTTGTGGCTACAGTCACTATCTGCAGTGATTTTGGAGCCCAAGAAAATAAAGTCTCCTACTGTTTCCACATCTATTTGCCATGAAGTGACGGGATCAGATGCCATGATCATACATATCAATAATTACCTAAAATGTAAGTGGGCTAATGCTTCAACCAGAAAACACAGGTTTGCTGAATGGATTAAAAAAAAAAAAGACCCCTATATATGCTGTCAAAGAGACCCACCTCAGACCTAGGGACACATACAGACTGAAAGTGAGAGGCTGGAAAAAGATAATCCATGCAAATGAAAATCAAAAGAAAGTGGGAGTAGCAATACTCAGATAAAATAGATATTAAAATAAAGACTGTTATAAGAGACAAAGAAGGACTGTGTAATGATCAAGGGATCAATCTAAACATAAGATGTAACAATTATAAATATATACATGTACCCAACAAATACAATACATATAGCAAATGCTAACAACAATTACACTGGAAATCGACAGTAACACAATAATAATGAGGGACTTTAGTACCCCACTCACACCGAGGGACAGATTAATCAGACAGAAAATTGGTAGGGAAACACAAGTTTTAAATGACACATTGAGCTAGTTGGACCTAATTGATATCTACAGGGCATTTCTGCCAAAAACAATTGTTGTTCAGTCACTGGAAAAACCATAGTTTTGACTATGCAGACCTTTGTCGGCAAAGTAACGTCTCTGCTTTTTAATACACTGTCTAGGTTTGTTATAGCTTTTCTTCCAAGGAGCAAGCATCTCTTAATTTCATGGCTGCGGTCAATGTTCTCAGTGATTTTGGAGTCCAAGGAAACAAATGTTTCCATTTTTTTCCTCTTCTATTTGCCATGAAGTGATGAGACTGGATACTATGATCTTAGTTCTTTAGATGTTGAGTTTCAAGCCACCTTTTTCACTCTCTTCTTTCAACTCTCATCAAGAGGCTCTTTAGATCCTCTTCACTTACTGCCATTAGAGTGGTATTTTCTGCATCTATGAGACTGTTGATATTTATCCCAGCAATCTTAATTCCAGTTTATGGTTCATCCAGCTCAGCATTTCACATGATGTATTCTGCATAGAAGTTAAATAAACGGTGACAATATACAGCCTTGAGTTACTCCTTTTCCAATTTGGAACCAATTAGTTGTTCTATGTCCAAATCTAACTGTTGCTTCTTGCCCCACATACAGATTTCTCAAGAGGCAGGTAAGGTGGTCTGATATTCTCATCTCTTTCAGAATTTTCCACAGTTTATTGTGACCCACACAGTCAAAGGCTTTAGTGCGGTCAATGAAGCGGAAGTAGATGTTTCTTTGGAATTCCCATTTAACTGTTTTATGGCTTTTTTGTTTCCTTTATTCCTTTCTTCTCTTGCTCCCTTTCTTTGTGATTTGATGGTTTTCTGTAAGTGTGTGCTTTGATTGCTTTCTAGTTACCTTTTGTGTATCTACCAGAGGTTTTTGTCTTATGGGTGGGTACCATGAGGCTCACAAAAATGCATCTTTTATTTATGAGTCTATTTTAAGTGGATGACAACTTTGAATGCATACTAAAGCTCTACATTTTTACTCTTCCCATCATTTTACTTGTTTGGTGTTTCAATTTATACCTTTAATCTTGTGTATTTATTATTCATTATCATAATTATTATTTTAATACTTTTCTCTATTAACCATCAATACTTTCACTTTTCACTTTCACGCATTGGAGAAGGAAATGGCAACCCACTCCAGCGTTCTTGCCTGGAGAATCCCAGGGACGGCGGGGGAGCCTAGTGGGCTTCCATCTATGGAGTTGCACAGAGTCAGACACGACTGAAGCAACTTAGCAGCAACAGCAGCAGCAGCAGCATAGATTTCTATGTTATCTACCACCATTACTTCCCTGGTGGCTCAGATGGTAAAGTGTCTGACTACAATGCGGGAGACCTGGGTTCAGTCCCTAAGTTGGGAAGATCTCCTGAAGATGGAAATGGCAACCCACTCCAGTATTCTTGCCTGGAAAATCCCATGGATGGAGGAGCCTATAGGCTATAGTCCATGGGGTTGCAAAGAGTCGGACACGACTGAGCGACTTCACTCACCACCATTACAAAATTAGAGTATTCTGATTTTAACTGTATATTTAACTTTAATAGTAAGATTTGTATTTTCATATGTTTTCCTGTCACTAATTAATGTCTTTGTTTGCAGTTTGAAGCTCCTTTGACATTCTTATAAGACTGCTCTAGTGGTGATGCACTCCTTCAGCTTTTACTTGTCAGCTGCTCAGTTGTGTCCAACTCTTCATGACCCCATGGACTGCAGCACACCAGGCTTTCCTGTCCATCACCAACTCCTGGAGCTTGCTTAAACTCATGTCCATTGAGTCGGTGATGCCATCCAACCATCTCATCCTCTGTCATCCCCTTCTCCTCCTGCCTTCTCCTCCTGCCTTTCCCAAAAGGCAAATAATGGGATAAAATTCTGACAGTTCTTTTATGTATCTAAATCTCAAAACAACACTGTATTTTGAAAACAGAAAGTGGACTAGAAAAACATAGATTAAATAGTATGTATTCCTCTACCTCTATAGGACAGTGGAAGATGAGGCATCAAGGGGAAAATAATGGAGGAAAACAAAGTCGTCTTCAGGTGGCCCTATGAGAAAACTATGCAAGTCTGATTAAATCAAACCTGTCCAACTGCGATCCTGTGGGCTGGGAGGACTGTTGCTGGGAGAAAGAAAGCTGGAAGGAGGACAAGAGAGAAAAAGAGAATTGTAGTGGCAGAAAAACAAAGGGGAAAATAGAGGGGTGGGAGGGACAGAGACACATCAAGCTGAAAGGTAAATGGATTTTGTAGAAATAACTCACGGTTCGGCTTTGCAAACACACTCTTAGCTAATGGCCAGACAAGGCCTGAGCTATCTGCTGGTGAAGTTACATGGCTATCAAATTCCTTTTCCCTGGAGCCCTTGGAAGTTGTTGCCAAAAACAGGAGGGGAAATCCATCCGTCTGTCTCTCCTTTCTTCCTTGGACTGGATTTCCTGTTTCCTCTATTTCCCCCAGGGAACCCTCCAGCCCCCACTGCCTCTGAGAGTGAGACAAGAGATCTGGGCAAAGTGTGGAGTGAGGACAGCGCTTGTGACTCGAGTTTCATGAAGCTGAAAACGGGCTCTTGAGGCCGGTTGGGAACCCAAGCCTGTGCCCCCACTGCCTCCTTTCAGGCTGAGGTTAGCAGATCCCTNCTGCAGCACACCAGGCTTTCCTGTCCATCACCAACTCCTGGAGCTTGCTTAAACTCATGTCCATTGAGTCGGTGATGCCATCCAACCATCTCATCCTCTGTCATCCCCTTCTCCTCCTGCCTTCTCCTCCTGCCTTTCCCAAAAGGCAAATAATGGGATAAAATTCTGACAGTTCTTTTATGTATCTAAATCTCAAAACAACACTGTATTTTGAAAACAGAAAGTGGACTAGAAAAACATAGATTAAATAGTATGTATTCCTCTACCTCTATAGGACAGTGGAAGATGAGGCATCAAGGGGAAAATAATGGAGGAAAACAAAGTCGTCTTCAGGTGGCCCTATGAGAAAACTATGCAAGTCTGATTAAATCAAACCTGTCCAACTGCGATCCTGTGGGCTGGGAGGACTGTTGCTGGGAGAAAGAAAGCTGGAAGGAGGACAAGAGAGAAAAAGAGAATTGTAGTGGCAGAAAAACAAAGGGGAAAATAGAGGGGTGGGAGGGACAGAGACACATCAAGCTGAAAGGTAAATGGATTTTGTAGAAATAACTCACGGTTCGGCTTTGCAAACACACTCTTAGCTAATGGCCAGACAAGGCCTGAGCTATCTGCTGGTGAAGTTACATGGCTATCAAATTCCTTTTCCCTGGAGCCCTTGGAAGTTGTTGCCAAAAACAGGAGGGGAAATCCATCCGTCTGTCTCTCCTTTCTTCCTTGGACTGGATTTCCTGTTTCCTCTATTTCCCCCAGGGAACCCTCCAGCCCCCACTGCCTCTGAGAGTGAGACAAGAGATCTGGGCAAAGTGTGGAGTGAGGACAGCGCTTGTGACTCGAGTTTCATGAAGCTGAAAACGGGCTCTTGAGGCCGGTTGGGAACCCAAGCCTGTGCCCCCCCTGCCTCCTTTCAGGCTGAGGTTAGCAGATCCCTCGCCCTTGGCTTCCTTCCCGCCTTCCTTGGTGCCAGGGGATACTTGACCCTGGTGGTCCTTGCCCCTCATGAGCCCCAGCACCCAGCTTGGGCCAGGGTCTCCTGGAGCCCTAGTCTTTCTGGCCAGGGGTGCAGGCTGGGGGAGCGCCCTTTTTTGGCCCAGCCCCTCTCCACACATAGACACCTCCCATCCACGGGGCCATGGCAGCCTCTCTGGGTCACTAGGTCAGAGAGCAGAAGTTCGCAGCCTCAGGGCATAGATGGAGTGGTTCGCAGCCCATTTCCACATGGTAGGGGCAGGGCCTGGGGTTGCAGTCCCCTGGCTGGGCAGACAGGCGGGGATGGGGCAAGGGCCTGAACTTGCCTGGTGCTGGGGCCTCCACTAGTGTCAGGCAAGGCCCCCGCTTCTCAGACAGGAAGTCTTTATCATGATAAAGTTAGGCTCCCAAGTGTATTGCTGATCCTGTTAGTGCTGCCAATTGTCTCGCTGTTCACACTGTTCACTGAACCCAGGATAGGCAGGGTGTGAGCTAAGAGGCTGGAAGAAGACTCGAGAAGCCGTGGGAACTGCAGACATATTTATCCTGTCCTGCAGACATGTTTATCCTGGCTGACGCAGCAGCCACAACATAACCATATTGCAGCTATAAGGTACAAGAACACAGCCTTATATAAGATATAAGAACACAGCCTCATGTAACATAACCATGATGTCACTCCAAGGCAGCCCCGGTGCAGGTGGTCAGGGATTTCGTGGTGGAGGTCACAGAGGCGTACCACACACAGCAGCCCGTGACCAAGGTAATACTTTGTGATGCACATAGGCAGTGCTACAAGTCATCTCAGCTGTTATATTACAACATGTGAGGCCAGAGCGAGAGGCTGTGGGGCAAGAGAGCCTGACTGTGACATCCTGGCTCATCTGCTCTCACCCTACACCAAGGCAGAGTCAAATCAGCTGCCAGATGCACGGGACAATCTCCAGGTGGATGGAGTCACCAGCTCACTGTGCTGGGAGCAGACGACATCACTGAAGAGAACGGGGTCGTGAAGGGCAGGGGGTGCTTGGGGACTTCCCTGAGGGTTGGAGTTGAGAAGAGGCTGAGGGGGCAGAGGTGGGCGCGTGGGGATGAGGGGCACGTGCAGGACCAGGGATGGGAGTAAGGATGTCTGGAGGGGGAGGGGTGGATAGAAAGAGCCTGCTGATGGGGAAGGGGAGAGGGCCGTCTGCCCAGTCCACCTGGAGACCCGAGCCGCCCCTTCCGCTGGCTCTCTCTGCTCCTCTTTTCCCTCCTCCCCTCCCAGGGGGTGCCTGTGAGCTCAGACTCCTCCCCACAGTGGACCCAGCCAGGCCTGTTCCCTGAGAGCTTGATTCAGAGTGGCCACGTTGACAACTGTGTTCTTTGCAGTCTCTTCTGGACCCAAAGACCACAATTTAACTTGGTTTACTAAATTGTTCCAGTGTTTAGTGTTTTGGGGTTTTGTTTTTTCCTTTTAGAGACAGGTATAATGAGATCATGGTCATGGTCCATTTAAGAGAATCAGGGATCTAAACCCAGCCATCATTCATCCTATCTGTTCGTCCCTCTAGGCTGAGTTCCACTGCTGGGAGGGGAAGGAGCTAGCCTTTCCTGTTATTACTTATCCTGCAGAATCCCAACTTCTGCTGAGACCTGAAAACTATGCTGCATTTACAGTTATTCCCAATTTATAACAACAAAAATGCTGAACTGCAATTGGGTCAGAGAAACTCTCTGAGGTTCCAGTGCATGCTTGCATGCTAAGTTGCTTCAGTTGTCTCCAACTCTGTGTGACCCTATGGACTACAGCCTGCCAGCCTTCTCTGTCCTCAGGATTCTCCAGGGAAAAATACTGGAGTGGGTTGCCCTGTCCTCACTAACGTTCCAGGTAGTGAAGAGTAGAGTTTGGTTTTGTTTGACTCCAAGCCTCTACTCATTCATTCTTTCCTACTTAATTCTATTTTTAAACTGTAGAAGTTATCACAGGTACAGAAGAGTACATAAAAGATACATGTACATTTAACAAACCCTGATGGTTCAGTGGTAAAGAATCTGCCTACCAATCCTGGAGATGTGGGTTTGATCCCTGGCCTGAGCCTGGTGGGCTACAGTCCATGGAACCATAAAGAGTCTGACATGACTTAGCAACTAAACAACAACAGTAACACATAAAATGACTACCGCTCTATCTGCTGTTCAGGCTAAGGAATAGAACATTATCAGCACCTTAGAAGCCCCCACCTCCATGCTCCCTGAATTCCTGCACCCTGCTTCCCACCAAGAGACAATCATTCTCCGGACGTCTGCATTCATCTCATATTCCTTCTTAAGTAGCTGTGAATGACAAATATCACCTGCTGCATCAGTAGGTAAAAGATGTTGCAGAAATCAAGCCACTATAGTCGCTCCCACAGTGAGCCCAGAGGAGGGAACTCAGGATGGGGAAGAATAGGATCCTGGTCCTAGTTAGCAGAAGTGAAAGTGTTAGTCTCTCCAACTCTTTGCAGCCCCATGGACTGTAGCTGGCTAGGCTCCTCTGCCGTGGAATTTTCCAGGGAAGAATACTGGAGTGGGTTGCCATGCCCTCCTCTGGGGGAGCTTTCCAACCCAGAGGTTGAACCTGGGTCTCCTATGTCTCCTGCATTGGTGGGCAGGTTCTTTACTATTAGCATCCCCTGGGAAGCCCTTGAGGTGCATATCTGAGTGATTTCAATCAGCTCAGACTCTTGGATCTTCCCATGCATAGATAAGTGCTAAATTCACTGACTTGAGATATCTGGCTTTCTTTAATTAACAGTAATCTTTTGGTATTCTGATTACCTGCTTTTTGTGGGAAAAAAAACCTCTATATATCCTTGGCTCCTGCCTTACCTCTTGGGGAGCAGTCCCTCAGAGCTATCTGAAAGGCTGTCTCCTGAGCTTGAAGTCCTCAGAAAGTCTGCTAAATAAAACATAATTCCTATCTTTCAGGTTGTGCTTTTTTTTTTTTTTTGGATCAACAGTTTTGGCCACCAACTACAAAGGGAGCCAAATCAGACTTCTCTCCTTGGCTTGAACTTTACGAGGATCAGGAGGCTGGTACCAGTAAAGGCCTCTTGTGGAGGAGGCCTCCACCTCCTCAGAGTCCAGATGAATTTGGGTGAGTCTCTCCTTGTTCTTGGATCTCCAGATTATTGGTTGATGATCCTGAGTTTTATTTGGCAACATCATACTTTGAAAGATATTGCTGAGTAACTCCCCCTATTGGAAAGACACCAGAGGAGTCCAGTGGAAAGACTGGGAAGAGTCTTGGTCAGTTTAGACCCAGAGTGGTTTCGTTAGGGGAAGCACACTGACTGAAACCAACCACCCTGGCCAGGCACCATAGCCACCATCTGCATGAGTTGTTTTATGACAGGAGGTCCCGGTAGGGAACACAGAACTAATAAGCCACACCAACTGGAAGAGTTCAGGAAAGGTCAAAAGGAGACACCACTTCCCAGAATCCTTCTCTCTGGCATCCATCTTGGCTGAGTGATGCGTGCTCAGTGATGTGTCCAACAGGAAGGACTCTGAGTCAAAATGATTGGCTAAAAACAACCCGGAAACTAATCCCATCAACATAAAACCTGAGACTGTGGCAGAGCAGTCCTCCTGGGTCCCCTCACCCTGCTGCTCTCTGCGTGGGCCCCCCTTTCCAATAAAATCTCTCTGATAAACAGCACATGTGTCTCCTTGGACAGTTCATTTCCAAGTGCTAGACAAGAGCCCACTTCAGGCCCTGGAAGGGGTCCCCCTTCCTGCAACAAATGGTGACTCCCCGACCGGGTAAGGAACAAGAGACTTTACTGACCTCTCTCCCCTTCTGTCTCTCCTTCCTCCCCTTAACCCTTCCTATCCTACCCTTTTTCCTGGTCCCTCAGTCCTGGACACAGGAATCTGGTCGAAGGGCCTCAGCCTGAGCTGAGGATTGGAGACCGATCACCTCCTCTTGGCAGAGAACTTGAATTCTGGTCCTGTTCTGGTCTGGTTTCTGGTAGGAATAGGTTCCTGTCCTCCCTTCTCTGGAGGCCCAGGGTAAGGTCCCATAACGCCTGGGTATCAGCAGGTGGCAGGAGACATCTGTAAGACCACCCCTTTTGCCTCCTCTCTCACCTCCTCCCCGCTCTTATTTCAACCTGGTTTCCTTTCCTCCCTTTGAAAACTTTGAAGACCTGAGATATTTTCGTTTGCTCCGTTAGAACTTGGATCTGAAGTTCTGGGTTTCTATAGGAGGTTTTCCGAGAGACTATAATCTTGTACTTAAGGCAGCGTCTGATGAGGACTGCCAGGTCTATGTGTGTGTCTCATGTTCTGTGTTCTGTGTTGTGACTTGTGATGGCCATTTTGCTTTGTTTGGCCCCTGTTTGGTTTAGACCTCCGCCATTTTGTTAGAACGTGGTTTTCTTTCCCTGTGCCATGAGACCAGGGCTCTCAGGAACACTTATCTAGACCATCTCTAACTCCTAAGACTGAAGAAAAATGGGAAGAAGCCTTTAAAATTTTATTTATTCCAACTGTTATTTATAAACTAGTAAATTTTATATTGTAATATCTAATTCATGACTAGGCTTAGAAAATGAAGCTTGCAATTGTGTCTGTCTGAATATGTGTGTCTCAGTATGTCTTTGTTTCAGGATATTTTGAGTTAATTTGCAAATGAACACTATTTAATTGGCTGTTAAAAAGTAAGCACTTACAAATCAAATAATTCTAGATTAAACAATGAATTCCAGGTTCATGTGAACTGGGAAATATTCAGTATTAATGCCTGGTAACATAGACATGTCTTTAGAACCATCAATAAGTACTTCTGTTCTACCTAGTTTTACTAGTGGTCAAATAAGACTGTTTGGTTACAAATTTGTCAACAAGAAATACACCTCATTGTGGAAAATACTTTAGGGAAACTAAGAAGTGTTTTCAGTAGAAGAAAGTAGGAAAAAAATACTGAAAAGAGTTATACATAATCAAGATTTTCTAAAATTCGATTATAATTAGTTGGATAGACGAGTTTTGTTAGGAATGACACAGCCATAGGAAAACTGGTTAGAGCCAACTAGGTCCAAAATGGCTGAGTCACCTTTCACTTGACCTTGAGCCTCAGTACATATGCCCATTGTGACATAGCAGCAAGCTAGATGATGCACCCATCAGCACTGGCTAAATCTCACTGAATGTTCTAAAACCCCTCTGACTGATTTTTTTGTTGTTGTTTTTACAAAAGTTCCTAAATCGAATTTTTTTTTATCTCTAGCTAACTTTGGGTTGCTTTAGAGGGCTCCTGAAACATTCCAAAGAGAGATATTAAACTAATTATGTTTATTTGGTTGGTTAAATTNTTTTTTTTTTTTTTTTACAAAACTTCCTAAATCGAATTTTTTTTTTTATCTCTAGCTAACTTTGGGTTGCTTTAGAGGGCTCCTGAAACATTCCAAAGAGAGATATTAAACTAATTATGTTTATTTGGTTGGTTAAATTAAATGGAAAATATTATCAAATGAATCATAAATCCTCTCATGTTATAATATATGGTAAATATTACTAATATAGATATTCCTAACATTCTGATGGGAGGAGGTGATGGCACCCCACTCCAGTACTCTTTCCTGGAAAATCCCATGGACAGAGGAGCCTGGTAGGCTGCAGTCCATGGGGTCGCTAAGAGTCAGGCATGACTGAGAGACTTCACTTTCAATTTTCACTTTCCACTTTCATGCACTGGAAAAGGAAATGGCAACCCACTCCAGTGTTCTTGCCTGGAGAATCCCAGGGATGGAGGAGCCTGGTGGGCTGCCATCTATGGAATCACACAGAGTCAGACACGACTGAAGTGACTTAGCAGCAGCAACATTCTGGTAATCTAATGGGAAAACTTGTGACTTCACAAAAGTTAACAGAAGGACTGAATGAACCAGTGAATATGCTTATAACTTCTGTAGTTTCTATCTGAAAAAAATTACAAGTTTGAATCTGTATTTTCTGGGAGTAGGGAAAATCATCCCCTCAAACTAATTATGATAGTAATTTGATAAAATTAAATGTTATAAACAAATTAAAACAATTATATTTTCTATGTGACTCCTCCAGAGAATTGAAATTCTTAGGTTTCCAGTAATTTTAACAGGTATGTTTAGGAAGGTTATCTCACTAATGGGTACAGAAATCTCAAGGAATTTTTGAGAACATGAAAAGAGCACTCCGTAAGGCAAATCTGTGATAAGACTTTGGCATGACTTTCCTAGTCCTGGAAGGTTTTACTTTAAAAGTTTAGTCTGAGACTCTATAAAAGTTTCAGCAAAGCAAAAAGATCTATGATCAATTATGGTTATATAAATCATCAGGCCAAGTTATTGAGACCATACCCATATCACAAACAAGTCTTAATTTGGTTATATTTGGTAAAAAAAGATGCTGATTTCAGGGAGAAAAAAGATGTTTGTTTCAATGAATGTCAAATCCCAGTTTGTTAATGGAGATCTGTTAACAATTTCCTAGATAGTTCTTTGCTGTTATGCAATGTTAATGTAAAATTTAGTTGAATTCTTAAAAAAACATCCTAAGTTTTTTTCTGAAGCTTATCTCAGTAACCTATCTTGGGATAAAGATCAGATGCTTCATAAGCTGCAATCAGGACTGGAGAAAGACATAATTTAAGGGGCTGCCTCCAACCTGGATGGAAGGACCTTTAAATAAGGTATTCTTAACTGGCTCATTCACAGTGAAACTGAAGGGAAACTGACTCTGAGATTAATGCCCACTTCTAAAGGCCCCTACGCTGGACTGGTCTATAGGGAGGACAGCTGACCTGATCTCACCTTAACGTGGCATTCAAACAGAGGAGAAACTCCACTATACCAGGACAAGAAGATGATGACATCAGAAGTAGACAGCTTGCCCAAGATGCTGGACCTGATACATGTGATCATTTATGTTTTGTTGACTTCTTAGACCTTTGCATATATATCAAATGCTTTTCTATCCTAGGCCTGATTCTAAGCTAGTTTTAGAAATCAATCCAATTGTTGGGTTTGTGGCCAATTACCTGTGTCTAGTTTTGGGTTACCTTGGTGAATTTCTCTATTCCAAGGCTCTAGCTGGTAGGCCCTGAGAAAATTTACTTTAAAAAAATTATAGTTATATTCACTATTGATATTGCTAGGTGGAATCCTATCACCTGGCCAATTAATAATGCCTGCTCTGACTTTGACCATAAATTTGAGTTTTCTTCTTCTATTTCTTCCACTACTCAACCTCAACCAGAGCAACAAGCAAAGTTTCAGCAAAGGGAAAAAATCTCCCACAATTAGAGAATGGATTTATATAGGTAACCCCAGGCTATGATAATTTAGGTTTAAAATCTCCTCTGTGTTGGAGATTAAATTAATTAAATCATGCTAAGGATAATCAATCTAGTAACACTAAAAAACTGGGCTATGTACCTTATAGACAGTGCCAATATATAATTTCCCTGGAAGATAAAGATTCGTACAGAGTAGACTAAGTCAGATGACCTGGGATATACTGGGCTACATCTAATGGAAGCTCTTAGCTTAAGTCTTTCTTATAACTTTACTAATACTGCTGGCTATGTTATTTGTATTTTGCCTGTTTTACAAAATTGCTGTTTCTTACACTGACAAATGTGTGACTGAGGCCTCTGATAAAATAATATATATTTCCATATGAAACTGATGATGGTAACAGTATAACTCTAGATATGGGAAGAAACAACAAGAGGAAATGTTTTCCTGGACCAAGAGGCTTGTAAGACAGGTGGTCCAGAGAATTTTGGATACTGCTTTATGGCCAAGTCCAGTAACAGCATATTGAGTGGCCTGTCAACAAAATCTTTGCCAGAACCTGAAAATGGACATTCTCAGCACCATGGGATGAAGTGGTCATGAAATGCCCCCCTTAAAATCATGGTCAGGTTTAATGAAGAAGGGGGCCTGCCAGCTGAAAACTGACACTTGCCATCTACCTCTACAAAGATTAAATCATGGCCACTGCAGCTGCTGACCTTCAACTCCCCTGAAAGGAGTTCAGGGTGGAAATCAGGAATGAGGCACTCTGCTCTGGGAAAAACTGGCAGAACAGGCCTTCAGGTAGTTAGATCTTTTCAGGAGATTTTATGAGTCCAAATTCTTGCATCTTCTCATACCTCGAGAAACACTGACGTCATTAATGGTGACCTCTGCTTTGGCTATTAAGGAGAATTTGACAATTAAAAGTCAAAATAGAGTAGCTATGGTTCAGACATCCAAGGAAATAACTAGGCGATTCTATGGGTGTAATTTCAGACAAGACCTTGTATTGCTAAACTCTTGTATTTTCTGAGTTGTATCAGGCTTGGATACAACCATTCTCAAAACAATGCTTGCTGGCAGCTAGTAACTACAACCTTACTTTTAATAAAATTAGGCAGCTGGCTACCTGGCTACAAGTCTCCCTGAAGTGCCAGGTCCAGACTGGGTTTCAGGCCTATTCTTCTAAAAACAAATGAGATTTATTTCGTCTAATAAAATTCCGGTTGTCAACCCTCCAACTACTTCTAATTGGGTCTATTACACCAAAATGGCTGACAAGGGTTTGAGAGTTTAATCATATTAGGCTCAGATCTAGGACTTGGAACTCAGGAATAATTCCAATTCAGTGTCTCTTCTCCCAGCTGAGGCATTCCTATGCCCCAATTTTTTAAAATTTAAATTTATTTATTTTAATTGGAGGCTAATTACTTTACAATATTGTATTGGTTTTGCCATACATCAACATGAATCCGCCACAGGTGTACTCGTGTTCCCCATCCTGAATCCCCCTCCCCGTACCATCCCTCTGGGTCATCCCAGTGCAACAGTCCCAAGCATCCTGTATCCTGCATCATTTTGACAGGAAGTTATCACAGTCATAGTTGCCCAGTTCCCTGAATTAAAACTGAGCAGGACTCCGTGGGGTTCTAGAGTACAGATCTGTTCTGTGTTCTCCATTTCTTGTCTGTAGGATATAGGTTTCATTCAGCCTCCTTGACCTTCCCTGAGTTCCAAGGGTAGATTTAAACAGCTGCTAATCAGGGAAGCGAGGGGATACAGAAACAGAGGAACAGTCTATTGTTGGTACAGCCTTGAGACAGGGTCCTGGTTGAACATTAAGAAAAACAATGCAAATATAACGATATCTTTGAGATCTTCTGCAGAACTGGGGCCCCCACCCCCATGGAAGATGGTAACTTCAGGCTGAGCACAAGATTCCTGGAGCACTGCTCTGTTGCCTCACCACCAACCAGTCAGAACAAGGTCACACACCCTGCAGTCTTCACCACAAATGTTGCCTTCTGTTTCTGGGGCCAGTGAGCACCACCATCCTTTTAGGCCTTCTGTTTGGCCCTGTATATTTCATCTCTGACAGGGGCCAACACTTTCAAGCTAAATTGCTATTATTATAAGGATGAATGCTGGTTTCAGGCAAAGAATGCCTCAACTTAGATTAGGTTAAGAGAGACTTCTGCTCTGCTAGGCAGGCCTACGCCCATGCACAGCAGGAAGAAGTTACAGAAGAAAGAGACTTCCACCCCAGTTCCCAAGAAGTATCTTGAGTATGAAGTTTCTCAGGGGGGAATTGTTAGGGAAAGCACACTGACTGAAACCGCCCACCCTGGCCAGGCACCATAGCCACTATTTGCATGAGTTGTTTGAGGACAGGCAGTCCTGGGTAAGGAACATAGAATAAGCCACCCCTAACCGGAAGAGTTCAGGAAAGGTCAAAAGGAGACACCACCTGTCCGACCACCTCCCAGAATCCTTCTTGCTGGCATCCATCTTGACTGAGTGATGCATGCAGGAAAGACTCTGAGTCAGGATGATTGACTACAGACACCCTGGAAACTAATCCCGTCACCATAAACCCGAGACTCTGAGCCACGTGGCAGAGCAGTCCTGCTGTGTCCCCTCACCCTGCTGCTCTCCACCCAGGTGCCCCTTCATGATAAAATCTCTTGCTTTGTCAGCACATGTGTTTTCTCGGGCAATTCATTTCCAAGTGTTAGACGAGATCCCACTTCCAGGGCCTAGAATGGGTCCCCCTTCCCCCACAACAGTTTCATCTTCAGTTGAAAGAACCCTGAGAGGATCATAATTAAGGGGAAGACTGGCCTGTCATTTTTCCTTAAACTGGCTACACTAGCAATTTTATTTCAACAAACCAACCTCTGAATGGGGAATAAAGCTTTCAAAACAAGACAAAAAAGGAACAACAGATTGCCAGCCTCCGACAAATACCCTAGCCAGGGGCTCTTTTATTACATACACAGTTAAATTAAAAAGCCAGCTTGATGAAAGCATCTTTTCAGAATATTGACCTTAAAAAAAAAACAAAACTCTTGTGGAGGAACTTGGATTTCTCTTCCTGTGCCTTTGGAACGTAAATGTTCTACTTGATCTGCCAGCATTGTGTGTGTGTGTGTGTGTGTGTGTGTGTGTGTGTGTGTGTGTGTGTGCACGTGCGCCATGCATGTGCATGTGTGTTTTTGTAGCTATGTTTTGAAAACTTGGTCTTTGTCATCCAAAATGTACAGGTATGGTGTACATTTGGCAGCCAGTCAAATAAAGTGGGATTCTGAACAGTCTTTTGTCTGTTTGTACCAACTCTCAGGCTTTTTTTTCCCTGTTGCCTTAGCTTTCGTTGTGCTGGCCTGTCCAACGAAGGCCTTTACTTTCTTGGACTGCTTCTGGGAGGACGCTCTCTTAGGGCCTTGTTTAGGCAGCATCTTCCCCACTCTCTTGTGGGGAAGCCTCTTGGGTCTGATTGTTTTGAGTCACTATTAATATATATCTCATTAGTGGCCAGATAATAGATGCTTTAACTTGGAGGGAGTTTTAATTGGAGAAAATTGGTAAATTTTTTGATGACTATGTAAAAAATCAAAAGGTGGAAAATAAAAGTGTATATTTTATGTGTGAAAGTCGCTCGGTCATATCCAACTCTTTGCAACACCATGGACTATAGCCTGCCAGGCTCCTCTGTCCATGGAATTCTCTAGAGGCCAGAATACTGGAGTGGGTTGCCATTGCCTCCTCCAGGGGACCTTCCTGACCCAAGGATAGAATCCAGGTCCCCTGCATTGCAGACAGACTCTTTACCAATTGAGCCACCAGGGAAGTCATATACATATATATAAATATGATGATTAACCTAAGAACTCCCTTAGTTTAAAACAAACAGGAAAACCATCTTGGGAAATGTTGTGTTCTCGTCCCCTCAATGTGTCTTACAGATGCTAATAAAATCATTAAATAATTAATGTTATTTAGGTTGATTAACAGAAAAAAAATGTAGGGAAAATTCAGAGATTCCTTTCCAACAAGGTAGAAATTTTAAGGGGACTTATCCCAAATGGATAAAGAAATCTTAAGATGATTATTTTTATTTTCATTTTAAATTTTATTTATATTTTGCTGCACCCTGTGGCATGGGGAAAACTTAGTTCCCTGACCATGAATCAAACCCATGCCCCTAGCAGTGGGGGTGCCAGAGTCTTAACCACTGAACTGCCAAAGAAGTCCCTAAATGGTTATTTTTAAATGGGACAAGTAAAACAGACATTTAATAGGTCAGAAGAAAATTACACAGACACCTGACCAACAATTCATTTCAGTTCAGTTCATTTGCATAGTCATGTCTGACTTTTTGCAACCCCATGAACCGCAACACACCAGGCCTCCCTGTCCATCAACCAATTCCTGGAGTTCACCCAAACCCATGTTTATCAAGTCAGTTATGCCATCCAGCCATCTCATCCTCTGTCATCCCCCTCTCCTCCTGCCATCAATCTTTCCAAGCATCAGGGTCTTTTCAAATGAGTCAGCTCTTTGCATCAGGTGGCCAAAGTATTGGAGTTTCAGCTTCAAAATCAGTCCTACCAATGAACACTCAGGACTGATCTCCTTTAGGATAGACTGCTTGGGTCGCCTTGCAGTCCAAGGGATTCTCAAGAGTCTTCTCCAGCACCATGGTTCAAAAGCATCAATTCTTTGGCTCTCAGCTTTCTTTATAGTCCAACTCTGACATCCATACATAACCACTGAAAAAACCATAGCTTTGACTAGACGGACTTTTGCTGACAAAGTAATGTCTCTGCTTTTTAATATGTTGTCTAGCTTGATCATAACTTTCCTTCCAAGGAGTAAGCATCTTTTAATTTAATGGCTGCAATCACCATCTGCAATGATTTTGGAGCCCAGAAAAATAAAGTCAGCCACTGTTTCAGCCACTGTTTCCACTGTTTCCCCATCTATTTGCCAGATAATCACGATGGTGTGATCACTCACCTAGAGCCAGACATCCTGGAATGTGAAGTCAAGTGGGCCTTAGGAAGCATCACTACAAACAAAGCTAGTGGAGGTGATGAAATTCCAGTTGAGCTATCTAAAATCCTGAAAGATGATGCTGTGAAAGTGCTGCACTCAATATGCCATCTATTTTGGAAAACTCAGCAGTGGCCACAGGACTGGAAAAGGTCAGTTTTCATTCCAATCCCAAAGAAAGGCAATGCCAAAGAACGTTCAAACTACCGCACAATTGTACTCATCTCACATGCTAGTAAAGTAATGCTCAAAATTTTCCAAGCCAGGCTTCAGCAATACATGAACCATGAACTTCCAGATGTTCAAGCTGGTTTTAGAAAAGGCAGAGGAACAAAAGATCAAATTGCCAACATCTGCTGGGTCATCAAAAAAGCAAGAGAGTTGCAGAAAAACATCTATTTCTGCTTTATTGACTATGCCAAAGCCTTTGACTGTGTGGATCACAACAAAACTGTGGAAAATTCTTCAAGAGGGGAATGCCAGACCACCTGACCTGCCTCTTGAGAAACCTGTATGCAGGTCAGGAAGCAACAGTTAGAACTGGACATGGAACAAAAGACTGGTTCCAAATAGGAAAAGGAGTACGTCAAGGCTGTATATTGTCACCTTGCTTATTTAACTTATATGCAGAGTATATCAGGAGAAACGCTGGGCTGGAGGAAGCACAAGCTGGAATCAAGATTGCTGAGAGAAATATCAATAACCTCAGATATGCAGGTGACACCACCCTTATGGCAGAAAGTGAAGAAGAACTAAAGAGCCTCTTGATGAGCGTGAAAGAGGAGAGTGAAAAAGTTGGCTTCAAGCTCAACAATTACTTGGGGCAATAGTTAGGCCAATGAAGCAAGTTTAAAGATTCACACAGGACATGACATTCTCAGAAAGTTTGCTGAATAAAACATAATTCTCAACTTACAGGTTGTACTTTCTTTTTAAGTCAACATATGTATCCCCAAGTAATACATTGTTGAATGTGGGGAAACTGAATACCAGTAAAACCTCTGCTAGAAAAAGGCTCTCAGGAAAAGAGAAACTGAACAGTATCCCCAAGTCTTAGTTTGATTTCAGCTCATCTGAGAGTTTCCCAAGGGCATTTTCTGGGAAAGTATGAGGGCAAGATTGTGATCAAGTCCTAGAAACACAGGTCTCCCCACATTCCGCGTACCTAGAATGGCTCCAGTGGGCAGGGATTGGTCTTCTGTCTGTCATATGAAGAGAACGGGAATGGGATACTTAGTAACTTATTTTTAGGTTTGCCACAGCTGTTGGAAGAGAATTCCTCCCAGGGCCTTTTTCACTTCTGCAAGTCTTGTCAAGAGTCATTGATTACTTTTGCCCTAGACTATACATATGGCTGATTCATGTTGAGGTTTGACAGAAAACAACAAAACTCTAAAGCGATTATCCTTCAATAAAAAATAAATAAAATTTTACAAAAAGTTTTAAAAGAACTATCTTTCAAAAGATATTTATACAGCAAACAATCTTGGGAACTGACCAGGATAATATAGATAATATCTCCCTCTGGGACCAAGGTCAGGCCAGTTTGCTAGCAGACCCCTTGTTAATTTTATATGTCAAATTTGACTGCCATAGGGGCACTCAGATTAAAAATTGTTTCCAGGTGTGTCTGTGAAGGTGATTCCAGATGAGATTAGCATTTGAACCAGCGGACACCATTTAATCCACAGAGGCTTGAATAAAACAAAAGGTAGAAGCAGCAGGAATTTGCCCCCTTTTTTCAGCCTCACAGCTTGAGCTGGGACATCTTACCTCATCTTCTGCCCCTGACCCGAGTTTCACATGAAACTTTAGCAGGCTAGCAGTTTTTGACAAATCTATCTCCAAATCTTAGGAGTACATTGAGAGTGCTCCTGTGGAGTGTTCAGCAGATCCAGGCAGGAGGGCATGGAGGGGAGCAGGAATTTTATCAGCATGTGTGAAAGTGGTAGTACCTCAGTCAAGTCCCACTCTTTGGGACCCCATGGACAGCAGCCCGCCAGGCTCCTCTGGCCATGGAATTCTCTGGGCAAGAACACTGGAGTGGGTTACCATTTCCTTCTCCAGAGGGTCCTCTTGACTGAGGGATTGAACCCAGGTCTGCCGCACTGCAGGCAGATTTCTTAGTCTCTGAGCCAGCAGGGAAGCCCCAGTCAGCACATGGTCAGAGCAAGTGAAGAACAGGTAAGAGCTTGGGCCACACTCTGGGTACTCTTGCTCAGGTTATGGAGGTACTACAGTGGTGTTACTGTGGTGATGACTGTCTCTCCTGAGTCGCATGCTGTGTCTGGTAGTCAGCTCTCATTCTGGTAGCTGAATCTGTAAACGCCCCTCTGGGCATCCTTTCACCAGTCTCCTCTCTGGGATCTCCTAGTTCCTGACTTCCGTCTTCCTCTGTCTTGCTTTCTCCTCTCATTTTGGTGAAGCACATCCCCAGTAGTCTCCTAAGAAGCATGCAGAGACATAAGAGAGAGTTTCTGAGACCTTGTGTATCTCAAAAAACAAAAAAAAAAAATTTTTTTTTTTTTGCTTTTTCCTCCTATTTGACAGTTTGGGTATAGAATTTGAGGTTGAAGATAATTTTCTTTCAGAACTTTGAAGGCATTGTCACCCTGTCATCCTGTGTCCAGTGTTGTTAAATAGTCCAGGATCATTCTGATTCATAATTCTTTGTATGTTACCTGCTTTTTATCTCTGGACCCATATAGTGCTCTGAAATTTCATGATTTTGTACCTTGGTGTGTCTGTTTTCACACATTGTGCAAAACATTTGGTGGGCCCTTTCACTCATACAGCACTTATCCTTCAGTTCAGAGAAGTTTTCCGGAATCATTTTGTTTTTTAGTTCAACACATTTTTAATAGATTATATTTTTAGAGCAGTTTTAAATTCACATCAAAATTGAACAGAAAGTACAGAGATTCTCTCGTACCCCTCCCCTCTGCATACAGTCTCTCCCACTATCAACGTGGGTGTACTCAGTTGCTCAGTCATGTCAGACTCTTTGCACCCCCAAAGACTGTAGCCCACCAGGCTCCTTTGGTCCATGGAATTTTCCAGGCAATAATACTGGAGTGGGTTGCCATTTCCTCCAGGGGAACTTCCTGACCCAAGGACTGAACCCACATCTGCATTGGCAGGCAGATTCTTTACCCCTGAGCCACCTGGGAGTCTGCTCCCCGGCCCTTGCCCCCTACCCTCGACTATCAGCATCCCACATCACAGTGGCAAATTTGTTAAAGTTGATGAAACTTCATTGAAAAACTGTTATTACCCAAAATGCACAGTTAAAATTAGGATTACTTCTGGAGTAGAACAAATATATAATGATACATACCTACCATTACTGTCATGCAGAATGGTTTCACTGCCCTAAAAAACACCACGCTTTGCCTACCTATCCCTCTCTCTTCACCAACTCCTGGCAACCATAGTTTTGCTTTTTAAGAATGTTGTGTAGTTGGAATTACACAGTATATAGCCTTTTTATATTGGCTTAACTTAATAAAATATTTAACATTCTCTCATGTCTTTTCATAGCTTGATAGCTCATTTCTTTTTAATGCTAACTAATATTCCATCATCTTGATGTACCACAGTTTATCTATTCACCTACTAAAGGACAATTTGGTTGCTTCCAAGTTTGGACAATTATGAATAAAACTGCTATAAACATCCAGATGTGGGTTTTTGTGTGCACACACTTTTTCAACTCACTGGGGAATGAGAGTTCATGTTGTTCCACATCCTTGACAACTTTTGGTATTGTCAGTGTTCTGAATTTTGCCTGTTCTAAGAGGTGTGTAGAGAGAGGTATTTCAGTGTTTTAATTTACATTTCCCTGATGACTTCATTCTAATGGATTATATGGAGCATTTTTGCATGACATCTGAATATCTTCTTTGGTGAGGATTTGTTAAGATTTTAACCATTTAAAATCTGGCTGCTTACTTTCTTTATTGTTGAATTTTAAGAGTTCTTCATATGTTTTGATTAACAGTGCTTTATCAGATGTGGGGTTTTTTGGCAAATATTTTCTCCCAGTATGTGGCTTGAATTCTCATTCTCTTAACACTGTCTTTCACAGACAAGAAGTATTTAATTCACTGAATCTCAGCTTATCAAGTATTTCTTTCATGGATCACGCTTTTGGTTTTGAGTCTTAAAAAGGTCATCACCAAACCCAAGATCATCTAGATTTTCTCCTATGTTATCCTCCAAAGGGCTTTCCCTTGTGATATAGTGCCTAAGACGCTGTAATCCCAATGCAGGGGGCCTGGGTTCAATCCCTGGTCAGGGAACTAAATTCCACATGCCACAACTAACAGTTTCCCCTTCCTGTCCCCTGGTGGCTCACATGGGAAAGAATTGGCCTGCAAAGCGGGAGACCTGGGTTCAGTCCCTGGGTTGGGAAGATCCCCTGGAGATGGGAATGGCAACCCACTCCAGTATTCTTGCCTGGAGAATTCCATGGACAGAGGAGCCTGGCCAGCTATCATCAATGGGGTCTCAAATAGTCAGACATGACTGAGTAACTAAAACACACACTTCTCACTTTCAGCTGCAGAGGTATGTGAAGGTGCTATTCCTTATGCATTTTAAAGATTCATCAGGATAATTCAAATCAACTCTTAGTTTTCCCCACTGCTTTCTAGGGGTTCAGTGCTCTTGTGCTTATTGAATCAGTTTTGATTTGTTCATTTGTTTTTCACCTTCCAAAATGGTGCTGATATGGATGTCTGTCTTGCTCTCCCCATCTTATGGGTTTACATCTTTTTTTTTTTTTTAAAGAAAACCCACAGCAAACATTATCTCAATGGCGAAAAATTGAAAGCATTTCCCCTAATGTCAGGAACAAGACAACGGTGCCCACTCTCACAACTACAATTCAACATAGTTTTGTAAGTTTTAGCCACAGCAATCAGAGAAGAAAAAGAAATAAAAGGAATCCAGATTGGAAAAGAANGGCTTCTCACTGCAGCCGTTTCTCCTCCTGCAGAGCGTGGGCTCTGGAGCACTTGGGCATCAGCAGACATAGCACACGGGCTCCTTATCTGCAGCTCCCGGCTCCAGAGGACAGGCTCAAAAGCTGTGGTGAAGGGGCTTAGTTGCTGCGGGGCCACACTTGGGATCTTCCAGGATCAGGGATCCAACTCCTTGTCTCCTGTGCCTCCTGCAAGGGCAGGTGGATTCTTTACCATGGAGCCACCAGGGTTTTGAAGAACAGGTGGTTTAAATCTTAACACAGTCCAGTTTAAGAAATTTCACTTTTATTAGTGCTTTTCATATCCTCTTAAGAAATACTTGACTATTATCAAGTAATGATGATATAGCCTATGTTTTCTTCTTAAAATCTAGAAAACATTCTGAAAAGCTAGAGTGCTCTGAAATCTAGAAATCTTTCTAAAACATCTATGTTTCCTTCTTATCTTTAACATTTAGATTCATTGTCTATAGAATTAATTTTGCACATAGTGCAGGAATGGGCAAAGATACATTTTCCATATGTATCTGCAATTGAACTAGTACTATTTACCAAAAGTAATTGTACCAGTTATCAGTCCATCGCCTCTCAGCCCCCAGTGCACCTTGCAGTGCTGTCTGCAATAGTAGACAGAGCTCTTTAGGCAGCTCTCCTTTAAGGGGGCACCATGGTAACCTTCCAGAGAAGGCAATGGCACCCCACTCCAGTACTTTTGCCTGGGAAATCCCATGGATGGAGGAGCCTCATAGGCTACAGTCCATGGGGTTGCTAAGAGTCCGACATGACTGAGCAACTTCACTTTCACTTTTCACTTTCATGCACTGGAGAAGGAAATGGCAACCCACTCCAGTGTTCTTGCCTGGACAATCCCAGGGACAGAGAAGCCTGGTGGGCTTCCGTCTGTGGGGTCGCACAGAGTAGAACACGACTGAAGCGACTTAGCGGCAGCAGCAGCACGGTAACCTTCAGCTTCCCTCATAGCTAATTCGGTAAAGAATCTGCCTGCAATGCAGGACACCTGGGTTTGATCCCTGGGTCGGGAAGATGCCCTGCAGAAAAAAGTGGCAACCCACTCCAGTATTCTAGCTTGGAGACTCCCATGGACAGAGGAGCCTGGTGGGCTACAATCTATGGGGTCTCAAGAGTCCACATAGCTGAGCGACTAAAGACAGCGAGAGAGGGGGTAACCTTTCTCAGCAGGGAGACAGCTGGAGGGAGACTGCCAGGGGAAGGGGCTGTCCTGCGCCTTCCAGGGGCTGCGCACCGAGTCAGCACTGCGAGGGGGGACACCCAGAGATACTCACCTAAGCCACACGGCCAGGACACGTTTACTTCGGCAACGTGGCAACCCCAGCCGGCCTGCTTCTCCCCTCCCCGTGGCCTTCTTGGAGATGGCACAGTCCTGGCCTCCCATTTGCGTCAGCACCTCCGCTTCTCCTGCACGCTTCCCTCCCAGCTTCAAGCTGTGGCTCGTCTCCCTCCCAGGGTTGCTTTCTGCTGACTCAGCAACCGTGGTCCAGCTCCGCTCTTGGCAAGGCCTGAAACTTCTCCGCCAGGGGTGGGAGCTAGGCTGGAACCTGGGACCCTCTATGAGTGCTTACACTTGCACANATGGCACAGTCCTGGCCTCCCATTTGCGTCAGCACCTCCGCTTCTCCTGCACGCTTCCCTCCCAGCTTCAAGCTGTGGCTCCTCTCCCTCCCAGGGTTGCTTTCTGCTGACTCAGCAACCGTGGTCCAGCTCCGCTCTTGGCAAGGCCTGGAACTTCTCCGCCAGGGGTGGGAGCTAGGCTGGAACCTGGGACCCTCTACGAGTGCTTGCACTTGCACACAGATGTCTCCTCCATCTATTCTCTAGCAATGGAAAACCGAGAAGTTACAAGGGACTCAAAATAACTGTCTGCAGGTGTGAATGGGGCAATTATAAGCAATAAGATTCGAAAAGGCCACAAATCAACTGCCCCTTCTAAGTGCCAGGAGCATGATTCCTGTTTACAGCGCCACCACGAGTGTGTAAGAAGACCACCTAAACCATCCCTCTGGCCAGGCCCACCAATGCCCCACCCTCAGCCCATTTATAGAACCAGCCCACTCTCCTCCAAGACACAGTTAGGCACCTCTTAACATGTTCTCACAGTGAAGTCTTACCTGAATTGCTCATCAGACCTCTTCATTTCTACTGATTAGAGTCCAAGGAACATGGTTGATAACACTTTCCAGTTTATTCCTCCTTGGGCACTCTTCCTCAGTCCTAGGGTTCTGTTGTAAGTTATATTTTCTCTTTTATCATGGCTTAATATTAAACTTCCCTTGTTTAAATCACGTGTGGCTTCTGTTCCCGACTGGACACTAAGTGATACACTGCCATCACTTCCTATTGCCTTGTGGCACAGGTCCCTAGATCTGTGTCGGTGATTTCACGGAGTCTGTTCTGTTTCATTTGTCTTTGTCTGTCCTTCAGCCCCTGCTTTGTCATTCATTCTACACTATTTTCAGGGGCTTCCTGGCTGGTCCCTCGGTTGAGAGTTCGCCTGCCGATGCAGGGGACACGGATTCAATCCCTGGTCCAGGAAGATCCTGCATGCCTCAGGGCAACTGAGCCCGGGCGCCACAGTGAGAAAAGCTCCCACGATGAGAAGCCCACTCACCACAACCAGAGAGAGTCCACATGCAGCAAGGAAGGCCCAGCGCAGCCAAAAGTAAACCAACCAGTTAATTTAAAAATATGTTCAAAATTTTTGTTTGTAATTTTTGAACCTGGGTTATTCTAGGCAGCTAGACATTTTATAACATACTATAGTTACTGTTTTCTACGAACAAGAACATACTCTGTCCTGTCACAAAGAAATATACTGTGGCTTTCTTTCTGGCCCAGCATGTAGTCGATTTTGATTTGTGTATTTGATGAGAATGTTAACATTTTACCAGATGTTCTCAATGTTTTAATTAGATCAAGTCTGTTGATTGTCTTATTCAGATCATCTGTACCTGAATCTCTTTAAAAATATTTTGTTGTCTGCTAATTCTGTTATTAAAAGAAGTGAGTTTTAGTCTTCTACTACAGTGAATTTGCATTTTAGTTTTGGAAAATTTTTCTGTGGTAAATTATTTTCCATGATTCTAGTTCAAACTTTCTATGTGCTTATATTTAAAGTGTATCCCTTGTAAGCAGCTTAAGGATCAGTCTATATCTGGCTCACCTCAGGCCCTAGAATGTAAACATGGAAACTGCTTCTGGCCTTTCCTCTGAGAGCTTGGTGGTTCTTTGTCTCAACCCTAAGGTACTGCAGGAATGTCCTCTCCATTTTTTCACTGATTTTTAGCTTAGCATTTTCTTCTGTGCAGTTTAAAAATTTGACCAGTTCTTATCAGGTCTTTCTTCTTGTTGGACCCTGCTGTCATCATAGGATGTGAGAGCTCCCCCTCTGGTCTCCTATCCTATTTAACTGAGGTTTCTGTTTATTAATTTTTTTTTTAACAGAAGATCGGAAAGGAGGGAGAATTCAGCAAACCATAAACAAAGTGAAAAGGCAACCACATATCTGCAAATGAAGTGACCAATAAGGGATTAATCTCCAAAATATACAACAGCTCATGCAGCTCAATAACAAAAACAAACATCCCAATCAAAAAATGGGCAGAAGATCTAAATAGACCCTTTTCCAAAGATAGCCACAAAGCACATGCAAAGATGCTCAATATCACTAATTAGTAGCGAAATGCAAATCAAAACTCCAATGAGGTGATCAGCTGACATTGGTCAGAGAGCGTACATACCTGTTAAGTTACTTCAGTGTCTGACTCTTTGTGACCCCATGGATTGTAGCCCACCAGGCTCTTCTGTCCATGGGATTCTCCAGGCAAGAATACTGGAGTGGGTTGCCATGCCCTCTCTCCTCCAAGGGATCTTTCCAATCCAGGTATTGAACCCACATCTGCTAAGTCTCCTGCATTGGCAGGTGGGTTCTTTACTTGCCACCAGAGTGGCCACCATCAAAATATCTTCAAACAATATATACTGGAGAAGGTGTGGAGAAAAGGGAACCCTCCTAAACTGCTAGTGAGAATATAAATTGGTACAGCCACAATAGAGAACATTATAGAGATTCCTTTAAAAAACTAAAAACAGAAGTACCATATGACCTCACAATCCCACTATGAGGGATAAATCTAAAGATAATCATTATTCATAAAGATACATGCACCCAAATATTCAGTGAAGCACTATTTACAGTAGACAGGAAACAGAAGCAGCCTAAATGTCCATCGACAGAGGAATGGGTAAAGAAGATATGGTACATATATACAATGGAATATTACTCAGGCATAAAGAGAACAAAATAACGCCATTTGCAGCAACATGGATGGACCTAGAGATTGTCATACAGAGTGAAGTAAGTCAGGGAGAGAAAAATGTCATATGCTATTGCTTGTATATGGAATCTTAAAAAATGTACAAAGTAACTTATTTCCAGAACAGAAATAGAGTCATGATGTAGAAAACAATTTTATGGTTTTCAGGGAGGAGAATGGGGGAGAAGGATAAAATGGGGCATTGGGATTGACATATACACACTGCTGCTGCTGCTGCTGCTGCTAAGTCACTTCAGTCGTGTCCGACTCTGTGTGACCCCATAGACAGAAGCCCACCAGGCTCCCCCGTCCCTGGGATTCTCCAGGCAAGAACACTGGAGTGGGTTGTCATTTCCTTCTCCAGTGCATGAAAGTGAAAAGTGAAAGTGAAGTCGCTCAGTCATGCCGACTCTTAGCGACCCCATGGACTGCAGCCCAGCAGGCTCTTCTGTCCATGGGATTTTCCAGGCAAGAGTACTGGAGTGAGGTGCCATTGCCTTCTCCACATATACACTACTGCTGCTGCTACTGCTAAGTCACTTCAGTCGTGTCCAACTCTGTGTGAACCCATAGATGGAAGCCCACCAGGCTCCCCCGTCCCTGGGATTCTCCAGCCACATATACACACTACTATATATAAAATATTGTGGCTTGGCCAAAAGTTCATTCAGGTTTATAATATCGTACAAAAACCCAAACAAACATTTTGGCCAACCCAGTAAAGTGAAAGTGAAAGTTGTTCAGTTGTGTCCAACTCTTTTGCAACCCCCTGGACTGTAGCCTGCCAGTCTCCTCTGTCTATGGAATTCTGCAGGACAGGATACTGGAGTGCATAGCCGTTCCCTTCTCCAGGGGGTCTTCCCAACCCAGGGATAGAATCCAGGTCTTCCGCATTGCAGGTGGATTCTTTACCATCTGAACAACCAGGGAAGACCAAATAGCTAACTACTATATAGCATAGGAAACTCTACTCAATACTCTGTAATGACCTATATGGGAAAAACATCCAAAAAAGAGTAGATATATAAAACTGATTCATTTTGCTGTATAGCAGAAACTAAAATCAACTATACTCCAATACAATTAAAAAAAACTGAAAATAAGATTACAGAGAATTTATAACAAATGTAAATATTATATCAATAAAATTAATGGAATTAACATGAAATAAAAGTCTTCTGGAAAAGATGCAGTAAATGCACTTCTCCCTGTTCTTCCCACTGAGCACAGTTATAACCTCTGGATACTATACATCAAACAAGCACAAGAAGACACTGAGAGGTGGAGAAAAGCAATCAGGCTGGCTGGGACCATAGGACCAAAGAACAACACAGAGGTAGGTTCCTTGGGTTTTCTTTCTGCCTCCTGTGTCTAACAGTGGGAGCTGGAGAAGCCAGCAATCCAGAAATAACGACGACACAGACAGCCCTCCAAAAATCCTGCTCTGTCTAGAACATGACTTCTAGGTGATAACTCCCCTAATCTGGTCAAGCANTTTCTAGGCAGCTAGACATTTTATAACATACTATAGTTACTGTTTTCTACGAACAAGAACATACTCTGTCCTGTCACAAAGAAATATACTGTGGCTTTCTTTCTGGCCCAGCATGTAGTCGATTTTGATTTGTGTATTTGATGAGAATGTTAACATTTTACCAGATGTTCTCAATGTTTTAATTAGATCAAGTCTGTTGATTGTCTTATTCAGATCATCTGTACCTGAATCTCTTTAAAAATATTTTGTTGTCTGCTAATTCTGTTATTAAAAGAAGTGAGTTTTAGTCTTCTACTACAGTGAATTTGCATTTTAGTTTTGGAAAATTTTTCTGTGGTAAATTATTTTCCATGATTCTAGTTCAAACTTTCTATGTGCTTATATTTAAAGTGTATCCCTTGTAAGCAGCTTAAGGATCAGTCTATATCTGGCTCACCTCAGGCCCTAGAATGTAAACATGGAAACTGCTTCTGGCCTTTCCTCTGAGAGCTTGGTGGTTCTTTGTCTCAACCCTAAGGTACTGCAGGAATGTCCTCTCCATTTTTTCACTGATTTTTAGCTTAGCATTTTCTTCTGTGCAGTTTAAAAATTTGACCAGTTCTTATCAGGTCTTTCTTCTTGTTGGGCCCTGCTGTCATCATAGGATGTGAGAGCTCCCCCTCTGGTCTCCTATCCTATTTAACTGAGGTTTCTGTTTATTAATTTTTTTTTTAACAGAAGATCGGAAAGGAGGGAGAATTCAGCAAACCATAAACAAAGTGAAAAGGCAACCACATATCTGCAAATGAAGTGACCAATAAGGGATTAATCTCCAAAATATACAACAGCTCATGCAGCTCAATAACAAAAACAAACATCCCAATCAAAAAATGGGCAGAAGATCTAAATAGACGCTTTTCCAAAGATAGCCACAAAGCACATGCAAAGATGCTCAATATCACTAATTAGTAGCGAAATGCAAATCAAAACTCCAATGAGGTGATCAGCTGACATTGGTCAGAGAGCGTACATACCTGTTAAGTTACTTCAGTGTCTGACTCTTTGTGACCCCATGGATTGTAGCCCACCAGGCTCTTCTGTCCATGGGATTCTCCAGGCAAGAATACTGGAGTGGGTTGCCATGCCCTCTCTCCTCCAAGGGATCTTTCCAATCCAGGTATTGAACCCACATCTGCTAAGTCTCCTGCATTGGCAGGTGGGTTCTTTACTTGCCACCAGAGTGGCCACCATCAAAATATCTTCAAACAATATATACTGGAGAAGGTGTGGAGAAAAGGGAACCCTCCTAAACTGCTAGTGAGAATATAAATTGGTACAGCCACAATAGAGAACATTATAGAGATTCCTTTAAAAAACTAAAAACAGAAGTACCATATGACCTCACAATCCCACTATGAGGGATAAATCTAAAGATAATCATTATTCATAAAGATACATGCACCCAAATATTCAGTGAAGCACTATTTACAGTAGACAGGAGACAGAAGCAGCCTAAATGTCCATCGACAGAGGAATGGGTAAAGAAGATATGGTACATATATACAATGGAATATTACTCAGGCATAAAGAGAACAAAATAACGCCATTTGCAGCAACATGGATGGACCTAGAGATTGTCATACAGAGTGAAGTAAGTCAGGGAGAGAAAAATGTCATATGCTATTGCTTGTATATGGAATCTTAAAAAATGTACAAAGTAACTTATTTCCAGAACAGAAATAGAGTCATGATGTAGAAAACAATTTTATGGTTTTCAGGGAGGAGAATGGGGGAGAAGGATAAAATGGGGCATTGGGATTGACATATACACACTGCTGCTGCTGCTGCTGCTGCTAAGTCACTTCAGTCGTGTCTGACTCTGTGTGACCCCATAGACAGAAGCCCACCAGGCTCCCCCGTCCCTGGGATTCTCCAGGCAAGAACACTGGAGTGGGTTGTCATTTCCTTCTCCAGTGCATGAAAGTGAAAAGTGAAAGTGAAGTCGCTCAGTCATGCCGACTCTTAGCGACCCCATGGACTGCAGCCCAGCAGGCTCCTCTGTCCATGGGATTTTCCAGGCAAGAGTACTGGAGTGAGGTGCCATTGCCTTCTCCACATATACACTACTGCTGCTGCTACTGCTAAGTCACTTCAGTCGTGTCCAACTCTGTGTGAACCCATAGATGGAAGCCCACCAGGCTCCCCCGTCCCTGGGATTCTCCAGCCACATATACACACTACTATATATAAAATATTGTGGCTTGGCCAAAAGTTCATTCAGGTTTATAATATCGTACAAAAACCCAAACAAACATTTTGGCCAACCCAGTAAAGTGAAAGTGAAAGTTGTTCAGTTGTGTCCAACTCTTTTGCAACCCCCTGGACTGTAGCCTGCCAGGCTCCTCTGTCTATGGAATTCTGCAGGACAGGATACTGGAGTGCATAGCCGTTCCCTTCTCCAGGGGGTCTTCCCAACCCAGGGATAGAATCCAGGTCTTCCGCATTGCAGGTGGATTCTTTACCATCTGAACAACCAGGGAAGACCAAATAGCTAACTACTATATAGCATAGGAAACTCTACTCAATACTCTGTAATGACCTATATGGGAAAAACATCCAAAAAAGAGTAGATATATAAAACTGATTCATTTTGCTGTATAGCAGAAACTAAAATCAACTATACTCCAATACAATTAAAAAAAACTGAAAATAAGATTACAGAGAATTTATAACAAATGTAAATATTATATCAATAAAATTAATGGAATTAACATGAAATAAAAGTCTTCTGGAAAAGATGCAGTAAATGCACTTCTCCCTGTTCTTCCCACTGAGCACAGTTATAACCTCTGGATACTATACATCAAACAAGCACAAGAAGACACTGAGAGGTGGAGAAAAGCAATCAGGCTGGCTGGGACCATAGGACCAAAGAACAACACAGAGGTAGGTTCCTTGGGTTTTCTTTCTGCCTCCTGTGTCTAACAGTGGGAGCTGGAGAAGCCAGCAATCCAGAAATAACGACGACACAGACAGCCCTCCAAAAATCCTGCTCTGTCTAGAACATGACTTCTAGGTGATAACTCCCCTAATCTGGTCAAGCACTGTGGAAAAAACAAGGGCCTCACCCTACTCCTGTAGCCAAAATATAAGAGGGGCCTAGACGCTCACAAGTTGTGACAAGCACACCCCCTACCCGTAATGGGTTGGTGGTGTCAATGACGCTGGAGTGGGGAGCTGAGACTTTTATAGCCTCCCAACAACAGTGAGTCCTTATCCTACTCTGCAGTGTCAGTGGGAGTATGGAAGCACCAGGGTGGTGTTTGTATCAGCGAATATCTAGTGGGAACCCTGAGCTCTTAAAGTAGTGGGGCACCTTCTGTTCCTGGGTGTCAGCACAGGCAAAGTAGAGTGGCTTGACTTCCACCTCCAGCAGGCAGTAAGTAGGCACTGATAAGACAGAAGACCTGAATAAAAGCGAGTGTCTCATAACAATACTCACAGTGTTCAGGATTCAGTTGAAAATCATTGTCAGAAAATCTCAACTTGAATGAGAAAATACAATTGACAAACAATTTTGAGAAGATTCAGAAGTTGGAATTGTGTGACAAGGAAATTTAAGAAACTAATTTGGAAGAAGATTTACAATAGGTAGGGAAAAACGTGTACGAGTACGTCCTGTGTACTCTACCCCTAATCCCACAAAGGTAGCATTTTGCGTGACTATAATATCAGATCCATGATACTGATATTAGTACAACCCACAGAGTTTATTAAGGTGTTGCCAGTTGTGTAAGCAATCATATGTATGCATGTGTGTGTGTGTGATTCTATGAAATTTGACACATAGGAGTTTTGTGCATCTAGCATCTTGAGATCCAGAACTGTTTCATCACCGCAAGGCTCCCTTGGGCTAACCTTTTGGAGCCAACCCTCCCTCAAATCCTAACTCCTAGAAACCACTCACTTGTTTCTCATGTCTATAATCACATTAGTTTAAGAGACCTGGGTTGGTTCCCTTGGGTTGGGAAGATCCCCTGGAGAAGGGAAAGGCTACCCACTCCAGTATTTTGGCCTGGAGATTCCTGGAGATCCCGTGGACTGTATAGTCCATGGGGTCGCAAAGAGTCAGACACGACTAAGCAACTTTCACTTTCAAGAATATTATAGAAATGGAATCATTCAGTATGCAACTTTTCGCGACTGGTTTTTCTCACTCAGCATAATTTCCTTAAGATCTATCCTGATTGTTGTGTGTAATTTATTCTGTTTTATTACTGAATAGAATTCCATGATACAGATGTACACATTTGTTTAACCATTCATCCACTGAAGGTGAAGGTGAAGTCGCTTAGTCGTGTCTGAATCTTTGCGACCCCGTGGACTGTAGCCTATCAGGCTTCTCCATCCATGGGATTCTCCAGGCAAGAATACTGGAGTGGGTTACCATTTCCTTCTCCAGGGTATCTTCCCAACTCAGGGATCGAACCTGGCTCTCCCACATTGGAGGCAGACGCTTTAACCTCCGAGCCACCAGGGAAGCCCTCATCCATTGAAGAACTGAATTGTTTCCAGTTGGATTTATTGTTTTTCTTTAAAAATTTTTTTATTAAACATCTTTATAGAGCAGCAGCATCCAAACTCCAGATCCAGGGGACAAAGAGACCTGTTTTTCTGTGGGTACCAGCTGGGGCATGCAGGCGGCTCAGGCTTCCCACTCTTCTGTTTAGAGACGAGGGTGGTTGGCAGTGTTTCATCTTTAGCTTTCACAATGCTCACGTCATCAGGCAGAGGCTTCTGAGGGCCAGTCTTACCAGTTGGGTCCCAAGGCAGCACGCTCTTTCCCTTGACACCCAGCACACCCTGTCTGAGCAGCGCAGGGCACATGGCAGGCTCAACATAATAGTTAACAGGTCCCCACTGTGGCTCCTGAGGCCATCTGCGTGGATTCAGCCCTCTGTCCTCAGAGTTTCCCAGACACTACCGCCTCACAGCCTTTGGCCCCACTCTCCAGGAAGAATTGCAGCGTACCACAGCAGGCTGACGCACAGGAGGATGGAGGACCGACCAGTCTGTAACACAGAGACTCTGCCTGGGCAATGGCACACAGACCTCCTACGGCTACTTTTTCAGCTTAAAGCTCTACACACTGCCATCAGGGAGGCCAAATCTCTTCTGAACCACAGCAGTCAATTCCCAGAATCCACCAGCCCTTCTCTCCAAGAACATTCTGTGTCCTGGTGGCCAAGATAATGATTTCTGTCCTGGTTGGTATAACATGGACCTCACCTCAGCCAGCTCCTCAGTGAAAAACTCATTCAGTTCAGCTTTGAAGATGCCATCAGTAACAAACTTTCTCTTCTTAGCCCCAGTTGGAGTTATTATTGATAAATATACTGTGCACACTTATATATACATTTTTGTGTGAATTGAAGCTTCAATTTCTCAGGGATAAATGCTCAAGTGCAGTTCGTGATTCATATGATAGTTACCTCTTTAGTTTGTTTTTTATTTTTTAATTGCTAAACTGTTTTCCAGAGTGGATGGTTGTTTTACATTCCTACAAGCAATAAATNCCCACTCCAGTATTTTGGCCTGGAGATTCCTGGAGATCCCGTGGACTGTATAGTCCATGGGGTCGCAAAGAGTCAGACACGACTAAGCAACTTTCACTTTCAAGAATATTATAGAAATGGAATCATTCAGTATGCAACTTTTCGCGACTGGTTTTTCTCACTCAGCATAATTTCCTTAAGATCTATCCTGATTGTTGTGTGTAATTTATTCTGTTTTATTACTGAATAGAATTCCATGATACAGATGTACACATTTGTTTAACCATTCATCCACTGAAGGTGAAGGTGAAGTCGCTTAGTCGTGTCTGAATCTTTGCGACCCCGTGGACTGTAGCCTATCAGGCTTCTCCATCCATGGGATTCTCCAGGCAAGAATACTGGAGTGGGTTACCATTTCCTTCTCCAGGGTATCTTCCCAACTCAGGGATCGAACCTGGCTCTCCCACATTGGAGGCAGACGCTTTAACCTCCGAGCCACCAGGGAAGCCCTCATCCATTGAAGAACTGAATTGTTTCCAGTTGGATTTATTGTTTTTCTTTAAAAATTTTTTTATTAAACATCTTTATAGAGCAGCAGCATCCAAACTCCAGATCCAGGGGACAAAGAGACCTGTTTTTCTGTGGGTACCAGCTGGGGCATGCAGGCGGCTCAGGCTTCCCACTCTTCTGTTTAGAGACGAGGGTGGTTGGCAGTGTTTCATCTTTAGCTTTCACAATGCTCACGTCATCAGGCAGAGGCTTCTGAGGGCCAGTCTTACCAGTTGGGTCCCAAGGCAGCACGCTCTTTCCCTTGACACCCAGCACACCCTGTCTGAGCAGCGCAGGGCACATGGCAGGCTCAATATAATAGTTAACAGGTCCCCACTGTGGCTCCTGAGGCCATCTGCGTGGATTCAGCCCTCTGTCCTCAGAGTTTCCCAGACACTACCGCCTCACAGCCTTTGGCCCCACTCTCCAGGAAGAATTGCAGCGTACCACAGCAGGCTGACGCACAGGAGGATGGAGGACCGACCAGTCTGTAACACAGAGACTCTGCCTGGGCAATGGCACACAGACCTCCTACGGCTACTTTTTCAGCTTAAAGCTCTACACACTGCCATCAGGGAGGCCAAATCTCTTCTGAACCACAGCAGTCAATTCCCAGAATCCACCAGCCCTTCTCTCCAAGAACATTCTGTGTCCTGGTGGCCAAGATAATGATTTCTGTCCTGGTTGGTATAACATGGACCTCACCTCAGCCAGCTCCTCAGTGAAAAACTCATTCAGTTCAGCTTTGAAGATGCCATCAGTAACAAACTTTCTCTTCTTAGCCCCAGTTGGAGTTATTATTGATAAATATACTGTGCACACTTATATATACATTTTTGTGTGAATTGAAGCTTCAATTTCTCAGGGATAAATGCTCAAGTGCAGTTCGTGATTCATATGATAGTTACCTCTTTAGTTTGTTTTTTATTTTTTAATTGCTAAACTGTTTTCCAGAGTGGATGGTTGTTTTACATTCCTACAAGCAATAAATGAGTGATGAAGTCTCTCTGCCTCTTCACCAGCATTTGGTGTTATCAATATTTTTTTATTTTAATTATTTTGGAAGATGTGTAGTAATATCTCATTGTGGTTTGAATTTGTAAATTCAAATGACTACTGATATTGAACATCTTTTCCTGTGCTTATTTTCCATATATATATCCTCATGAATAGAAATATCTGTTCATAACTTTTCCCCATTTTCTAATTCAATTGTTTTCTTGATATTGAATTTTGAGAGTTCTTTGTATATTCTGCATACAAGTCCCTTGTCAAATGTATGATTTGCAAAACGTTTTCTTAGTCTGTAGATATGCTTGCCTTTTCATCCTCTTAACAAAGTCTTTTACAGGGCAAATATGATGTATAATTTATCAATATTTTTCTCTTATGGATCATACTTTTGGTGTCAAGTGTAAGAATTCTTTGAGCACAGGAACCTCAAGACTTTCTCTCATTTTTTTTTCTCTAACAGTTTTTATTTTACACTTTTAAGTCTGTGATTCATATAGACATGATACTTGGGTTGAGGCTTATTTAATGTCTTATTTCTTTAGCACAGTTTCTTGAAAATGCTATCTTTCCTTGTTTGAATGGATTTTTACCTTTGTCAAAATAAGTTGGACATATTTGTGTAGAAGAATTTCTGGGATCCCTCTTTGTTTCTGTTAATCTATGTGTCTATCCCCTGCCAGTCTTCCCTGGTGGCTCAGATGATAAAAAATCTACCTGCAATGTAGAGATCCAGGTTTAATCCCTGGGTCATAAACATCATCTGGAGAAGAGAATGAGAGCGCTAATTCCTAGGTAGGTGGATAAGGAGTCTGGTACTCTTGAGGAGGAGTAAAGGACAAACTCTTTTTTTCTATTCTTCTTAGTCGAACTTTCCTGGTGGCTCAGACAGTAAAGTGTCTGTCTACAATGCAAGAGACCTGGGTTCGATCCCTCGGTCAGGAAGATTCCCTGGAGAAGGAAATAGCAACCCACTCCAGTACTCTTGCCTAGAAAATCCTATGGACGGAGGAGCCTGGGGCAGGCTACTGACCATGGGGTTGCAAAGAGTCAGACACTACTGAGCGACTTCACTTACCCTNATTTTTTTATTTTAATTATTTTGGAAGATGTGTAGTAATATCTCATTGTGGTTTGAATTTGTAAATTCAAATGACTACTGATATTGAACATCTTTTCCTGTGCTTATTTTCCATATATATATCCTCATGAATAGAAATATCTGTTCATAACTTTTCCCCATTTTCTAATTCAATTGTATTCTTGATATTGAATTTTGAGAGTTCTTTGTATATTCTGCATACAAGTCCCTTGTCAAATGTATGATTTGCAAAACGTTTTCTTAGTCTGTAGATATGCTTGCCTTTTCATCCTCTTAACAAAGTCTTTTACAGGGCAAATATGATGTATAATTTATCAATATTTTTCTCTTATGGATCATACTTTTGGTGTCAAGTGTAAGAATTCTTTGAGCACAGGAACCTCAAGACTTTCTCTCATTTTTTTTTCTCTAACAGTTTTTATTTTACACTTTTAAGTCTGTGATTCATATAGACATGATACTTGGGTTGAGGCTTATTTAATGTCTTATTTCTTTAGCACAGTTTCTTGAAAATGCTATCTTTCCTTGTTTGAATGGATTTTTACCTTTGTCAAAATAAGTTGGACATATTTGTGTAGAAGAATTTCTGGGATCCCTCTTTGTTTCTGTTAATCTATGTGTCTATCCCCTGCCAGTCTTCCCTGGTGGCTCAGATGATAAAAAATCTACCTGCAATGTAGAGATCCAGGTTTAATCCCTGGGTCATAAACATCATCTGGAGAAGAGAATGAGAGTGCTAATTCCTAGGTAGGTGGATAAGGAGTCTGGTACTCTTGAGGAGGAGTAAAGGACAAACTCTTTTTTTCTATTCTTCTTAGTCGAACTTTCCTGGTGGCTCAGACAGTAAAGTGTCTGTCTACAATGCAAGAGACCTGGGTTCGATCCCTCGGTCAGGAAGATTCCCTGGAGAAGGAAATGGCAACCCACTCCAGTACTCTTGCCTAGAAAATCCTATGGACGGAGGAGCCTGGGGCAGGCTACTGACCATGGGGTTGCAAAGAGTCAGACACTACTGAGCGACTTCACTTACCCTTTACCTCTTCTTATTCAAGATTTTTTTTTCTTAAACTCTGAGTTGTTATGGCAACAATCTATTTCTTCTAAGACTAACTTTCTTTAAGCCCAGAGCTAATGATTACACAATAAAACAACTCATCTTACTGAGGGGTATGTTTTTCCTTAAACTCTGTACAAACAGTTATATAACAACAATGTATCTTGCTCAAGGACACGTTTCTCCTTCTTAAGAACCTTCTGACTAATCCTGTTATCTTAAGATGCATGTTGTGGGAGTGGGTCTGGACCTTTCTGTTGTTAAGTTCAGTTCAGTTCAGTCACTCAGTCGTGTCCAACTCTTTGTGACCCCATGAATCATAGCACGCCAGGCCTCCCTGTCCCCAACTCCCAGAGTTCACTCAGACTTATGTCCATCGAGTCGGTGATGCCATCCAGCCATCTCATCCTCTCTTGTCCCCCTCTCCTCCTGCCCCCAATCCCTCGCAGCATCAGAGTCTTTTCCAGTGAGTCAGTTCTTCGCATGAGGTGGCCAAAGTACTGGAGTTTCAACGTTAACATCATTCCGTCCAAAGAAATCCCAGGGTTGATCTCCTTTAGAATGGACTGGTTGGATCTCCTTGCAGTCCAAGGGCCTCTCAAGAATCTTCTCCAACACCACAGTTCAAAAGCATCAATTCTTCGGCGCTCAGCTTTCTTCACAGTCCAACTCTCACATCCACACATGACCACTGGAAAAACCATAGCTTTGACTAGATGGACCTTTTTGGCAAAGTAATATCTCTGCTTTTGAATATGTTATCTAGGTTGGTCATAACTTTCCTTCTAAGGATGAAGCATCTTTTAATTTCATGGCTGCAGTCACCATCTGCAGTGGTTTTGGAGCCAAAATAAAATCTGACACTGTTTCCATGGTTTCCCCATCTATTTCCCATGATGATGAAGTGATGGGTCCAGATGCCATGATCTTAGTCTTCTGAATGTTGAGCTTTAAGCCAACGTTCTCACTCTCCTCTTTCACTTTCATCAAGAGGCTTTTTAGTCCCTCTTTACTTTCTGCCATAAGGGTGGTGTCATGTGCATATCTGAGGTTATTGATATTTCTCCCAGCAGTCTTGATTCCAGCTTGTGCTGCTTCCAGCCCAGCATTTCTCATGGTGTACTCTGCATATAAGTTAAATAAGCAGGGTGACAATATATAGCCTTGATATACTCCTTCTCCTATTTTTAGTATCAGGTAAAGTTTTTCCTCCCACTTTATTATTTTCAAGGTTGTTTTACCTACTCTACTGCCATACCTTCCCACATAGATTTTACAAAAAGCTTGTTGATGTCCACAAAAACAAATAAAATTAAGTGGTGGTTTGATAGAAACTTTATTAAAACTAGAGATCAGTTTGCAGAGAATCAACATCTTTACTAAGTTGAGTCTTCCAATCCATGATCATAGGACTTATCTTCTATTTTTTAAGTCTTTCTCTATTTCTTTCCTTGGAATTTTGCAAATTTCAGTATACAGACTCTGAATGTGTTACACTTATAGCTAAGTTTTTCATTTTATTGGAAAATTAGAAATGGCATCATGCTTTAAATTTGTTTCTACATGTTCATTTTTAATAAGTAGAACTTCAGTTAATTCTTTGTATGATGATTTTATGTCCTCTAACCTGATGAATTCATATGTGGTGAAATTTTGTGAGGATTTTGTAGATTCATTAGTATTTTTTACATAGATAATGTTATCAGAAAATAAAGACTTTTTTCCTTCTTTTTCAATCTGTGAGCCTTTTGTTTCTACAGCAGTTAGGATCTCCAATGCCATATTGCCAGGTGGTCAGAATAACAGTGCTAAGAGGAGACTCCTTGCCTCAATCAGTCTTAGGGGGAGAGCGTTGTCTTTCCTTTAACTATGAAGTTAGGTTACTTTGTAGGTACTCTTCATTAAGTTTAAGGATTTCCCTCTATTACTAGATTGATGAGTTTTTATAATGTCTTTGTTAGATTTTGTCCAATGCTCTTCCTGCATTGATTGATAAATCATACATGTATTTTTTCTTAACTTGTTCATATGGTTGCTGCTGCTGCTGCTGCTGCTGCTAAGTCACTTCAGTCATGTCCAACTCTGTGCGACCCCATAGATGGCAGCTGTTGCGAGCGAAATGACACAAAGACAAGACACATAAGAGACAGACAAAGACACAACTCCGGCCGGAGGAAAAGAACTGCGCAAACAAGCTGCGGTTTATTTTTATAAAGCCCCCTTGGCAGAATTCCAGATTGTATGACTAAGCCTTCTCAGTACAGCGCATGTGCATAAATGTTATCGTACAGCAAAAGGGAGTGAAATTCCTGTTTACTGCAGAGTCTGTCCAGAGCCCTTTATTCCTCCTTATCACAGGAAGGGAATATTCCCTCGTTTGCAAGGGACCATTAAACTCAAGGCTGTGTCCAGACTCCTTGGCAGAACATCCTGTTTGCAAGCATGTTCTGTCCGAGCAGAGGGTCTCATTTGCGGGCACACCTTTAACTTCCTTCATCAGCCCTCCAGGCTCCCCTGTCCCTGGAATTCTCCAGGCAAGAATACTGGAGTGGGTTGCCATTTCCTTCTCCAATGCATGAAAGTGAAAAGTGAAAGTGAAGTCGCTCAGTCATGCCCAACTGTTAGCGACCCCATGGACTGCAGCCTACCAGGCTCCTCGGTCCATGGGATTTTCCAAGCAAGAGTACTGGAGGGGTGTCATTGCTTAAGGTAATTGATTTTCAAACAATTGATCCAGTCTCACATAGCAGGTATAATCACATTTGGTAATGGTATATAATTTTTAAAAAACACGATGCTGGGTTCAATTTGTTAGCATTCTGTTGAGGAATTTTGCAACAAAGTAATGGGAGATTTTGATAGATGGTTGTATTTTCTTGTACTGTATTTGTGGTAATTTTTGAGGCAATTCTGGTTTCAGAAATGTTTTCACCTTCTTACTGAAAGAGATTGTATTAAATTGGTGTTAACTTTTAAACATGTTTGGTAATTCTTACAAGTTAAACTGTATGGGATAGCATATTTCCTTTTGGGGGGCTTTCTAATTAGAAATTCTTTTTTCTTTTATAGGTACAGTGCTACTCAACTTATCTACTTTACCTTTGCTAAGTAGCAGTAGGTTGCGATTTTCAAGGAATTGGTCCATTTCTTCTGAGTTACTGAATTTATGATTTTAAGTTGTTTATAGTATTCTCTTACTGTCTTTTTAAAAGAGTCAAGGTCTATACTTGTAGTACCTATGTCATTCCTGATACTGATTATTATATATTGTCTTTTAAAGTCTTTCCATTTTATTGACTCTTTTCCAAGAATCAGCTCATTTCATTGCCTTTTCTTATTGTTTTTGCTTTCACTTTTATTCATTTCTACTTTCATTTTATTATTTGCTTCTTGACAAGCATTTTAAAGCAGTTCTCAATTTTAAAAATGCCTCAAGAAACAGTTACAAACATGCTTGAAATAAATGGAAATGTGAAAAAGTTTCAGCAAAGTAATAAAGATATAAAGAAAAACCAAATAGAAATCTTAGAATTAAAAAATACAATAACCAAAATTTTAAAACTCAGTGGTTTTACGTTTTTTTTCTCTCAACAACAAAATGGAGAGGACAGAGTAAAGAACTCATGATCTGGAAATTAATATAGTAAAAATTGTCCAGTCTAAACAACAAAGAGAAAATAGAGTGAATAAAACCAAAACCTCAGGGGCCTACAGGAGTCTAATGAAAGTGCTGACATTGGTGCCATTTGAGTTCCAAGTGAAAAGAAGAAAAAGAGGGGGCTGAAAAAGCATTCACATAAATAATGACTGAAAATTTCTCAGATTCAGTAAAAGACATAACCATACAGATTTTAGAAGCTAAGCAAACACAATGCAGGATAAACGCAAAGAAATTCATTATCAGTACATGTCATAATCAAACTTAAAAACTAAAAACAAAGGAAAAATTCTTGTAGCAGCAAGACACAAATAATAACTATCAATAGGGTATAAATAATTCAAATCACAACAGATTTCTCATCAGAAACCATGAAGACCAGAAGGAAGTTGACACAACAGTTTCCAAGTCCTGAAAGAAAATAAATTTAGGTATATATTTATTCTGTAATTCTATATTCAGTGAACCTGTCCTTCAGAATTCAGGGAAAATGAAAATATTATCAGGTAAAGAAAATGAAATATTATAAGCACCTACCCTAAACAATGTTCAAAGAGAGTCCCTGAAACAGAAAAACACAATAAAATAAGGAATCTTAGAATTTCAAGACAGAAGAGAATCAACAAAAAGGGTATGGGTGAAAGCAAAGATGTAGCCTTCTTTGTTCAAGTTTTCTAAATTAAGTTTGAGGATAGGAGCAAAAATTATAACATTATCTGATGTGATTCTCAAAGTATATATAGGAAATATTTAAACAATTATAAATGGAGGATGGTAAAGAGACAGAGGGAAATAAGATTCTTGCACATCTCTTGAACTTGAAAAAATGTCAAAACCAGTGATCAGTTATGTATGTAAAATGCAATACTCAGAGCAAGCAATAAAAAAATAAGGGAAAGAATAAAGTAACAAAAGAGCAAAAAAAGAACCTTCCAAATTTTTCTTTATCAGCTCTACACAATATTTATACAAAAAACATTTAGAACAAAAGTATAAAACTGTAGAAAAATACTTAACAGAATATTAGCAAAAACATATTTTCAATAAATTTAAAAATAATACATCATGACCAAGAGTTGGTTCCCTGAGTGCCAGGCTAGTCCAGTGGTGGTGGTTTAGTCACTAAGTCATGTCTGACTCTTGCAACCCCATGGACAGTAGCTTGCTAGGCTCCTCTGTCCGAGGAATCTTGCAGGCAAGAATACTGGAGTGGGTTGCCATTTCCTCCTCCAGAGGATCTTCCCAAACCAGGAATTGAACCCAGTGTCCTGCACTGCAGGCAGATAGCCAGGAGTAAGAAACTACTATGAGATCACATTAACAGAGAAAAACACTACTAGACCAGCACCCCAAGAAATGTAATTCAATATCCACATCCATTCCTGATTTTCAGGAAGAGCTGAAAACTCACGTCCAAGGAGTGGCAGCTGTGCGGGCACAGGAGGGCCTAGAGGAGCTACTCCACGTTCAAGGTCACGAGGGGCAGCCGTGAGGAGATACCCCTCGTCCAAGGTAAGGAGCAGCAGCTGTGCTTTGCTGGAGCAGCTGTGAAGTGATACCCCTTGTCCAAGGTAAGAGAAACCCAAGTAAGACAGTAGGTGTTGCTAGAGGACATAAGAGGGCAGACACACTGAAACCATAATCACACAAAACTATGCAATCTGATCACATGGACCACAGCCTTGTCAAATTCAATGAAACTAAGCCATGCCGTGAGGGGTCATTCAAGACAGGAGGGTCATGATGGAGAGGTCTGAAAGAATGTGGTCCACTGGACAAGGGAATGGTAAACCACTTCATATTCTTGCCTTGAGAACCCCATGAACGGTATCAAAAGGCAAAATGATAGGATACTGAAAGAAGAACTCCCAGGTTGGTGCCCAATATGCTACTGGAGATCAGTGGAAAAATAACTCCAGAAAGAATGAAGGGATGGAGCCAAAGCAAAAAACAATACCCAGCTGTGGGTCTGACTGATGATAGAAGCAAGGTCTGATGCTGTAAAGAGCCATATTGCATAGGAACCTGGAATGTCAGGTCCATGAATCAAGGCAAGTTGGAAGTGGCCAAACAGGAGCTGGCAAGAGTGAATGTTAACATTCTAGGAATCAGCAAACTAAAATGGAGTGGAATGGATGAATTTAACTCAGATGACTATTATATCTACTACTGTGGGCAGGAATCCCTTAGAAGAAATGGAGTAATCATCATGGTCAACAAAAGACCCCGAAAGGCAGTACTTGGATGCAATCTCAAAAATGACAGAATGATCTCTGTTCATTTCCAAGGCAAACCATTCAATATCACAGTAATCCAAGACTATGCCCCAACCAGTAATGCTGAAGAAGCTGAAGTTGAAGGGTTCTATGAAGACCTACAAGACATTTTAGAACTAACACCCCAAACAGATGCCCTTTTCATTATAGGGGACTGGAATGCAAAAGTAGGAAGTCAAGAAACACCTGGAGTAACAGACCTTGGAGTACGGAATGAAGCATGGCAAAGGCTAATAGAGTTTTGCCAAGAGAATGCTCTGGTCATAGCAAACATTCTTTTCCAACAACACAAGAAAAGACTCTACATACATAGAGACATCACCAGATGGTCAACACCGAAATCAGATTGATTATATTCTCTGCAGCCAAAGATGGAGAAGCTCTATATAGTCAGCAAAAATGAGACCGGGAGCTGACTGTGGCTCAGATCATGAATTCCTTATTGCCAAATTCAGACTGAAATTGAAGAAAGTGGGTAAAACCACTAGACCATTCAGGTATGACCTAAATCAAATCCCTTATGATCGCTTTCCTCAGTGATCAATGCAAAGAAATAGAGGAAAATAACAGAATGGGAAAGACTAGGGATCTCTTCAAAAAAATGAGATACCAATGGAACATTTTATGCAAAGATGGGCTCTGTAAAGGACAGAAACAGTATGGACCTAACAGAAGCAGAAGATATTAAGAAGAGGTGGCAAGAAGTGGAAGTGAGAAATAGATTTAAGGGACTAGATCTGATAGATAGAGTGCCTGATGAACTATGGACAGAGGTTCCTGACATTGTACAAGAGACAGGAATCAAGGCAAACCCATGGAAAATAAATGTAATAAAGCAAAATGGCTGTCTGAGGAGGCCTTACAAATAGATGTGAAAAGAAGAGAAGCAAAAAGCAAAGGAGAAAAGGAAAGATATAAACATCTGAACGCATAGTTCCAAAGAATAGCAAGGAGACATAAGAAAGATTTCCTCACCGATCAATGCAAAAAAATAGAGGAAAACAACAGAATGGGAAAGACTAGAGATCTCTTCAGGAAAATTAGAGATACCAAGGGAACATTTCATGCAAAGATGGGCTCGATAAAGGACAGAAATGGTATGGACCTAACAGAAGCAGAAGATATTAAGAAGAGGTGGCAAGAATACACAGAAGAACTGTACAAAAAAGAGCTTCATTGTGGTCTTGATTTGCATTTCTCTGATAATGAGTGATGTTGAGCATCTTTTCATGTGTTTGTTAGCCATCTGTATGTCACCAATACAGTATACTGACACATATATATGGAATTTAGGAAGATGGTAATGATGACCCTGTAAATGAGACAATATAGGAGACACAAAAGTATAGAACAGACTTTTGACATCTGGGGGAGAGGGAGAGGGTGGGATGATTTGGGAGAATGACACAGAAACATGTATATTATCATATAAGAAATGAAGCACCAGTCTATGTTCAATGCAGGATGCAGGATGCTTGGGGCTGGTGTACGGGATGATCCGGGGAGGTGG
>SJYW01021251.1:1548139-1562261 GCA_006410735.1 Raphicerus campestris | reverse complement strand
CCCAACACCACAGTTGAAAAGCATCAATTCTTTGGTGCTCAGCTTTCTTCACAGTCCAAATCTCACATCCATACATGACCACAGGAAAAACCATAGCCTTGACTAGATGGACCTTAGTCGGCAAAGTAATGTTTCTGCTTTTGAATATACTATCTAGGTTGGTCATAACTTTTCTTCCAAGGAGTAAGCATCTTTTAATTTCATGGCTGCAGTCACCATCTGCAGTGATTTTGGAGCCCCCCAAAATTAAGTCAGACACTGTTTCCACTGTTTTCCCATCTATTTGCCATGAAGTGATGGGACCGGATGCCATGCATGTATATATATACATTTATACATGCCTTTATATACAAAGGAAGTAAAGAGCATATTTTAAATAATAACAATAAAAGATACATTACCTTGATATAAACCTTAAGGGTAATTTCAGGGTCGATGTGAACAAAATCTCTCAATGCTACTGAAAAACACAAAAGAGGACTAAGCTGAATAGGAATACACACATTACTCCTGGATAGAATGACTCAAAACAGTAACTCCCATAGATCAATTATAAATTTAAAGCAATCTCAAAATAGCATACCATCAAGATTTGAGGGGGAGGAATATAACAACAGTTTCTAACTCATAATAAAACAAATGTTGGAAGTAAAATGGCCAGTAAATTTTGGAAGTAAAAAGAAGAGATGGGTCACTGACCCAACCATATTAAAACCAATTTAAAAGTTATTCAAACTAAAACCAGAGAGTATAGGATAAGTACCTCAGAAACAGAATGGAAAGTACACAGAGGCAGGAGACACAAAATTTATATGGGAATTTAAAAGTGGCATTTCATACATAAGAAAAAAGAAACAATTCAGCAAATACCTTGGAGGAAAACTAGCAAGCCATTAAAAAAAATATTCCTTTCCATCTTACTTCTTGCAACAAAATAAATGCTAGCTGGGACAGAGAATCAATGAATCCATGGAAGATGTAAAAAGAAGTATGATTGATTTTCTATGTATTTATGTATATTTTAATGTATTTTTTATGTTTATTTATTCCTGAATTCTGTTTAGGGAAGACTTTCTAAGCAGGAGGCAGATTCCAGAGACTGTTCAGCAAAAGAATGATGTATTTTACTACTGGAAAAGTTAAAAATCATGAATGAACTCCCCCAAATCACCACATATAAAATCATAAGACCAAGGCAAACAGAGAATTTTATGTGACAAATGATAGAAGTTGATTTCCTATCTTTTGTTTTTGGCTTTGTATCTTTGCAAGTCTGTTAGTAGTTTTCAGCATCCATTTTCACTTGGGGTTTGATTATTGGCTTGATTGCTCTCTTCTCTTTGACTCTTATTTTTATCTTTTTTTTTCCTTTTCTTCCTTTTCCCCTTTTCTTTTTCCATGCAAGTGTGTGAATCTTTCGAGTGGTCTTGCGCTGTTAAGAGTTATTTCACCATTAGTCTAGGGATTCTGTCTTCTATGCTGTGTGGCCTGTGGAATCTTGATGCTGTAGGCAGGCGTTGGGCCTGGACCCCAGGGGTGGGAGACTCAACTCCAGGACTTTGGACCACTAGAGAATTCCCCGACCCCATAGGACATTAATAGGCAAGAGCCCTCCCAAAGGTCTCCAACCAAACCCCACCCAAAAGCCAGCGAGGTCTGGGGCTGGATGCCCCATACCAATCCTTAGCAAAACAGGAGCACAACCCTGAACACTAGCTGCCTAAAACCACACCAAACCCATAGGCACCCTGAAACACACTACTGGACACAACACTGCCCTTCAGAGAGACAAGGTCTAACTCAATCCACCAGAACACAGGCAGAAGTCTCCCAACCAGGACACTTTCACAAGGCATTGGTCCAACCTCAGCCAAAGGAGGCAGACTCCACACTTAAGAGGAACTACAACTTTCCAGCCTGCAGAAAGGAGACCCCAAACACAGAAAATTAAAGAAAATGAAAAGACAGAGAAGTCAATTTCTTTATAATGGCCTCATAGAAATCTAAGGAAAATGACCCACTAGAAAAATGGGTAAGCAAGTAAGAGAAACAAAAATGTTCCATCCCATTCACATTAAAGAGATGCAAGTCAAAACAACAGTAAGATATTAAAACTTTGAAACAAGAAAAGGTCAAAAGTTGATGATTCCCATTTCAGAGAAATGGCTACTTTCAAACACTGTCAGTAGAACTTAAATTTGTTCACCTTTTTGGAAGGCAATTTCTAACTATTAACATGAAAATTGTGTGTGCCTTGACCCAGCAATCTCTCACTAGTAGAAACTTACCCCATGGGAATTATGAACAACTGGAAGAGTTGACATTTACTGAGTGCTTATTATGTGAAGGTGGACTGAAAAATGCCCCATATGTCAAAATGACATAATGAAGAAGGCTCTCTGCCCATTTTACAGAGAGGTAAACTGAAAGTGAAGAGATCAAGAGACGTGCGCCAGGTTACATAGTAAATAACAGAGTGGGGGTTTTTAAACCTGAATTAGATATGTCCTCCCAAGGATATTCATGGAAGTGTTATAAGAGCTAAAAACTAGAAACCATTCAAGTGACCAACAATATAAGACTGGTTAAACACTTGATAAATTTCTAAGGATTACTGGCAACTGTTATAGAAATGAAAGAGATCTACATGTGCTGATAGGGAAAGATCCCTACAATGCATCAGAGAGAAAAAAGCAAGGAACAGATCAATGTGTGGACTTACAGTGCAGACTTCGGTGTTTCAAGAGTATATTTTACAATGCTCCCAACTGCCTATATGGAGCCTTAGTGCAAATTAGTTAAAGGTCCCCCCTCTGGGTGTTCATAGTCTCTCAAGACCCAACTCAATAGAAAACATCCCGAGATAGTTTTAAAAACTACATAAAAACGTATGACTCCTTGAACCCCTCACCCTAAAACCTTTCCCTGCTGCCTTTGACAGTCCTAAACTGTTACATGTCTTCCTTAGCTGATCCTAATTAAGTTTTGGCATAAAAGGACCCATAAAACAATCTTCAAGTTCTCAGAAATAATCCGACCTGCCCTTCCCTCACTGCTCAATGCCACTCCCCTCTAGGTGCTCTGTCTTACTGCCATGGACTAGCAGCTTGGTTTGTCTCAAAAACAGGCTGCATTGGGGAGCTGGCATAGCAAAAAAATATTCAGGCTAAATACTCATGTTTCTGAATGGAATCATAATGAATGTTAAGAGTGCTTCCTTTTTGCAGAGAGCTTTCCACTTTTCATTTAATAGTAATACATATTTACATCATTACTGCATTATTTGAATGCTCTAATTATGTACAGGGACTTTCCTGGTGGCTCAGATGGTAAAGAGTCTGTCTACAATGTGGTAGACCTGGGTTCAACCCTTGGGTTGGGAAGATCTCCTGGAGAAGGAAATGGCAATACACTCCAGTATTCTTGCCTGGAAAATCCCATAGACGGAGGAGCCTGGTGGACTATAGTCCATGAGGTTGCAAAGAGCCGGACACAACTGAGCAACTTCACTTTCACATTATTACTGCATTATTTGAATGCTCTAATTATGTACATGTATTACTCATTGCATGCATGTGTGCTAAGCATGTGTGCTAAGCCTCAGTCATGTCTGACTCTTTGCGACCCTATAGACTGTAGCCTGCTAAACTCCTCTGTCCATGGGATTCTCCAAGCAACAATACGAGTGGGTTGCCATGTCCTCCTTCAGGGAATCTTCCTGACCCTGGGATTGAACTCATGTCTCTTAAGTCTCCTGCATTGGCAGGCAGGTTGTTTACCACTAGTATCTCTGGGAAGCAATTATTTTAGATGTCAATGGGGATTACATGGTAGGAAGAGGAAATGGCAACCCACTCCAGTACTCTTGCTTGGAAAACCCCATGGGCAGAGGAGCCTGGTAGGCTGCAGTCCATGGAGTCACTACGAGTCGGACATGACTGAGCAATGTCACTTTCAATTTTCACTTTTCACTTTTCTGCATTGGAGAAGGAAATGGCAACCTACTCCAGTGTTCTTGCCTGGAGAATCCCAGGGACGGAGGAGCCTGGTGGGCTGCCATCTATGGGGTCACACAGAGTCGGACACGACTGAAGTGACTTAGCAGCAGCAGCAGCAGCAGCAAGACTATGGGATTTTATGTATATCTTAAGATAGGTACTTTTGGTATTAAATTTTATATTACAAAAGAAGAGACTGTCATCTCTAAACATGAGCTGTCTTAGAAAGGCAAGCACTTAAAAGTAGCTAGTTTTTGCTTTTTCATTTTTAACCACTTTGAAGAAGTTATAATGTATATATAGAACATCATACTAATCCTAAGTGTATGGTTTGCTGATGGATCAAACTGAATGCATGCATGAAAGCACCACCCGCATCAAGAGGCAGAACATCAGCAGCACCCGAAGTCCCTCAGGCCTCATCCAGGCACCATTCCTCTCTTCTCCCCAGAGGTAACCTCTGGTCTGAGTTTTACCATCATAGATTGGTTTTATCTCTTTTTGAATGTTATAAAAATGGAAACATAAATATTTATTTTCCATTAGAGTTTTTGGCTAAATGTGAAGATTTTAAGAGGAAGCTATACTGTTGTAAGTGCCAGTTTGTTCATTTTCATTGCAACACAGCATCCCTCAGTGTAAATAGACCACAATATCCACTTTACTCTTGGTGGACATTTGGGAAGTGCCCCTTTGAGTTACTACTAACATTGCTCATGTGAACATTAATGTGGATTATTGGCACTCTTGTGTGTGTCCTTCTTATATGTACCTAGGAATGAAATTCCTCGGTTATATGTGCCTATGTTCAATTTTAGGAAATGATGACAAATGGTTCTTCAAAGTGGTTATAATTGTTTACACTTCCCAACAGTGTGTGAGTTTCCATTGTTCCATATGATTGCCATCTGGTACTATGAGTGTTTCTAATAATGAGATTGAGCGCCTTTTCATTGGTCATTTAGATACCAATTTCATAAAGTGTTTGTTGAGTGCCTTGCTCATTTTTTTATCGAGTTGTCAGTATTGGGTTTGAGTAGGACTTCTTCACATATATTGGATGTGAGCCCTTTGTCAGTTTTAACACTCCATGGCTAGCCTTTTCACTTTCTTACTGCTTTCTTGAGAAATAGAAGCTCTTTATTATCATTTAACCTGCTTCATTAAGATACTCCTTTAAAGACACTGTTTTCAGTTCAGTTCAGTCACTCAGTTGTGTCTGACTCTTTGAGACCCCATGAATCGCAGCATGCCAAGCCTCCCTGTCCATCAACAACTCCCGTAGTCCACCCAAACTCATGTCCATTGAGTTGGTGATGCCAACCAACCATCTCATCCTCTGCTATCCCCTTCTCTTCCCACCTTCAATCTTTCCCACCATCAGGGACTTTTCAAATGAGTCAGCTCTTTGGATCAGGTGGCCAAAGTATTAGAGTTTCCACTTCAATATCAGTCCTTCCAATGAACACCCAGGACTGATCTCCTTTAGGATGGCCTGGTTGGATCACCTTGCAGTCCAAGGAATTCTCAAGAATCTTCTCCAACACCATAGTTCAAAAGCATCAATTTTTCAATGCTCAGCTTTCTTTATAGTCCAACTTGCACATCCATTCTTGACCACTGGAAAAACCATAGCCTTGAGCNTGTTCATAGTCTCTCAAGACCCAACTCAATAGAAAACATCCCGAGATAGTTTTAAAAACTACATAAAAACGTATGACTCCTTGAACCCCTCACCCTAAAACCTTTCCCTGCTGCCTTTGACAGTCCTAAACTGTTACATGTCTTCCTTAGCTGATCCTAATTAAGTTTTGGCATAAAAGGACCCATAAAACAATCTTCAAGTTCTCAGAAATAATCCGACCTGCCCTTCCCTCACTGCTCAATGCCACTCCCCTCTAGGTGCTCTGTCTTACTGCCATGGACTAGCAGCTTGGTTTGTCTCAAAAACAGGCTGCATTGGGGAGCTGGCATAGCAAAAAAATATTCAGGCTAAATACTCATGTTTCTGAATGGAATCATAATGAATGTTAAGAGTGCTTCCTTTTTGCAGAGAGCTTTCCACTTTTCATTTAATAGTAATACATATTTACATCATTACTGCATTATTTGAATGCTCTAATTATGTACAGGGACTTTCCTGGTGGCTCAGATGGTAAAGAGTCTGTCTACAATGTGGTAGACCTGGGTTCAACCCTTGGGTTGGGAAGATCTCCTGGAGAAGGAAATGGCAATACACTCCAGTATTCTTGCCTGGAAAATCCCATAGACGGAGGAGCCTGGTGGACTATAGTCCATGAGGTTGCAAAGAGCCGGACACAACTGAGCAACTTCACTTTCACATTATTACTGCATTATTTGAATGCTCTAATTATGTACATGTATTACTCATTGCATGCATGTGTGCTAAGCATGTGTGCTAAGCCTCAGTCATGTCTGACTCTTTGCGACCCTATAGACTGTAGCCTGCTAAACTCCTCTGTCCATGGGATTCTCCAAGCAACAATACGAGTGGGTTGCCATGTCCTCCTTCAGGGAATCTTCCTGACCCTGGGATTGAACTCATGTCTCTTAAGTCTCCTGCATTGGCAGGCAGGTTGTTTACCACTAGTATCTCTGGGAAGCAATTATTTTAGATGTCAATGGGGATTACATGGTAGGAAGAGGAAATGGCAACCCACTCCAGTACTCTTGCTTGGAAAACCCCATGGGCAGAGGAGCCTGGTAGGCTGCAGTCCATGGAGTCACTACGAGTCGGACATGACTGAGCAATGTCACTTTCAATTTTCACTTTTCACTTTTCTGCATTGGAGAAGGAAATGGCAACCTACTCCAGTGTTCTTGCCTGGAGAATCCCAGGGACGGAGGAGCCTGGTGGGCTGCCATCTATGGGGTCACACAGAGTCGGACACGACTGAAGTGACTTAGCAGCAGCAGCAGCAGCAGCAAGACTATGGGATTTTATGTATATCTTAAGATAGGTACTTTTGGTATTAAATTTTATATTACAAAAGAAGAGACTGTCATCTCTAAACATGAGCTGTCTTAGAAAGGCAAGCACTTAAAAGTAGCTAGTTTTTGCTTTTTCATTTTTAACCACTTTGAAGAAGTTATAATGTATATATAGAACATCATACTAATCCTAAGTGTATGGTTTGCTGATGGATCAAACTGAATGCATGCATGAAAGCACCACCCGCATCAAGAGGCAGAACATCAGCAGCACCCGAAGTCCCTCAGGCCTCATCCAGGCACCATTCCTCTCTTCTCCCCAGAGGTAACCTCTGGTCTGAGTTTTACCATCATAGATTGGTTTTATCTCTTTTTGAATGTTATAAAAATGGAAACATAAATATTTATTTTCCATTAGAGTTTTTGGCTAAATGTGAAGATTTTAAGAGGAAGCTATACTGTTGTAAGTGCCAGTTTGTTCATTTTCATTGCAACACAGCATCCCTCAGTGTAAATAGACCACAATATCCACTTTACTCTTGGTGGACATTTGGGAAGTGCCCCTTTGAGTTACTACTAACATTGCTCATGTGAACATTAATGTGGATTATTGGCACTCTTGTGTGTGTCCTTCTTATATGTACCTAGGAATGAAATTCCTCGGTTATATGTGCCTATGTTCAATTTTAGGAAATGATGACAAATGGTTCTTCAAAGTGGTTATAATTGTTTACACTTCCCAACAGTGTGTGAGTTTCCATTGTTCCATATGATTGCCATCTGGTACTATGAGTGTTTCTAATAATGAGATTGAGCGCCTTTTCATTGGTCATTTAGATACCAATTTCATAAAGTGTTTGTTGAGTGCCTTGCTCATTTTTTTATCGAGTTGTCAGTATTGGGTTTGAGTAGGACTTCTTCACATATATTGGATGTGAGCCCTTTGTCAGTTTTAACACTCCATGGCTAGCCTTTTCACTTTCTTACTGCTTTCTTGAGAAATAGAAGCTCTTTATTATCATTTAACCTGCTTCATTAAGATACTCCTTTAAAGACACTGTTTTCAGTTCAGTTCAGTCACTCAGTTGTGTCTGACTCTTTGAGACCCCATGAATCGCAGCATGCCAAGCCTCCCTGTCCATCAACAACTCCCGTAGTCCACCCAAACTCATGTCCATTGAGTTGGTGATGCCAACCAACCATCTCATCCTCTGCTATCCCCTTCTCTTCCCACCTTCAATCTTTCCCACCATCAGGGACTTTTCAAATGAGTCAGCTCTTTGGATCAGGTGGCCAAAGTATTAGAGTTTCCACTTCAATATCAGTCCTTCCAATGAACACCCAGGACTGATCTCCTTTAGGATGGCCTGGTTGGATCACCTTGCAGTCCAAGGAATTCTCAAGAATCTTCTCCAACACCATAGTTCAAAAGCATCAATTTTTCAATGCTCAGCTTTCTTTATAGTCCAACTTGCACATCCATTCTTGACCACTGGAAAAACCATAGCCTTGAGCAGATGGACCTTTGTTGACAAAGCAATGTCTCTGCTTTTTAATATGCTGTCTAGGTTGGTCATAACTTTCCTTCCAAGGAGTGTCTTTAAATTTCATGGCTGCAGTCACCATCTGGAGTGATTCTGGAGCCCCCCCAAAATAAAGTCAGCCACTGTTTCCACTGTTTCCCCATCTATTTCCCATGAAGTGATGGGACCAGATGCCAGATCTTCATTTTTTGAATGTTGAGCTTTAAGCCAACTTTTTCACTTTCCTCTTTCACTTTCATCAAGAGGCTTTTTAGTTCCTCTTCACTTTCTGCCATAAGGGTGGTGTCATCTGCATATCTGAGGTTATTGATATTTTTCCCAGCAATCTTGATTCCAGCTTGTGCTTGTTCCAGCCCAGCGTTTCTCATGGTGTACTCTACATATAAGTTAAATAAGCAGGGTGACAATATACAGCCTTGACATACTTCTTTTCCTATTTGGAACCAGTCTGTTGTTCCATGTCCAGTTCTAACTGTTGCTTCCTGACCTGCATATGCATTTCTCAAGAGGCAGGTCAGGTGATCTGGTATTCCATCTCTTTCAGAATTTTCCACAGTTTATTGTGATCCACACAGTCAAAAGCTTTGGCATAGTCAATAAAGCAGAAGTAGATGTTTTTCTGGAACTCTCTTGGTTTTTTGATGATCCAATGGATGTTGGCAATTTGATCTCTGGTTCCTCTGCCTTTTCTAATACCAGGTTGAACATCTGGAAGTTCACGGTTCATGTATTGCTGAAGCCTGGCTTGGAGAATTTTGAGCATTATTTTACTAGCGTGAGTGCAATTGTGTGGTAGTTTGAGCATCCTTTGGCATTGCCTTTCTTTGGGACTGGACTGAAAACTGACCTTTTCTAATCCTGTGGCCACTGCTGAGTTTTCCAAATTAGATGGCATATTGAGTGCAGCACTTTCACAGCATCATCTTTTAGGATTTGAAATACCTCCACTGGAATTCCATCACTTCCACTAGCTTTGTTCGTAGTGATGCTTCCTAAGGCACACTTGACTTCACATTCCAGGATGTCTGGCTCTAGGTGAGTGATTATACCATCGTGATTATCTGGGTCATAAAGCTCTTTTTTATACAGTTCTTCTGTGTATTCCTGCCACCTCTTTTTAATATCTTCTACTTCTGTTATGTCCCTACTATTTCTGTCCTTTATTGAGTCCACCTTGAATGAAATGTTCCCTTGGTATGTCTAATTTTCTTGAAGAGATCTCTAGTCTTTCCCATTCTATTGTTTTCCTCTATTTCTTTGCACTGATCGCTGAGGAAGGCTTTCTTACCTCTCCTTGCTATTCTTTGGAACTCTGCATTCAAATGGGTATATCCTTCCTTTTCTCCTTTGCTTTTCATTTCTTTTCTTTTCACAGCTATTTGTAAGGCCTCCTCAGATGGCCATTTTGCTTTTTTGCATTTCTTTCTCTTGGGGATGGTCTTGATTCCTGTCTCCTGTACAATGTCACAAACCTTTGTCCATAGTTCATCAGACACTCTGTCTATCAGATCTAGTCCCTTAAATCTAATTCTCACTTCCACTGTATAATCATAAGGGACTTGATTTAGGTCATATCTGAATGGTCTAGTGGTTTTTCCTACTTTCTTCAATTTAAGTCTGAATTTGGCAATAAGGAGTTCATGATCTGAGCCACAGTCAGCTCCTGGTCTTGTTTTTGCTGACTGTATAGAGCTTCTCCATCTTGGGCTGCAAAGAATATAATCAATCTGATTTTGGTGTTGACCATCTGGTGATGTCCATGTGTAGAGTCTTCTCTTGTGTTGTTGGAAGAGGGTGTTTGCTATGACCAGCTCGTTCTCTTGGCAAAATTCTATTAGCCTTTGCACTGCTTCATTCCGCATTCCAAGGCCAAATTTGCCTGTTACTCCAGGTGTTTCTCGACTTCCTTTTGCATTCCAGTCCCCTATAATGAAAAGGACATCTTTTATGGGTGTTAGTTCTAGAAGATCTTGCAAGTTTTCGTAAAACCCTTCAACTTCAGCTTCTTCAGCATTACTGGTTGGGGCATAGTCTTGGATTACCGTGATATTAAATGGTTTGCCTTGGAAATGAACAGAGATCATTCTGTCGTTTTTGAGATTGCATCCAAGTACTGCCTTTCAGACTCTTTTGTTGACTATGATGGCAACTCCATTTCTTCTAAGGGATTCCTGCCCACAGTAGTAGATATAATGGTCATCTGAGTTAAATTCACCCATTCCACTCCATTTTAGTTTGCTGATTCCTAGAATGTCGATGTTCACTCTTGTCATCTCCTGTTTGACCACTTCTAGTTTGCCTTGATTCATTGACCTGACATTCCAAGTTCCTATGCAACATAGCTCTTTACAGCATCAAACCTTGCTTTTGTCACTAGTCCCATCCACAACTGGGTGCTGTTTTTGCTTTGCTTCCATCCCTTCATTCTTTCTGGAGTTATTTCTCCACTGATCTCCAGTAGTATTTGGGCACCTACCGATCTGGGGAGTTCATCTTTCAGTGTCCTATCTTTTTTGCCTTTTCATACTGTTCATGGGGTTCTCAAAGCTAGAATACTGAAGAGGTTTGCCATTCCCTTCTCCAGTGGACAACATTCTGTCAGACCTCTCTAACATGACTTGTCCGTCTTGGGTGGCCCCACTTGGCATGGCTTAGTTTCATTGAGTTAGATAATGCTGTGGTCTGTGTCATCAGATTGGCTAGTTGTCTGTGATTGTGGTTTCAGTATGTCTGCCCTCTGATGCCCTCTCTCAGTGTCAGCCTTAATCTTTGGCATTTTTGTTTAAATTTACACAGGATACCATGTGTGGGGGTTTTTGCATTTATGTTTGCACTAACACTTTTTATTTTTTCCTTTTGATCCTTGTACCTTTTATTTATTAAATGTTATATTGACAAATGAAAAATACAATGTTGAATATATTCAGGATGATGGGACTCCTTGCAGATAATGGACATTTTTATCTCAGTGATAATAATATCAGGGGGGTAAATCTCAATATCTCCCTATTATAGGATTATATGATACTGTGTTTACATTTTGTGAAGATGCTGTTTATCAGATAAAGGAAAATCTTTCCTACTTTTCTGCAGTTTTTTTTTAAATACTTTATTCTATTTTACAGTACTGTATTGGTTTTGCCATACATCAACATGAATCAGCCACAGGTGTNCCCGGGACGGGGCTCCCTCCCTACCTCCTTTGTCTCTTTTCTCGTCCCTTATATTTATTCCTACCTGTTTTTGTAGCCGATGATCTGCTTTGCTGGATGCCTGATGTCCTCTGCCAGCATTCAGAAGTTGTTTTGTGGAGTTTATTCAGCTTGAAATGTTCTTTTGATGAAGTACTGAGAGAGTGTTCTCCCCGTCCTATTCCTCCGCCATCTTTTTCCCGATCCCCTGCAGTTTTTTTTTAATAAGTGGGAGTGAATTTTATATAAGGCTTTTGAAAGTTTGGCTTTTTCCTTTGTTCTTTTTAAATGGTTAACAACATTGTTTTTCAAATAGTAAATCAGCCACATATTCCTGAAATAAACCAAACTTGTTTGTCATGTACTATCAGTTACTTTGTTTAGAAAATTTGCACCTATGATTCTGAATGACTTAGCTTACGTTTGTTGGGTCTTTTCCTCCTAATATCTTGTCAGACTTTAGTATCAAGATTATGCTGGCCTCGCAAAATAAATGTGGAAGAATTCCTTCCTTTTTTCTCTGGAAAAGTTTCTGTAATACTTGGGCTGACTCTTAAATATTAGAAGAATTCACTGGAAAAGCCATCTGGGACTAAATATTTGGTGGAGTAGATTTTTAAAATTCAGATTTGTTTTGTATAGAAGACTATTTGGATATCTATTTCTTCTTGTGATCATTTTGACAAATTAAACTTAATTTGACAAATTAAACTTTTGACATGAAGTTCTTCATTATGTTAGTTGCTCAGTTGTGTCCAACTCTTTGTGACCTGTTGGACTGTAGTCCACCAGGCTTCTCTGTCCATGGAATTCTCCAGGCAAGAATACTGGAGTGGATTGTCATTTCCTTCTCCAGGGGATCTTCCCAATCCAGGGATCAAACCCGGGTCTCCTACATTACAGGCAGATTCTTTACCACCTGAGCCAACAGGGAAGTTCATTGACATAAAGTTATTCATTATATTCTCTTATTATATGTTGAATATCTGCTTAATCTATAATGACAGATCCTTTTGATTCCTAATATTATTTGTGTCTTAATGAGTCTTGCTAGAATTTTATAAACTTCTTTTAAAGAAACAACTTTCACTTTTATGATATTCTCTTATGTGTTTGTTTCCTATTTTACTCATTTCTGTTTTTGAGACATTCAATCATTGATTTTCATCAGTCTTCTTTATTTATAAAAGCTTTTAATATTATAAAAGCTTTCTCTAGGCAAGAACACTGGAGTGGGTTGTCATTTCCTTCTCCAATGCATGAAAGCAAAAAGCGAAAGTGAAGTTGCTCAGTCATGCNTGATTTTCATCAGTCTTCTTTATTTATAAAAGCTTTTAATATTATAAAAGCTTTCTCTAGGCAAGAACACTGGAGTGGGTTGTCATTTCCTTCTCCAATGCATGAAAGCAAAAAGCGAAAGTGAAGTTGCTCAGTCATGCCCGACTCTTAGCGACCCCATGGACTGCAGCCTACCAGGCTCCTCCGTCCATGGGATTTTCCAAGCAAGAGTACTGGAGTGGGGTGCCATTGCCTTTTCTGAATATTATAAAACTTCCTCTAAATTTGTCACTAGTTGAATCCCACATTATTATTATGCATTTAAAAATGTTTTATATCCATTGAGATTTCTTCTTTGCTACATGCATGTAGAAGTACATTGCTTAACTTAAAAATATGTGACTTTTTTCTAATAATTTTACTGTGATCAGTGATTATACTCTATAGATTTAAAATCTTTGAAATGTTTTGGGATTTGTTTTAAGGGCTGTCATGTGGCCAACCTGGGTAAATGTTCACGTGCATGTGAAGAGAATAACTGCATTTGCTGGGTACAGTGCTCTCTGCATATATCAAGTGGGTCAATTTTGTTCATTTAATTGTTCACATCTTCTATATTCTTACTGCTTTTTGGTCAGCTGGTTTTATCACATACTGAAAGGTGTGTTAAAACCACCCAAACATGATTATGACTTTGTTATGCCTTTTAATTCTGTAAACTTTATATATTTTAAAGGTATATTATTCAGTGTCTACAGATTTAATTTTTAAATATTTTTCTGGCAAACTGAGCCCTTTCACTGTTATGAAGCATTCTTCTTAATACCTGCTAGTTCTTTTTGCCTTTGTCTGATATTAGAATGGCTATGTCAAGTTTGAGGGGATAGAGCTTGCATGGTATATCTTTCTCCCTCCTTTTACTTTCAACATTTCTTTTTCTTATATTAATAGCATATCTCTTATAAGCAGCTTATAGCTGGGATTTTAAAAAATCTAATCTGGTACTTTGTTTTTACATTGGATGCATTTATTTTTTTTAATTATTTTAATTGGAGGCTAATTAATTTATAATATTGTAGTGGTTTTTGCCATACATTGACATGAAAATGCCATGGGTGTACATGTGTTCCTCATCCTGACCACCACCACCCCCCTCCCT
>SJYW01021251.1:1505626-1544856 GCA_006410735.1 Raphicerus campestris | reverse complement strand
CCACCCCCCTCCCTCCCTCCCCATCCAATTCCTCTGGGTCGTCCCAGTGCACCAGCCTTGAGCACCCTGTCTCATGCATCGAACCTGGACTGGCGATCCATTTCACATATGATATTATACATGTTTCAGTGCTATTCTCTCAAATCATCCCACCCTCGCCTTCTTCCACAGAGTCCAAAAGACTGTTCTCTCCATCTGTCTCACATATAGGGTCATCGTTACCATCTTTCTAAATTCCACATATATGAATTAATATACTGTATTGGTGTTTTCCTTTGACTTACTTCACTCTGTATAATAGACTCCAGTTTCATCCACCTCATTAGAACTGATTCAAATGCATTCTTTTAAAAAACGGAGTAATATTCCATTGTGTATATATACCATGGCTTTCTTCTCCATTCGTCTGCCGATGGACATCTAGATTGCTTCCATGACCTGGCTATTGTAAACAGTGCTGCAATGAACATTGGGGTACACATGTCTCTTTCAATTTTGGTTTCCTCAGTGTGTATGCCTAGCAGTGGGATTGCTGGGTCATATGGCAGTTCCATTTCCAGTTTTTTAAGGAATCTCCACACTGTTCTCCATAATGGCTGTACTGGTTTGCATTCCCACCAACAGTGTAAGAGGGTTCCCTTTTCTCCACACCCTCTCCAGCATTTGTTGTCTGTAGACTTTGATGGCAGCCATTCTGACTGGCATGAGATGGTGCCTCATTGTGGTTTTGATTTGCATTTCTCTGATAATGAGTGATGTTGAGTATCTTTTCATGTGTTTGTTACCTATCTGTATGTCTTCTTTGGAGAAATGTCTTCTTTGGCCCATTTTTCGATTGGGTCATTTATTTTTCTGGAATTGAGCTGCATGAGTTGCTTGCATATTTCTGAGATTAATTCTTTGTCAGTTGCTTTATTTGCTATTATTTTCTCCCAATCTGAAGACTGTTTTTTCTCCTTGCTTATAATTTTCTTCATTGTGCAAAAGCTTTTAAGTGTAATTAGATCCGTTACTCTGGGAGGTGGGTCATAGAGGATCCTGCTATGATTTACATCAGTGAGTGTTTTGCCTATGTTCTCCTCTAGGAGTTTTATAGTTTCTGGTTTTACATTTAGATCTTTAATCGATTTTATTTTTGTGTATGGTGTTAGAAAGTGTTCTAGTTTCATTCTTTTACAAGTGGTTGACCAGTTTTCCTAGCACCACTTGTTAAAAGTTGTCTTTTCTCCATTGTATATTCTTGCTCCTTTGTCAAAGATAAAGTGCCCATAGGTGCATGGAAATATCTCTGGGCTTTCTATTTTGTTCCGTTGATCTATATTTCTGTCTTTGTGCCATTACTATACTGTCTTGAGGACTGTAGCTTTGTAGTAGAGCCTGAAGTCAGGCAGATTGATTCCTCCAGTTCCATTCTTCTTTCTCAAGATTGCTTTGGCTATTTGAGGTTTTTTGTATTTCCATACAAATTGTGAAATTATTTGTTCTAGTTCTTTGAAAAATACTGTTGGTAGCTTGTTAGGGATTGAATTGAATCTATAGATTCCTTTGGGTAGTATACTCATTTTCACTATATTGATTCTTCCGATCCATGAATATGGTATAGTTCTCTTATTTGTGTCCTCTTTGATTTCTTTCATCAGTTTTGTAGTTTTCTATATATAGGTCTTTTGTTTCTTTAGGTAGATTTATTCCTAAGTATTTTATTCTTTTCATTGCAGTGGTGAATGGAATTGTTTCCTTAATTTCTCTGTTTTCTCTTTGTTAGTGTATAGGAATGCAAGGGATTTCTGTGTGTTAATATTATATCTTGCAACTTTACTATGCTGATTGATTGGCTCTAGTAATTTTCTGTTGATATCTTTAGTGTTTTCTATGTAGACAATCATGTCATCTGCAAACAGTGAGAGTTTTACTACTTCTTTTCCAATCTGGATTCCTTTTATTTTCTTTTTCTTCTCTGATTGCTGTGGCTAAAACTTACAAAACTATGTTGAATAGTAGAGGCGAGCAGGCACCCTTTCTTGCTCCTGACTTTAGGGGAAATGCTTTCAATTTTTCACCATTGAGGATAATGTTTGCTGTGAGTTTATCATATATGGCTCTTATTATGTTGAGGTATATTCCTTCTATGCCTGCTTTTTGGAGGGTTTTTATCATAAATGGATGTTGAATTTTGTCAAAGGCTTTCTCTGCATCTATTGAGATAATCATACGGATGTAATTACTCATAAATTTGCATTTGGTAATTTGGGCTTCCCTGGTCACTGTGTGGTAAATAATCTGCTTGCTAATGCAGGAGATATGGGTTTGATCCCTCGGTTGGAAAGATCCCCTGGAGCAGGAAATGGAAACCCACTCCAGTGTTCTTGCCTGACAAATCCCATGGACAGTGGAATCTGGCAGTCCAGACAGTTGCAAAAGAGTTGGATGCAATTTAGTGACTAAAAAAACAACACTGCCATTGTATTAACCAGTGTATCACTCTTGTAGTATCTTCTATTTGTGTTGATGATTCTCAGGTTTCCTTTTCTCCTTTATATTTTATTTGTATTTTGGAGTAAATATTCTGTATTATTATCTATTCTCATTTATTAGCATATGAAACTGCTTGTAAGACACAACAGCATGCATGCAAAGTCCACACAGGAATAAAACTAGGTTGGGGTCACAAAGAATCCTGATTGCTCTTCAGAAGTACCCGGGCTTGGTTAAAATGCATTTTTTTTTTCTCATCCCAAAAGTATGAAATAAAATGTGGAGCAGGCAAGGTGTGTTTTTAAGCTCACAGGTAATTCTGATGGACAGCCAGTTGAACCATCAATAGACCCTCTTTCCTCCTCCACCTTTGACAGGTAGGTACAGAAAAGGGAGCTGAGAAAACACCTTTAGGGCCACGCTCTTCAGCATTTCCTCAGGGCCTTGCATTACAGGGCTCAGGCTAGTCTCCAGTCCACAAGTTGTTGCCTGTCTGTACTGCGCACAGCTGAGAGGCTCGCCCTCGTCAGGCCTGATTTTCGTGTCTCCTTGTCTGGTGCCTGTATCCCAAGGCCAGTGGCCCTCAGGTCCTAACTTGGCTCTAGTCTTCTCACTGTTCCTCCTGATTCCCTGCAGGGTGTTTCTAGAAGACTGGCAAGTCTTTGTTTCCACCAGTCAATAAGACCAGAAATAATCTCTAGGAAGCCAAGCTGAATCTACTCAATCACCACATATACAGAGCTCTGTCTTTGTTTTATTGTAACTCATTACCATTACAATAATACTGGTGGCATGGTGGACTACATTTTTATAAAGCCATTTGGTGTATAGTATAAGCTTTTGTTTCCTGTAAAAAGAGAGGTCAGCCTTAAAATTAACCGCAAAAGCCCTAAAAGATGTTACAAAACATGAATCTCTACCTCTTCGGAGGTAGTTTGGTGCTTCCAGCTTTCCATAGGCAGTTGGAGTTCACTTAGCAATTTTACTTTCGATGTTCAAATAAGAAAAAAAAGAACTAGAGGATAATGCAACAACTAAACACTTTTTTACTTCAAGCAAGAAGATATTTGGTACAGAGACCAAAATAAATCAAGGAAAATGTTTCTGTTAACTGGAAAATAAAAATAATATCTTAGTGTGATCTTTCACCAAAAATAATAATAATTAACAGCTATGCTCGAACAGCTGTAACTGGAGGCATTTGAGATTTGTAATATACATTATACATATAATGTTATTGTACTCATAAAAGCAGATATTATACAGAGAAACCCGACACATTTTTTCTGTTGTTCTAACAATTCCTCAAAAATAAATTTTGTTGGGAAAGAATTCTGAAGGTTAAAAAAAATACTTTTACTGAAAAACAAAAACAAAAAACCAAACTGCCAACACCTTTACCATATACAGAGTCATTTGTGCTGCAGGGGCTGTGGCCCACATTGGTGGAGCCTGTGTGGGCTTTACTAGTCCCCATGGTCTACTTACTTGGCTTCCACTTACTTGGCTTTGTAATATGGACCCTCAGCAAAACAGGGTGAAGATGCAAAATGTGACCAAAAAATATGAGAGACTGGGTGGGGAAAAGTTGCATATTCTGCTCAGCTCTTCCCCAGTAAGGTTCTGTCTCTCCTCAGTCAGCCACCTGAGAATGCCTGAGGTGACTGCATGTGAGCCTTAGGAGAAGCACCCCTGTGGGGGCTGAGAGGTGGCTACTAACCTACCAGCCCCTACCTGTCCTTCCAAAGAGGTAGGCAGCCCAGGAGGTGACACTGACTCGGAGGTGTTCTCCAGACTTTCTCTTGTTCTGAGTTACTGCTTTGCACTCTGGTTGGCTTGGATTGCAGAGATTTATAGTGCAGCATCGCCTTCTGTTTCCAAGCCCTCTTTCACTCAGGAGCTCAGGTGCATGCTGCACCCCAGATGCTGGGCTTCTTGAGTGATGGTGACTTGGGGAGCAGCCTGACCTGGGTCCAGTGCCCTGATGGACCCCATGGCCTGCTGGGCAGCTCTGCAGGCTGAGGGGGTGGCTCAGGACACAATAGGGACGCATCCCTCTCAGACAGGGTATGAGAAACAAGCAAAATACAAGGAGTGGGGCCCAAATTCCCTTCTCTTGGCCATGGACCCTGAGGGACAAGAACTTGGGGGATGTGAGAATTACCTTTGGGGAAATAACAAACAGTCACCAAATAAAGTGGAGACAGCTTTCTGGGTACTTTCATTTCTAGAATGTCTCCAGACACATTTAAAAGGAATTCTTCAAGACTATGCCTTTTGTTCAGACCCATTCAGTGTCAAGTTTCACCAGGCTGCTCTCCCAAACAGGGCTGGGATCACAGTGCAAGGAGGGCCTTGGCTGGGGTCAGAGTGGAGAGAGGGTCAGGGCTGGGGTCAGAGTGGAGAAAGGGTCATGGCTGAGGTCACGGTGGAGAGAGGGTCAACGCTGAGGTCACAGTGGAGAGAGGGTCCAGTAATAGGAACACCACAGCTTGCAGTATGCACTCACATGCCCATTATTATCTCATTTGATCCTTACTACATCCCTGTGAGGGGAAAGGGCACGTCTGGGTCTTCCCATTGGAGAGACGCGGCACACAGCATGGAAGGCTTACTTTCCACGGCAGAAGGGAGCTTGTGAGCCCTGAAGCCTGGCCCCTTAATTGGGTCCTCCAGCACTGTTCCTTTGGTAACTCTAGCTCACTTTTGGGAAGTGAGTTATTTCTGTGGCCAAACACACCTGGAAAAGGTGGGTTGCCTTAGCACTTCTCAAATCATCATGAGCACAGGCAAGGTGGCAAGGGGAAGGCCCACAACCAAGTTGGCTCCAAGTGTCTCAAATGCATGAATGGGAACAATTAAAACTAGAAGGGTTCTCTGGAGAAATCTTTGAAGCCTGAGTCCTAACTCCAGTAAAATTCACTGGTATGCTTATATTCAACATTTTAACAGAAAAACAACATTTTGTTAAATACATCTTAGGAGGGGGGAAGGTGGTGATAAAGAAGGAAGGGCAAAATCTGTGGTCCCTCTGGATCCTGAGGCCACAGCAGTGGAGGAGGGAGCACGTCTCGCTCCCAGCAGCCCTCACGGTGCGCTGTGCACTGGGAGCTATGTGGGCTTCAAGCTAACGGCCATGCTGGCCATTGGGGATGAGGTGCCTGTTGGCCCCAAGGCTGTTCTTCAAATGGTCTGTCTCTTTGCCTTCCATGGCCTCTTCCTTCTCCTCTTCCTCCTCTTCTTCCTCTTCACACTCACCCTCAGTATCACTTCTCACATCCCGGATGCTCTGAACAAAGAAAACAATGGGCTGTGAGTGACAACTTTACAGAAAGACTCTTAGGTGAATAAGCAAACAAATGAGGCCAGTTCAGAGGTATGACTCCCTTTAGAGAAAACATATTCATTCACACAACCAAACATTCACCAAGACAGAACATATCAGGAATCATAAAACAAACCTTAACAAACTTAATCAAAACTATGAAAAGTATCTCCACGTCCTAATGGAATTAAGCTAGAAATCGATATAAAAAGATAACAGGAAAATTTCAAAACACTTGGAAATTAAACAACACCTTATAAATGAATCAAGGGATCAAAAAAGTAAGTCTCAAGGAATACTAGAAAATATTTTTAATTAAAATAAAAATACAACACATTAAACTTGTTCATGTAGTTAAAATAGTGCTTAAAAGGAAATGTATACCTTATAAATGCTTATATTAGAAAAGAAGAAAATGCTCTATTGATATGTTTCCAACTTAAGAAACTAGGGGAAAAAAGAAATGAAAAAATAAGCCCAAAGTGAGCAAAAGGGAGGAAATAACAGATATGAGAAATCAATGAAATTGAAAACAGAGATTACCTGAGTAGTCTTAAAACTATGAAAAAAATTAAACATGTAGTTTAAAATCTTCTGAAAAAGAGTATCATCAGGAACAGACGGTTTCACTGGCAAATTCCATGAAGCATATAAAGGAGAAAAAACACCAAATCTCTTCCAGAAAAAAAGAGGGAACACATCCCAAATTACTTTATGAGGCCAGATTGCACTGATACCAAAACCAGACAAAGACAGTATAAGAAAATACTACAGACCAATATCTTTAATGAACATAGACTTTAAAATCCTCAATAAAATGTTCCAAATCAAAACTAGTGATGTATAAAAAATAGTACATCATGAGGTTTGTCCCACTAATGCAAAGCTGGTTCAATATTTGGAAATCAGTGAATGTAACCCATCATATTAATAACATAAAGAAGGGAAAATTATTACATTAATTGATGCAGAAAAATCATATGACAAAATTCAACATCTATTCATGATTAAAAAAAAAAAAAAACTTTGAAAACTTCTCTGCAAAGAAGGACTACTTGATGGTGAATGACTGAATGCTTTCCCTCTAAGACTAGGAACAAGTATGGATGTCCACTTTCACCATTCCTGTTCACACTGCACTGGAAATTCTAGTCAATGAAATAAGGTAGGAAAAAGAAACAGAAGTCATACAAATTGAGAAGAAATAAATAAAAAATATCTTTATCTGCAGAAGACATATTTTTTTTTAACTTTTTACTTTTTTGCTCATGCCATGCATGTGGGACCTTAGTTCCCCAACCAGGGATCAAATTTGGATCCCCTGTTTTGAAAGTGCGGAGTCTTAACTGCTGGACTGCCAAGGAAATCCCCAGATGACATAATTATTTATATAAAAAATATAAAGAATCAACCCAAAAACTCCTAGAATTAATATATGAGTTTAGCACTAAGGCTACAGCATCTGTCTCTCTGTGTGTCTCTGTTTCTTTATATCCCTGTTCTCTCTCTCTCACACACACAATCTTGATTTCTAAACACTAATGTAAATGTAGTAAATGTAAATGTAAGTAAGTTAAGTCTCTCAGTTGTGTCTGACTTTTGCGACCCCATGGACTGTAGCCTGCCAGGCTCCTCCAACCGTGAGATTTTCCAGGCAAGAATACTGGAGTGGGCTGCCATTTCCTTCTCATGTAGTAAGCTGAAAATGTCCTCAAAAATATGTCTTAATTCCTGTAATCTGTGATAGCTAACTTACATGGTAAAGGTTTTTGCACATGTGATTAAATTAAGGATCTAGAGATAAGAGATGATCATGGCTTCATAAGAGGGGCAGAGGGGATCTGACACAGAGGAAAGGAATATGAAGACAGAGGTAGAGACTGCAGTGATATAGCCATAAGCCAAGGAGTGCTGGCAGCCACCAGCAGTTAGAAAAGCCAAAGAACTGATTTCCTTCGTGTGTAAACACAGACCTGCCACACAGTTTTGATTTCTACTCAAAACTGATCATAGACTTCTGACCTCCAGAACTTCAGAAAGTAAAGTTTTGTTGTTTTAAGCTACCAAGTTTGTGGCAGTTTGTTACACCAGTCATAGTAAACCAACATGACTAGAAATTTCCAACTAAAACAGAAAGTTAAAAAAATGAGGAACATTTACAATAGTTTTACAAAACAAAACACTTAGGTACAAGTATAACAAAGCATGTATAGGATCTTCATATAAAACTCTGATAAAAGAAATCAAAGATCTAAATAACTAAAGAGACATACTATGTTCATGACTTGGAAGTTTTAATACAGTAAAAATGTTAATTATCCCCAAATTTATGTACAGATTCTACATAATACCAATTAAAATCTTAGCAAGATTTCTTATAGATAAGCTGATTCTAAAATTTATATGGAGATGCAAAGGAACTAGAATAGAGATGGCAACTATGAAAAAGAAGAATAAAATTGGAAAACTTGAATTACCCAATTTTAACACTTGACTATAAAGTTCAGTAATAAAGACTGGATGGTATTAGCAAAGGGGTAAATACATAGATCAATGAAACAGAAGAGAATCTAGAAATAGACTCACACAAATATGGCCAATTGAGTTCTGACAAAGGTACAAAAACAGTTCAATGGAGAAAGGGTAGTCTTTTCAACAACTGATGCTGAAGCAATTAGAAATCCATAGTTAGAAAGTAAATTTTAACTGTATACAAATGTTAACATAAAATAAATCATAGCTTTAAATGTAAAATACAAAACTACAAAACTTTCAGAAGAAAACCTACAACCTAGGGTTGAATAATGAGTTCTTTGACATGATACAAAAAGCATATTCCATTAAAAAAATGATTCCTACATCAAAATTAAAACTTTTGCTTTGTAAAAGAAACAGTTTAGAGAATAAAAATACAAGTTGCAAACTATGAGATATTATTTGCAAATCCCATATTCAACTTGTAGGATAATAAAAAATTCTCATAACAATGTGAAAAAAAATTTAATGGGAAAATACATAAAAATAGACACTTCTATGAGAATACAGGCTGTCCACATGAAAAGATGTTCAACATCATGAGCCATTAGGAAAATGCAAATTAAAATCATGATTAAATTAAAAATGTAATTTAAATTAAAATTTAAAATTAGAATTTTATTCTAAAATTAAAATTAAAAATTCTGAGAATACCAAGTGCTGACAAGGATGCAGAGTGACTGGAAGGAACTCTTATACATTGCTGACGGAAATGCAAAATGGTATAGACATTTTGTCTCAGCATTCCTACCCCTGAGGATCTATCCTAGAGACAGATACAATATTGATGTTCACACAAAAGCAAATGTTTATAAAAACTCTATTCATAATTGCCAGTAATTGAAAGCAATCCAAATGTTCTTCAGCAAGTAAATTAGTAAGCAGTTGTGCATCCATAAATAGAGACAAATTTCTGATATTTATAAGACCCCGAATGAATCTCAAAGGCTTTAAGTTAAGTGTTTGTTTCAAAAGGTTACCTACCAAAAGACATACTAATGTACTTTTCATGACATTCTTTAAAAGACTAAAATGTAGGGATGGTGAACAGATAAGTGCTGCCAAGAGCTAGGGTGGAGGGAGGAGCTATTGGAGTGATAGAATTATTCTATATCCAGATTATAGCAATGGCTACACAAATCTACACTTGTGTTGAAATTCATAGAACTGTACAACAGTACAAAAATATTTTACTGATGATAAGTTTTAAAATAAAACAGAAGTATTTCTTGTTATAAAGCAAACATGATGGTTTTTCCCAATAAACATCTGCTAAGTAAAGTATTACTCATGTGGGCATTTTGGTTGTCAGGATATTTTTACTTTGAGGGATAGGATGTTTCCTGTTTTCTTTATGCAGGAATGTCCTTCCAAGACAGTTCTTAATAAAGAGTTATATGTTTTTCCTTGGCTTCACAGTGTTCTGAAAGGAATTTTGCCAGGAAAATTCCTAGAGGAATAAAATTGTTCCCAAGGAAGGCAGATGGAATTGTCACAGATCAGACTTTACTACAAAAGATAAAAGATGGTGTGAACTATTAAAACAATACCAAGAACTCAAGTTCTGTGCAACGCTGCGTTGGACATGATCTCTGACTCTCTAAGCTGGTTCACAAATGTATCTATTAACCCTAATCTAGAGCAGAAAAAAAAAATATATATGGAAGGTGAGACTGTTTCCTCACACATCATTTTTCAAAACGACATCTATAACCATAAGGGTTTTTCCTTTTGTGACCTGAAGACTAAAACTGACCACCTCTGGAGATTCTTGGGGTATGTGTAACCAAACATTTCTTTGTGCAAAGGCCTCAACAATAACACCAACCACAATGTACACATTCTGCTGTCTTAATCACAGAAATACAATTCCATAGGCCCTTTTCTGTACGTTTGCTCTTTTCTACAACACAGTAAGGGTCTCAAAATAAACAAAGCTCACTGTAAACCCCGAGGAATAAACTTGGCATCACATCAGTTAAGATGCAACAGAGAGGGTGAGGGTGGGATGATATGGGAGAATGGCACTGAAACATGTATATCATATGTGAAATGACNTTCAAAAGGTTACCTACCAAAAGACATACTAATGTACTTTTCATGACATTCTTTAAAAGACTAAACTGTAGGGATGGTGAACAGATAAGTGCTGCCAAGAGCTAGGGTGGAGGGAGGAGCTATTGGAGTGATAGAATTATTCTATATCCAGATTATAGCAATGGCTACACAAATCTACACTTGTGTTGAAATTCATAGAACTGTACAACAGTACAAAAATATTTTACTGATGATAAGTTTTAAAATAAAACAGAAGTATTTCTTGTTATAAAGCAAACATGATGGTTTTTCCCAATAAACATCTGCTAAGTAAAGTATTACTCATGTGGGCATTTTGGTTGTCAGGATATTTTTACTTTGAGGGATAGGATGTTTCCTGTTTTCTTTATGCAGGAATGTCCTTCCAAGACAGTTCTTAATAAAGAGTTATATGTTTTTCCTTGGCTTCACAGTGTTCTGAAAGGAATTTTGCCAGGAAAATTCCTAGAGGAATAAAATTGTTCCCAAGGAAGGCAGATGGAATTGTCACAGATCAGACTTTACTACAAAAGATAAAAGATGGTGTGAACTATTAAAACAATACCAAGAACTCAAGTTCTGTGCAACGCTGCGTTGGACATGATCTCTGACTCTCTAAGCTGGTTCACAAATGTATCTATTAACCCTAATCTAGAGCAGAAAAAAAAAATATATATGGAAGGTGAGACTGTTTCCTCACACATCATTTTTCAAAACGACATCTATAACCATAAGGGTTTTTCCTTTTGTGACCTGAAGACTAAAACTGACCACCTCTGGAGATTCTTGGGGTATGTGTAACCAAACATTTCTTTGTGCAAAGGCCTCAACAATAACACCAACCACAATGTACACATTCTGCTGTCTTAATCACAGAAATACAATTCCATAGGCCCTTTTCTGTACGTTTGCTCTTTTCTACAACACAGTAAGGGTCTCAAAATAAACAAAGCTCACTGTAAACCCCGAGGAATAAACTTGGCATCACATCAGTTAAGATGCAACAGAGAGGGTGAGGGTGGGATGATATGGGAGAATGGCACTGAAACATGTATATCATATGTGAAATGACTCACCAGTCCAGGTTTGATGCATGATACAGGGTGCTTGGGGCTGGTGCACTGGGATGACCCAGAGGGATGGGATGGGGAGGGAGGTAGGAGGGGGCTCAGGATGGGGAACATATGTACACTCATGGCAGATTCAAGTCAATGTATGGCAAAACCAATACAATATTGTAGAGTACAATAAATAATTAAAAATAAATAAATAAAAATAAAAATTGGAGGAAAAAAAGAAAACATGCAACAGAGAAAGGCAAACTTTCCACAGCTGGCTGGGAGCCAGGATCAGAGTGCAGAACAGAGTCCTTCAGGGAAGACCCAAGTTTGGTTGATGTTTGCTTTTACAGACAATGCCCCTTGTCTCTCCTTCTCATTATTTAAATGATTTTTGTAGGGAACAGGGGAAATCTAAATCAGAACAAAGAAACTAATTTCTCCCTGAAAGTGAAAGTGTAAAGTGTTAGTTGCTCAGTCCTGTCCGACTCTTTGTAACCCCCTGGGTCTCCTGCACTGCAGGCAGATTCTTTACCTTCTGAGTCACCACTGACTCCGCCCCTAATTTCTTCTTAGAAAGGCATACTAGCATCTTTCCACTCCACTAAAAGGTATTTATGTATGTACTTATGGCTGTGTTGGGTCTTCCTTGCTGCACTCGGGCTTTCTCTAGCTGCAGAGAGCAGAGGCTGCTCTCTAGCTGTGCTGCAGAGGCTTCTCACTGCAGTGGCTTCACTTCTTGAGCACGGGCTCCAGGCACACAGGCTCCAGTAGCTGCGGCACGCAGGCTTAGTAGCTGGGGCTCTCACTCTCCAGAGTTTGGGCTCAGGAGTTGTAGTACATGCCCTTAGTTGCTCTGTGGCACATGGGATCTTTCTGGACCAGGGATTGAACCTATGTTCCCTGCATTGGCAGGTGTATTCTTAACCACTGGACACCAGGGAAGTCCATTTCCACCCCTTTCTCAGGACTTGAATAGCTGCTTTAGCTGAGAGATAAATTCATCTTGGCGGATGCTCACCATAGCCTGAAGCCACATCCTACATTCAGCACCCTCACCTCTAAGAAGAGGGCTTGGACCATATAGGGACTTTGGAAATGTCTGACATCCTCACAGTCAGAAAGATTGACTTTCTGAGCACTGTTGACTTTTAGTGAGCACTGGCAAGGGATGCCATACATCTTACGATGTACACGACACCCAAATGTCCTGCCAGACCTGCATTTGTAATTATCCAGGCCTGGAACCTAACTCCATTTTACATTCAGGCACAGGAATTCTTGCATGGTTAACTATATTCTCAATTCTTTAGGAATGCAACTACATACATAAATCAAAGGAAGACTATATTTTGTTCAGAACTTTACAGTTTCAGAGAGCCAGGTCACGGATGGCAACTCTGCCAGTGGCATTTAAGACTGCATCATCTGAATTTGCAGCTGCACCACTCACAGTGAGTCTGCATATAAGCAAACATAGCACCTGTCAACACAGTACATTCTCTAGTGCTCTCATGTACACGTTACACATGAAATGCATATTTTATGAAAAATGTCTTTCATCTTATTTCTTTTTTATTACAGTTGTGGCACTATATTGCTTTTTTGAAATTATGCTTTTGGGTGAGTGCTATTGCCTAGGAATTTAAATTCAGGCTAGTGAAGGGAGTGTGGGTCCAATAGAATGGAGAACCACTGCCCTTGGTGGTGAAGCTCAGAAAGGATTTCCTGTTAGTAAGAGCTGTTGGATGAATGATGAATGGTTGCACATTATACAAACTTTAATAATGTAAATTGAATGTAATGTAAATTGAATAATGCAAATTAGAAATAAATATTAAGAAAACCTCATATTATATTCAATTTTATCTTGTATATGCTACCTGTAATACAACAACAACAATGGCATCCTTAAAGGGTTATTTTTTTCCACTGCCCTGAAAATCCTCTGTGCTCTGCCTGCTCATCCTTCCTTCCTGCCTAATCACTGGCAATCACTGATCTTTTTATTTTGCCATAGTTTTGTCTTTTCCAGAACACCTTGTTGTTAGAATAATATAGTATTTAGCTTTTAAAATTAGCTTCTTTCACTTAGTAACAAACATTACTAAATAAAAAGAAATGAGCTATTAAGTTTTTTCACAATTAATAGCTCATTTCTTTTTACTGCTGAAGACTATTCCACTGTCTGGATGCACATACCACAGTTATGCATCTACTCATGTATTGGAGGGCATCTTGATTGCTTCCAAGTGTTGGTAATAATTATAAATGAAGGTGCTATAGACACCCACACTATAAATGTCCATGTGCCAGGCACCAAACTAAGCGGTTAGTATGAACAATACCATTTCCTCCTCACAGCAACCCCAGGATATAGCACCCTTCTCTTTACTTTAATAGGGAGGAAAATGAGGCTTAGGGGGGTTGAGTAACTCTTTCAAGGTCACACAATCATGAGAGGCAGATAGGATGAAAACCCTGATCTAAACTTAGACACTCTGAACCACAGTACTCTACAAACCCCTGCTGGAATACTTGGAGAGACAGGGCATCCAGGGGGTCAGACAGACACTGACATACTTTATTCTATTCTATTTCATTTAAAAGTGATACAAAACTGATTTGGCAACCTATTAATGACTTTCAACCCACAGTTTAAAAACCTCAACTAAGATGTGCTAGAAAAAAATTACGCTTTTCTATATCAGCTGAAATCCAGAAAGTTTAAGATATAAACTACAATCTATATTCTGCAAAGTACCTTCTCACAAGGTAAATCTTTTCCAGAAATTATAATATTTAACAAAAATAATAAATAAGTCAAGCAAGCTCTAGGGGAACAAGGAATCTAGTAATAAATACTTGCTAAAAGTCAAGCCACAGTGTTTTCTGGAACTCTACCTGTCTGCCTTGATAAGATGACAAGACTGCTTTTTACCAGCACCAGTGAGTCTTCTCTTGGAATCAGCCAGCTTCTTTTCTTGTATTGCCCTTCTCTTTGCTTGCTCTCTGCATACTAGTACCCCTTTCTTCCCTATTTCTTAGTTGTCCCTGAGCTTGTAGAACTGGTCTCATGTAACTCGCTGGCCCTAACCCATCCCACAATAAGGACCCAAGAAAATCCATGCAAAAAGAAGGATCCAAAAATACCCAAGGATCTCCTCTGAAGAGTAAAGGGTGAATCTGGGCTTCAGCAACCAAAGGGCTGTAGTCACTGGGTGCACAACTCTCACGTGTGCTAAGATGCTGCAGCACACATGCTCCTTATTACCTGCCGCCAGCTGCCCTTGTTGAAGGGTTAGTTGTGTCATTACAAACATCATATTACTATTCTGGTAACGTTAGATAACTTTATGGAATTAGCAAAGATATCTAATATTTAACTGGTTGTTTTCCAAAAATGATGTGGGTCCTCTAGAATACATATTAACAATGCTATTCATTCCACAATTGGAACTTCATGAGTATAATTTCTGCAAAGTCTTTTAAAAGTACCTCCTTCCTCTCCTCAGCAACTCCCTTCAGTTATACAAAGTGATGGTGAAAAGCATGAAGAACAAGTTAGTTGTAAAAAAGAGAACTCGTTACTGGTCTTAATAAGGGCTTTGGAACCCCCACATCACCAGTGGCACCAGTACTGGCAAATATCATTAGCCTGGCACTCCAAAAGGGCAGAGAAGACTTGCATTCAGAGGATGGTGTTAAAGTCACAGTCACTGTGGAGGAAGGCGTGCAATCAGTCTGTCTGAGAGCATCCCATACCCTGAGAGAAACAGAAACTCTGCAACTGGGACCGAAATGATCTCCCCTAGATTAAAGGCAATTGAAGCCAACTTTCCCCTTTAAAAGGCATGTTCTAGGAGCGGGGGGCACAGAGTTTAACTGAACCATGTTCAAAGACTCATTCACCAAGCACGGGAGAATCCTAAAGCAATGGACATGCTTCCAACTTTTCCTAGTTATCCTTTTTCTTTGGGAGGGGAGCTCATGAAAAAAATGCCCGAACCTGTAACATCACATGGTAATTTGCTCTGGCTAGTGTCAAATGTCTCAGACACAGAGTACAGGACCAAGGCCATGTCTCAGCTTCCTCAGGCCTGAGTGGGAGTCAAAGCAGTATTGAAAACATACCCTATAGCTGGCTCATTCATGGCTCCCAATCTTTTGTGACTGGTCTGTATACATAGAGTGCCTCTTCCTGATCTTCAGAACCAGGCTCAAAGGTTGCTTTGGTTTTTAAACTGTCCCAACTCACCAGTATAAAATATATTCTATTTTCCACAGAGGGTGTTTATTTTCATTACATTTGCTGCTATCTATATATCTAATTTTCTTAAGAAATTATTTCACTTTTCTTTTAAAAGCTTGGAGGCTTTTAAAAATGAACTTCTAAGAGAAAAAGTAAGTTTTAGGGATAGGTGGATTCTGGAGAACATCTGCTCAGTCACATTTATTTTCCAGAAGAGATTAAAGCTACAGTAGTTGATCCCAGCCAGCTCAGTGACTCGGTTTTTGATAAAAGTCCATGGATTTCTTTCATAATCTCTATATNGGGATAGGTGGATTCTGGAGAACATCTGCTCAGTCACATTTATTTTCCAGAAGAGATTAAAGCTACAGTAGTTGATCCCAGCCAGCTCAGTGACTCGGTTTTTGATAAAAGTCCATGGATTTCTTTCATAATCTCTATATTACCTGAAAATAAATTTAAAAGACTGTGGTAATCATCAAAACGCAGAAAATGATTTGATATCATAAACATACTTTGCTTTGGGGATTAAAACCATTAAAATTAGTGTATTTTCTATACATTCTGCATCCTTTCAACACAGTTTTAAATTCAATAGCCTGAAAGTTCCACAACTCTATTTGGGCAAAAATATACAAAACCATTTTGAAAAAAGTCTTCAGGATTTAAGTAAGCAACATTTAGGAAATAACCATGAAAAGACAGAGGGTTAAGTATACAGCCCAGAAAATAAGTACTAAAATCTAAATGTTAAAGTTTGTTTCAAACGTTAGCATCAAACAAATAATTCATATGCACCATTAAGGGAAAAAAATCCAACATGACAGAAAAGTAGACAAGGTATAAACAGATGATTCACAGAAGAGACGGCTATTGACAATTATACAAAATGCTCAAGCTTAGTAATAAAAATGCAAATTAAAATAAGACAAAACCCTTATGTTCATCAAACTGGTAACTATTGAAATGTCTGATGGCAAGGATGTCAGGCAAGAGAGACTCTTGAAGATGGCGGAGGAGTCAGTGGACGTGGAATACGTCTCTCTCCATGGATACATCAGGAATACACTTTGAGATACAGAAGCGCGTGCAGAACACCAGCTGAGAGCAGACAGGAGGACCTGACCAGCAGAAAAGAATATACAGAACCACGGAAAACTCGGCAGGACAAAGGAACTGGGGGAAAAACAGTATTAGGAGGACTGGTAGAAAAGGAAATGGCAACCCACTCCAGTATTCTTGCCTGGAGAATTCCACGGACAGAGGAGCCTGGTGGCTAATTTCCATGGGGTCACAAAGAGTCAGACATGACTGAGCATGTACACACACACCAACACGGTAGAACTGGACTAGCCCTTGGTGGGTGGGGGAACTGAAGCAGGGGTCTGATCCCCACATCGGGGCAACTGTCTGAGTCAGAGGAGAAACATTTAAGGCTGAGAGTGAAACAGCTGATCTATGGCAGCACAAACTGAATGAGAATCAGACAGTTCTTGCTGCAGCCATATATATGCTGGGCAGGAATGTGGTTCTCCTGGAAGGGACAGCGACTGGGAGCTGGAGTTTAGGGATTGTGGCATAATCCCAGGGTGAGGGCTGCTGTTGACTATGGAGAGACAGAGTGAGGGGATATAAGGGAGGAGACTGTGGGGGGTAATGCCTGTGGAGGAAAGCCAGGCAGCCACAGAAGCAAGACGATACTGCTCAGTCACGTGTAGGGGGTGGAGCCATCACCATAGCCTTTCTCCCCCAACAGGCCAGTAATGGCAGTTGAACAACAGAAAGGCTAGCCCATCAAACTACCGAGGCACTGAACTACAGAGAAGGACCCCACCCAGCGTGCCCCTTTAAGTGCCTGATGAGCGGATCTGCAGAGTAGGACCCCAGTCAGGGGGGCCCTCTATGTTCCTGACACACTGAACAATAGAGAAGGACCCTAGACAAGGGAGCCCTCTAAGTGCCTGAAGGAGCAGAGCTATGGAGAAAGACTAGCCAAAGAGGCCTTCTGATCGCCAGCTATAAAAGGCTTGAATAAAGACTCTGATAGGGCCATGACTCCTGCCGTGGAGGCAGTCTGTGTCCCTGCACACTTGGTGCTGCCAAGGCCCCTGCAAGTCAAGCAGCTGTGCCACCTTCACGCTCAATCCTCACTGGGGCAGAGCTGCCACAGGCAAAAAATGTCTTGCGTCTAGGCATGCAGGGTCGCTTCTGTCATGTCGACTCTGCGACCCTGTAGACTGTGGCTTGCCAGGCTTCTCTGTCAGAGAGGAGGGTTCTACAGGCAAGAATACTGGAGCGTATTGGCCAATACTGGTCGCCATACCCTTCTAGAGCACTATATTTCCTGCTGCTCTAGCTGCCAACCCCTGAGTACCTGGTGCTGCCAGAACCCCTGCGACCCAAGCAGCTGCACCTCCTCCACACCTGGCCCTCACAGGACCAAACCCAAGTCCTCCAGGGCAGCCTCAGGAGGAAACCCCAGTGGACAACCCGCATGCAGAGGTGGAAATAAAACCACAATTGAAACCCAGGGGCAGTGTGGCTAAGGACGAAGACCCAAATCCCTCCCACCAGCTGTACAAGCTACAGATTAAATCCACACAATCAACTAGGAAGACTGTGTTTATGGAATATAAAAAAAGTCACTGAGAGCTCCCACAAAAGAAAACTCACTCACTAGTGCTGATAGCTGTGGACCTTGGAGGCAAGAACACACAGGAGTTAGGACCTGATTGGAATCTGAGCTGCCCCACAAGTCCAAAGATCAGCACAGTGTTGGAGGGCATCCTAGGGAAGTGAGGTGGACTGTGATGCCCAGTGAGGGAAAGGACTCTGACAGCAGTGACTCAAGAAAAACATTTATTATTCTTATGTTTTGACTTGTTCTGTAGAATCTTTTGGAATTTCTTTCTATTCCCCTCTGTTGTAGTTGTTGATTTTATTGGCACTATGAAACCCAACTAAGCTTTTTCTTTTTTTCAGTCACATTTTTTATTGTTGTTATAAACCTCTGCCTCTGCATTGGGCTTTTGTAGTTCTGTGGAGTTTTTTCTTTTTTTTCTCTCTCTCTTAATTTTACTTTTTTAAACCTATTATTATTTTGTCTACATGTATTCCTTTGTTTGCTTTTCCTACTGTTCTTTTCCCCTTGCAGTTAATCTTAAACATATATAAATCTTCTTTATCTATCTCTATTTAATTTTGCATCTCTTCTTCCTCTTTTCTTTCTCTCCTTTCCATTCAACATATTTGTTAGTTTTATTTTCATTGCTTTATTCCCCAATTGGCACCTTGCTTTAGTTTTGTTTTCCAGTTTGTACTTTAGTTAGTTTTGTTCTGGTAGATATAACTTTTGATTTCCTATGTTCACCAGGTCAATCTATTGTACTTTATTTTCATTGGACTGTTTTGATTTTGCTTATGTGTGTATATGTATATGTGTATATTCAATCAAACTTGTTATTGTCATTATAAACCTCTGCTCTACATTGGACTTTTGCAGTTCTGTGGAGTTTCCCTTTTTTCCTTTCTTCTTCTGTTTTCTTTTCTCTTTTTTATAATTTTAATTTTTAAAAACCTATTATATTTTTTCTACATTTATTCCTTTGTTTGCCTTTCCTACTGTTCTTTTCCTCCTGCAGTTAATTTTTAATGTATATAAATCTTCTTCATCTACCCTGATTTAACTTTGCATATCTATTTTTTATTTCTTTCTTTTCCTCTCAACATATTTGTTAGTTTTGTTTTCAAGGCTTTATTCCCCACTTGACACCTTGCTTTAGTTTTGTTTTCCAGTTTGTGCTTTAATTTGTTTTGTCCTTAACTGGTAAATATAATTTTTTATTTCCTTTATTCACTGGTTCAATCTATGTACTTTATTTTTGCTGGACTGTTTTGACTTTGCTCATGGGTGTATATGTTTATACTCCATTATTTTAATTATTATTTTCCTGATTTTATAACTGCCATTTGTCTGGGGATCATCTTTTGTTTCTCATTTTTGGATATTTGTTTTAATCTCACTTAATGCCATAACAAACCATTTGTGGAATCTTTGTCCCTGACCAGAGATCAAGTCCTGAGCCTTTGGAGTGGGGGCACTGACTCCAAGACCCTAGACTACCAGAGAACTAACCCTAGGGGTATCAAATAGTGAGAACCCACACAAAGAAAACCACTTGAATACAGACCCAGCATCACCCAACTACCAGTAGCACCCTGTGCAGGGCACCTCATCTAAGCAACAAACAAAACAAAAATACAAACTCAATCATCAGCAGACAGGATTACCACCTCACTCAGCCTTGCCCATCAGAGGAAAAACAAACAAACAAACAAGTCAGCACAAATCTCACCCTATACAAAGCTCACACAAACCACTGGACCAATCTAAGAAGGGCAGAAACCAAAAGAAAGAAAGAATTCAACCTCCTTCAAGAAAAAATACTTTCCATGAAGCCTGGGAAAAGGAGACCTCAAGCACAGTTAAGTTAAAAAAAATAAATAATGAAAAGGCAGAGAAATACTACACAAATGAAGGAACAAACTAGAAACACAGAAGTCCACATAAATGAAGCAGAAATACGCAAACTACCTGAAAAAGAAGTCAGAATAATGACAGTAAAGATGATCAAAAACCTTGAAAACAAAATGGAGAAAATGCAAGAAACACTTAACAAAGACCTAGAAGAATTAAAGAATAAATATACAGAGACAAACAACACAATTACTGAAATTGAAAATACTCTAGAAGGAATCAATAGCAGAACATCTGAAGCAGAAGAACAAATATGTGAGTTGGAAGATAAAATGGTAGCAATAACTTCTGAAGAGCAGAATAAAGTAAAAAGTATTAAAAGAACTGAGGAGCATCTCAGAGATCTCTGGGACAATATCAAACACACCAACATTCAAATTATAGGGGTCCCAGGAGAAGACGAGAAAAAGAAAGGGTATGCAAAAATTTTTGAAGAGATTATAGTTGAAAATTTCCCCAGCATGGAAAAGGAAATAATCAATCAAGTTCAAGAGGCAAAAAGAGTCCCATACAGAATAAACCTGAGGAGAAACATGTTAAGACATGTACTCATCAAACTAACAAAGACTAAACACAAAGAAAGAATATTAAAAGTAGCAAGGGAGAAGCAACAAGTAACATACAAGGGAAACCCCATATGCTTAACAGCTGATCTTTCAGTAGAAACTCTGAAGGCTAGAAGGGAATGGCAGGGTATATTTAAAGTACTGAAAGAGAAAAATCTACAACCAAGATTACTGAACCTGGCAAGGATCTCATTCAAAATTGAGAGAGAAATAAAAAGCTTTCCAGACAAGCAAAAGTTAAGAGAGTTCAGTACCACCAAACAGTTTTATGACAAATGTCAAAGGGACTTACATGGTCAAGAAATACAAAAGAAAAAAGATCTACAAAATCAACTCCAAACAATTAAGAAAATGGCAATAGGAACATATATATCAATCACTTTAAATATAAATGGATTAAATGCTCTAACCAAAAGACACAGTCAGGCTGAATGGATACAAAAACAAGACCCATATATATGCTGTCTACAAGAAACCCAATTCAGACCTAAATATACATATAGACTGAAAGTGAGAGGGTGTAAAAATATATTCCATGCAAATGGGAAGCAAAAGAAAGCTGGAGTAGCAATCCTCATATCAGACAGAATAGATCTTAAAGAAGATTACAAGAGATAAGGATGGACACTACATAATGATCAAGCGATCAATCCAAGAGGAAGACAAAACTATTGTGACTATCTATGCACCCAACATAGGAGCACCTCAATACATACGACAAACACTAATAGACACAAAAGGAGAAACTGACAGTAACACAATAACAGTAGGAGACTTTAACACCCCACCCACACCAATGGACAGATCATCAAAACAAAATTAATAAGGAAACACAAGTCTTAAATGATACATTAGATGAGACGGATCTCATTGATATCTTCAGGACATTCCATCCAAATGCAGAAGAATACAATTTCTTCTCAAGTGCACATTCTCCAGGATAGACCACATCTTGGGTCACAAATCAAACTTCAGTAAATTTAAGAAAACTGAAATCATTTCAAGCATCTTCTCTGATCACAACAGTATGAGATTAGATTATCAATTATAAGAAAAAAACTGTAATAAACACAAACACATGGAGATTAAACAACATTTCTAAATGACCAACAGATTACTAAAGAAGGCAAAAGGGAAGTCAAAAAATTTCTAGAAATGAATGATAATGAAAACACAACCACTCAAAACCTATGGGATGCAGCAAAAGCAGTCCTAAGAGGGAAGTTTATAGCAATACAATCTACCTCAAGAAACAAGAAAAACATCGAATAGACAACCTAACTTTAGATCTAAAACAACTGGAAAAAGAAGAACAAAACCCCCCCCAAAATTAGTAGAAGGAAAGAAATCATAAAGATCCAAGCAGAAATAAATGAAAAAGAAATGAAAGAAACAATGGTAAAGATTAATAAAACTAAAAGCTGGTTCTTTGGGAAGATAAACAAAGTTGACAAACCTTTAGCCAGATGCATCAAGAAAAAAAGAGAAAAGAATCAAATCAACAAAATTAGAAATGAAAAAGGAGAGGTTACAACAGACAATGCAGAAATAAAAAGGATTATAAGAGACTATTATAAACAACTGTATATGGCAATAAAATAGATAACCTGGAAGAAATGGACAGATTCTTAGAAAAGTTCAATCTCTCAAGACTGAACGAGGAAGAAATAGAAGTTATGAAAAACCCAATTACAAGCACAGAAACTGAAGCTGTGATAAAAAAAATCTCCCAAAAATAAAAGTCCAGGACCAGATGGCTTAACAGGAGAATTCTATCAAACATTTAGAGAAGAGCAAATGCCTATCCTTCTAAAACTCTTTCAAAAAACTGCAGAAGGAACACTTCATTTCTGGGAGGCCACCATCACCCTGATACCAAACCAGACAAGACACAACACACAAAAAAGAAAATTACAGGCCAATATTACTGATGAACATGGATGCAAAAATCCTCAACAAAATTTTAGCAAACAGAATTCAGCAATATGTCAAAAGCTCATACACCATGATCAACTTGGGTTTATTCAGGGACAAAAGGATTCTTCAATATACGCAAATCAGTTAATGTGATACACCATATTAACATATTGAAAGATAAAACCATATGATAATCTCAATAGATGCAGAAAAAACCTTAGATAAAATTCAGCATCCATTTATGATTAAAACTCTCCAAAAAATGGGCATGGAAAAAACATACCTCGACATAGTAAAGGCCATTTATGATAAGCCTACAGCAAACATTATTCTCAATGGCGAAAAACTGAAAGCATTCCCCCTAAGATCAGTAACAAGACAAAGGTGTCCACTTTCACCACTATTATTCAACATAGTTCTGGAAGTCCTAGCTATAGCAATCAGAGAAAAAAAAAAAAAGGGATCCAGATTGGAAAAGAAGAAGTAAAGCTCTTGATATTTGCAGATGACATGATACTGTACATAGAAAACCCTAAAGATAGTATCAGAAAAATGCTAGAGCTAATCAGTGAATTTAGTAAAGTTGCAGGATATAAAATCAATACACAGAAATCACTTGCATTTCTATATACTAATGATGAAAAATCAGAAAGAGGAATCAAGGAGTCAATCCCATTCATGACTGCAACAAAAAGAATTATATATCTAGGAATAAACTTACCTAAGAAGACAAAAGAACTGTATAGAGAAAATTATAAGACACTAATGAAAGAAATCAAAGATGACATAAACAGGTGGAGAGATATTCCATGTTCCTGGATAGGAAGAATTGATAGTGTAAAAATGACTCTACTACCAAATGCAATCTACAGATTCAATATGACCCTTATCAAACTACCAATGGCATTTTCCACAGAATAGAACAAAAAACTTCACAATTTATATGGAAACACAAAAGACCCCAAAAAGCCAAAGCAGGCTTGAAAAAGAATGGAGCTGGAGGAATCAACCTTCCTGACTTCAGATTATATTACAAAGCTACAGTAATCAAGGCAGTATGGTACTGGCACAAAAACAGAAATATAGAACAATGGAACAAGACAGAAAGTCCAGAAATAAACCCATGCAACTATGGGTACCTTATTTTTGACAAAGGAGGCAAGAATATACAATGGGGCAAAGACAGCCTCTTCAATAAATGGTGCTGGGAAAACTGGACAGCTACCTATAAAAGAATGAAATTAGAACACTTCCTAACACCATACACCACTTCCTAACACCATACACCACTTCCTAACACCATATAGACCATTCAGGTATGACCTAAATCAAATACCTTATGATTATACAGTGCAAGTGACCAATAGATTCAAGGGATTAGATCTGACAGACAGAGTGCCTGAAGAACTATGGATGGAGGTTTGTGACACTGTACAAGAGGCAGGATCAAGACCATTCCTAAGGAAAAAAAAATGCAAAAAGGCAAATGGTTGTCTGAAGAGGACTTACAAATAGCTGAGAAAAGAAGAGAAGCAAAAGGCAAAGGAGAAAAGCAAAGATATACCCGTTTGAATGCGGTGTTCCAAAGAATAGCAAGGAGATTAAAAAAAGCCTTCCTCAGCGATCAATGCAAAGAAATAGAGGAAAACAATAGAATGGGAAAGACTAGAGATCTCTTCAAGAAAATTAGACATACCAGGGAACATTTCATGCAAAGATGAGCACAATAAAGGACAGAAATAGGGACCTAACAGAAGCAGAAGATATTAAGAAGAGGTGGCAAGAATACACAGAAGAACTGTACAAAAAAGATCTTCATGACCCAGATAATCACGATGGTGTGATCACTCACCTAGAGGCAGACATCTTGGAATATGAAGTCAAGTGGGCCTTAGGAAGCATCACTACAAACAAAGCTAGTGGAGGTGATGACAAACCAGTGGAGCTAATTCAAATCCTAAAAGATGATGCTGTGAAAGTACTGCACTCAATATGTCAGCAAATTTGGAAAACTCAGCAATGGCCAAAGGATTGGAAAAGGTCAGTTTTCATTTCAATCCCAAAGAAAGGCAATGCCAAAGATTGCTCAAACTACCACACAATCCCATGCATCTCACACACCAGTAAATTAAAGCCCCAAATTCTCCAAGCCAGGCTTCAACAGTACATGAACCATGAACTTCCAGATGTTCAAGCTGGATTTAGAAAAGGCAGAGGAACCAGAAATCAAATTGCCAATATCTGCTGAATCATTGAAAAAGTAAGAGAGTTCCAGAAAAAGATCTATTTCTGCTTTATTATACCAAAGCCTTTGACTGTGTGGACAACAAGCAACCCTGAAAAACTGTTAAAGAGATGGGAATACCAGACCACCTGACCTGCCTCTTGAGAAATCTGTATGCAGGTCAGGAAGCAACAGTTATAACTGAACATGGAACAACAGACTGGTTCCAAATAGGAAAAGGAGTACGTCAAGGCTGCATACTGTCACCCTGTTTATTTAACGTACATGCAGAGTACATCATGAGAAACGATGGGCTGGAGGAAGCACAAGCTGGAATCAAGATTGCCGGGAGAAATATCAATAACCTCAGATATGCAGATGACACCATCTTTATGGAAGAAAGTGAAGAAGAATTAAAGAGCCTCTGGATGAAAGTGAAAGAGGAGCATGGAATAGCTGGCTTAAAACTCATTAAGAAAACTAAGATCATACCATCTGGTCCCATCACTTCATGGCAAATAGATGAGGAAACAATGGGAACAGTAGCAGATTTATTTTGGGGGGCTCCAAAATCACTGTAGATGGTGACTGCAGCCATGAAATTAAAAGACACTTGCTCCTTTTAAGAAAAGTTATGACTAACCTAGACAGCATATTAAAAAGCAGAGACATTACTTTGCCAACAAAGCTCCATCCAGTCAAAGCCCTGGTTTTCCAGTAGTCATGTATGGATGTGAGAGTTGGACTATAAAGAAAGCTGAGTGCCAAAGAATTGATGCTTTTGAACTGTGATGTTGGAGAAGACTCTTGAGAGTCCCTTGGACTTCAAGGAGATCCAACCAGTCCATCCTAAAGGATGAATATTCATTGGAAGGACTGATGCTGAAGCTGAAAACTCCAATACTTTGGCCATGTGATGCGAAGAGCTGACTCACTGGAAAAGACCCTGATGCTAGCAAAGATTGAAGGCAGGAGAAGGGGATGACAAAGGATAAATTGGTTGGATGGCATCACCAACTTTATGGACATGAGTTTGGGGAAACTCCAGGAGTTGGTGATGGACAGCAAGGCCTGGCATGCTGCAGTCCATGGGGCCACAAAAAATTGGACATGACTGAGTGACTGAACTGAACTGAACACCATACACAAAGATAAACTCAAAATGGATTAAAGACCTAAATGTAAGACCAGAAACTATAAAACTCTTAGAGGAAAACATATGCAGAACACTTGATGACATTGAAATCAAAGCAAGATCATCTATGATCCACCTCCTAGAGTAATGGAAATAAAAACAAAACTAAACAATTGGGACCTGATTAAATTTAAAAGCTTTTGCACAGCAAAAGAAATTATAAAGAAGGTAAAAAGACAACCCTCAGTATGGGAGAAAATAATCGCAAATGAAATAACAGACAAAGAATTAATTTCCAAAATATACAAGCAGCTCATACAGCTCAATACTAGAAAACAAACAACCCAATCAAAGTGGGTTGACCTTTGGGAAAAAGTGGGAAAAAGACCTAAACAGACATTTCTCCAAAGAAGACATACAGATGGCTAATAAACACATGAAAAGATGCTCAACATCGCTCATTATTAGAGAAATGCAAATCAAAACTACAATGAGATATCATCTAATACCAGTCAGAATGGCCATCATCAAAAAGTCTACAAACAATAAATGTTGGAGAGGGTGTGGAGAAAAGGGAATGCTCTTCCACTGTTGGTGGGAATGTAAATTGATACAGCTACTAAGGAAGATGGTGTGGAGAATCCTTAAAAAAACTAGGAATAAAACCACCATATGACCCAGCAATCCCACTCCTAGGCATATACCCCGAGGAAACCAAAACTGAAATAGACACATGTATCCCATTGTTCACCGCAGCACTATTTACAATAGCTAGAGCATGAAAGCAACCTAGATGTCCATTGACAGACGAATGGATAAAGAAGTCATGGTACATACACACAATGGAATATTACTCGGCCATAAAAAGGAATGCATTTGAGTCAGTTCTGATGAGACAGATGAACCTAGAACCTATTATACAGAGTGAAGTGAGTCAGAAAGAGAGAGAAACACCATATTCTAATGCATATGTATGGAATCTAGAAAAATGGTACTGAAGAATTTACTTACAGGGCAACAATGGAGAAACAGACATAGAAAACAGACTTATGGACACGGGGAAAGGGGAGGAGAGTGTGAGATGTATGAAAAGAGTAACATAAATCTCTTTGTAACATATGGAAACACGTTACCATATGTAAAACAGACTGCCAATGGAAATGTGCTGTATGGCTCGAGAATCTCAAACAGGGGCTCTCTATCAGCCTAGAGGATGTGATGGGTGGGATGGGAAGGGAGATGGGAGGGAGGTTCAAAGAGAGGGGATATATGTATACCTTGGCTGATTGATGTGAGGTTTGACAGAAAACACAAAATTCTGTTAAGCAATTATCCTTCAATAAAAAAATAAAAAAGAGAGAGACTCTCATACAGTTAGTTTGGCAAATTATTTGGCAGCATCTGGTAAACTTGACTCAGGTATTCTACTTATAGAGAAACTCCCACACATTTCACCAGGAGACAGACGGAGGAATGTTAACAGGAGGATATGCAGACTTTAGATTATTCCATGATGGATGCTGTACAGGAGACAAACGCACTGATCCACTGTAACACTGGCTTTTCTGGTAGCTCAGTTGCTAAAGAATGTGGCTGCAATGCAAGAGACCCCGGTTTGATTCCTGGGTTGGGAAGATCTGCTGGAGAAGGGATAGGCTACCCACTCCAGTATTCTGGCCTGGAGAATTCCATGGACTGTATAGTCCATGGAGTCGCAAAGGGTCAGTCACGACTGAGTGGATTTCACNCCTGGCATGCTGCAGTCCATGGGGCCACAAAAAATTGGACATGACTGAGTGACTGAACTGAACTGAACACCATACACAAAGATAAACTCAAAATGGATTAAAGACCTAAATGTAAGACCAGAAACTATAAAACTCTTAGAGGAAAACATATGCAGAACACTTGATGACATTGAAATCAAAGCAAGATCATCTATGATCCACCTCCTAGAGTAATGGAAATAAAAACAAAACTAAACAATTGGGACCTGATTAAATTTAAAAGCTTTTGCACAGCAAAAGAAATTATAAAGAAGGTAAAAAGACAACCCTCAGTATGGGAGAAAATAATCGCAAATGAAATAACAGACAAAGAATTAATTTCCAAAATATACAAGCAGCTCATACAGCTCAATACTAGAAAACAAACAACCCAATCAAAGTGGGTTGACCTTTGGGAAAAAGTGGGAAAAAGACCTAAACAGACATTTCTCCAAAGAAGACATACAGATGGCTAATAAACACATGAAAAGATGCTCAACATCGCTCATTATTAGAGAAATGCAAATCAAAACTACAATGAGATATCATCTAATACCAGTCAGAATGGCCATCATCAAAAAGTCTACAAACAATAAATGTTGGAGAGGGTGTGGAGAAAAGGGAATGCTCTTCCACTGTTGGTGGGAATGTAAATTGATACAGCTACTAAGGAAGATGGTGTGGAGAATCCTTAAAAAAACTAGGAATAAAACCACCATATGACCCAGCAATCCCACTCCTAGGCATATACCCCGAGGAAACCAAAACTGAAATAGACACATGTATCCCATTGTTCACCGCAGCACTATTTACAATAGCTAGAGCATGAAAGCAACCTAGATGTCCATTGACAGACGAATGGATAAAGAAGTCATGGTACATACACACAATGGAATATTACTCGGCCATAAAAAGGAATGCATTTGAGTCAGTTCTGATGAGACAGATGAACNTATAACATGCAATTTAAAACATGATTCCCAAGTGCTCTGACATGGAACAACAGACTGGTTCCAAATAGGAAAAGGAGGACGTCAAGACTGTATATTGTCACCCTGCTTATTTAACTTCTATGCAGAGTACATCATGAGAAACACTGGGCTGGAAGAAGCACAAGCTGGAATCAAGATTCGTGGGAGAAATATCAATAACCTCAGCTATGCAAATGATACCACCCTTATGGCAGAAAGTGAAGAGGAACTTTTTAAAAAGCTTCTTGATTAAAGTGAAAGAGGAGAGTGAAAAAGTTGGCTTAAAGTTCAACATTCAGAAAATGAAGATCATGGGAAATAGATGGGGAAAGAATGGAAACAGTGTCAGACTTTATTTTTTTGGCCTCCAAAATCACTGCAGATAGTGACTGCAGCCATGAAATTAAAAGATGCTTACTCCTTGGAAAGAGAGTTACGACCAACCTAGAAAGCATGTTCAAAAGCAGAGACATTACTTTGCCAACAAAAGTCTAGTCAAGGCTATGGANTTAAAAGATGCTTACTCCTTGGAAAGAGAGTTACGACCAACCTAGAAAGCATGTTCAAAAGCAGAGACATTACTTTGCCAACAAAAGTCTAGTCAAGGCTATGGATTTTCCAGTATTCATGTATGGATGTGAGAGTTGGACTGTGAAGAAAGCTGAGCACCAAAGAATTGATGCTTTTGAACTGTGGTGTTGGAGAAGACTCTTGAGAGTCCCTTGGACCTCAAGGAGATCCAACCAGTCCATCCTAACACACCAGTCCTGGGTGTTCTTTGGAAGGAATGATGCTAAAGCTGAAACGCCAGTACTTTGACCACCTCATGCGAAGAGTTGACTCACTGGAAAAGACTCTGATGCTGGGAGGGATTAAGGGCAGGAGGAGAAGAGGATGACAGAGGATGAGATGGCTGGATGGCATTACTGACTCGATGGACGTGAGTTTGAGTGAACTCTGGGAGATGGTGATGGACAGGGAGGCCTGGCGTGCTGTGATTCATGGGGTCACAAAGAGTTGGACACGACTGAATGACTGAACTGAACTGACTGAAGTGCTCTGAAAGAGAGGCAATGAGCTCTCCAACTCATTCCTGTTCCAGAAGAACAAGTCTTTCTGCATAAAACTTGTTCATGGGAATGAGGCACACCTTGTATCCGTGATTAATTTACCAACAACAGAGCTACAGAATGTGTGACCGAGTGAGGACCTAAAGGAGACGCTGGAACAGACTAAAGGCTGCTTGCTGTGTGAAATTCAGAGGCATCACGTGGAGCTCTGTACTGGTGTAAAAACAAGTGTACAAAACCAGCTGACAGACATGGCTGATGGATCTCTGCTGATCACAAGTGCAATATCTGGCAGCAGGATGATGATGTCATCAAATACTGCCAAAAGGATACTGCTGAGTGGCCTTTACTGAGGACATAATGTGTTGAATGGGTTTGGAGATAGATCCATCCAAGACCACACAGTCAAAGCTATAGTTTTCCTAGTGGTCATGTATGGATGTGAAAGGTGGACCATAAAGAAGGCTGAGTGCCGAAGACCTGATGTTTTTGAACTGTAGTGTTGGAGAAGGCTCTTGAGAGTCCCTTGGGCAGCAAGGAGATCCAACCAGCCCATTCTAAAAGAAATCAACCCTGAATATTCACTGAAAGGACTGATGCTAAAGCTGAAGCNATCCAAGACCACACAGTCAAAGCTATAGTTTTCCTAGTGGTCATGTATGGATGTGAAAGGTGGACCATAAAGAAGGCTGAGCGCCGAAGACCTGATGTTTTTGAACTGTAGTGTTGGAGAAGACTCTTGAGAGTCCCTTGGGCAGCAAGGAGATCCAACCAGCCCATTCTAAAAGAAATCAACCCTGAATATTCACTGGAAGGACTGATGCTAAAGCTGAAGCTCTCATACTTTGGCCACCTGACGCAAAGAGCTGACTGATTGGAAATGACCTGGATGCTGGGAAAGATTGAAGGTGAGAAGAGAAGGGGACGACAGAGGATGAGATGGTTGGATGGCATCGCTGAGTCAATGGACCTGAGCTTGAGCAAGCTCTGGGAGATGGTGAAGGACAAGAAAGCCTGGTGTGCTGCAATCCATGGGGTTGGAAAGAGTTGGGATACGACTGAGTGAATGAACAAGAACCAACCACCCAAGTCTGCTGATGATTCCTTGGGCACTGTGTTCAAATTTTGAGATTCTACACACTAAAATGTCCTGGGAGCGAGGGGAGCTTTCTTTTTAAACTGGGAAGAATGTGGTGGAAAGTGATAGAACTTTTCTTTAGGATAAATATTTGAAGATATGGATGTCTAGCCTTAAGGAAAAAAAAAGATCAGACTATCTTTAAACAGTTGAAATTTACTCAAGTATTTGTTGAGCTGATTTACTGATCACTCCAATGGGCAGAAAAATAAAACCTTCACATTCAGGGATATTAATTTGGGCTGGACATACAGAAGAATTTTCTACCGTTTGATGGAAATGGGCTTTGTGGTCGTTTAGAGCTACTCAGCCTTGCAGGAAGGAAGCTGATGGAGAATAGTTCACTGCTTGGCAGGGAATTTATAGAGGGACATTTATAGATGGTGATGACCTCTTAAGGTCCCTGAGACTGTGTGGTAATAATTGGTTAGAAATGAAGTATGTGCTCAAACACACACAGAAACTTATAGAATGAAAATCCTTGAAAACCCAAGAGGAACAAGGTTGAAGATGCCTAAATCTCTAGGGATCACAGATTTGTTGAAGAGGTCCATGTTGAAACGGAGTTTTCTGACCACTGCTACTTCCATCACGATTTACCAGTAACGCTGCCCATGGAATCCCATCAGCGCCCGATGAGCTCTCCTGTTGCCAAAGCTGAGTGGGAGAACTAGACTGCAACATGGCGCAAAGAGCCAAGGGGCAACTAAGAGTTATCTTGGGTTTCGTTAGTTAATGGAACATATGTATTAACACCAGCCACAGTTTTGAAACTGCTACAGCTCTGGGTTGGAGAGGAAGCTGGCTGCAGCGGTGTCATCTTTAGTACAGAGAGTGCTGGTCCCGCTGCTGGCTTGCCTGGTTTCTAACCCTAGCTCGGCCATTAAGCAGACAGTATCCATACCTGAGTCACTTCCCCTTCTGGGGCCTCAGTCTCCCGCAGTAAAATAAAAGCAACGGGCTACGTGGCTTCTGCGGCGCTTTCAGCACCTAAAATTCAATGGTCCTGATTCTTAAGAACTGCGAAAGCAGAATTTAAACTGCTCATCCTTTCAAGTCCTGAGTGGTAAAAGCTCTCATATGTGTCTAGCATCAGTGAAATTAAAAGGTGCTTCTTCACCTAATGACTATTCTTCTGATAAATTCTTTGTAATCCAAAGTTACACTAAAAACATCACTGAAAAGTGGGAACATGGGATAAGACAGGCTTGTAGCCGTCGTTTCTGAAGTGTGTGCCGTACAGTCTCCTAGGAGTCTAGCAAGAGGCCTTAGGTGATGCGGTGGAGAACAGTGTGGGTGGCAGGTTTCACAGGGCGCACCCAGCCCTCGGTCATCTCGGCGACCAGGTCCTCAGGAGATGAGTGCTCCTACCAAGCAACAACCTGATCCCTCCAGCCCGTGATTCAGAGCTGGGCCCCTGCTCTCCTATGAGTCCGAGGACACTGCTGCAGCAGCCTGTTTTAAAATATATATCCTATCCTATGAGACTGGGAACCCCCTGATAGCAGAAGCCACATCTTAGCATAGAGCCTGGAATTTGGTAGGCTCTAAGTCATTTACCAATGACTTGGTAAATGTTTCTGAAATGAATAGATGGGCTTTAAGCAAAAAAGGTCTGGGAACCATACTAACATGATGTATTAATAGTATAGGAGCTTTTCAGCTGAGTGATCCCACCACTGCTGACTCTACTGATGGAGGAATCAGGAGGGGGAACAGAACCATATAAAGATATTTTTGATGTAAGTTTCAATCTTGTTCATTAACAGAGGAGATGAGGTCATCTGAAAGACCTGTTTTCAGGGCTCATTTGTGGATCTGAATACTGCATGAGTAACAGAGAGACATATCTGGAAAATGGCCATTTCAATAATGTATCACAAACCCAGTGATTTAGATTTTTGATTTAGATCAAATCTGATGATCAGAATTGATCTCTGATCCCAGAAGGGACTGATGTCTGGATAAGAGTTTCTAACCAGGATAGTGATGAACCCAGCTGTTTCTTTATTCTCCCAGGTTCTGAAACTTCTGTTTTGATTTCCTTAGAAAACTGGGAGGTTGATAAGAAAAATAACTTCATAACTTAAACTGTACTTCTCTGACCACCCTGGCAAGGAGAGCTCATACCTTTGACCACTTAGCACAGATGCCTTGATTTCAGAATAAGCACTTAAATGGGAAGGAAATCCAAAAAGAGGGGATATATGTGTATGCACAGCTGATTCACTTTGCTGTACAGTAGAAACTAGACTGTAATGCAAAGCAACCAGACTCCAATAAGCATTAATTTAAAAAAACCCTTTACAGAGGATAAACAAAAAAAGTATTTAGACAATGTGGGGTTTAACCTAGCATGCTCCTACATTGGAGGAAAGCTCTTTACCTTTACAGGTGGGTAGAGAGCTGCTCTGGGGAACTGGCCATAAGACATCTAGAAACTTCTTTCTTATTGACCAACATTTAAGATTTGAAAATTGTGAATTCTAACCACATAAAATTAGTTCTTAAAAGGTATAACTATGGATCTTGCCTGAGGAGTGCTCATAAGTGTAAGATGCAGCACAGAATTTAGAGTCAGTGTCCCCAGAGTTTAAGTCTAGTGCCCTGACCTGAGACTAACTTCTCAAACCTTCTAAGTCTTTAGAAGGTCTCCTTTCTTCCCTTTTGACTGATGATTTACTTACTGGAAGAGAAACAAAGTGTGATACATCTAATACATGGTACTCAAGGAATTTATGATCCAGTTGGTTAGGCAAAGTCAGATTTACAAAAGATGAATAGGGCATCCCAGGTGGCTCAGTAGTAAAGNAGTCTAGTGCCCTGACCTGAGACTAACTACTCAAACCTTCTAAGTCTTTAGAAGGTCTCCTTTCTTCCCTTTTGACTGATGATTTACTTACTGGAAGGGAAACAAAGTGTGATACATCGAATACATGGTACTCAAGGAATTTACGATCCAGTTGGTTAGGCAAAGTCAGATTTACAAAAGATGAATAGGGCATCCCAGGTGGCTCAGTAGTAAAGAAATTTGTCTGCCGATGCAGGATATGAGAGTTCGGTCCCTGGGTTGGGAACAGCCTCAGGAGGAGAAACGGCAACCCACTCCAGTGTTCTTGCCTGGAAAATCCCATGGACAGAGGAGCCTGGCAGGCTACAGTCCACGGGGCTGCACAGAGCCCGACCTGACTGAGCAGCTGAGTAGGCATGCAGGCCCACAACAAAGGACCCAGAGCTATGCAGAAGACGGCAGAATCACAGCCGCCAGCGGACTGCTTCACAGCGCTACGAGGAGAGCAAAGAACGGCTCTCACAGGTGGGGCTAACAAGGAAAGGCTTCCTGGAAGAGGCAGAATTTGAGTGAGAGCTTTGAGAATGGGTGAGAATGAAATGGACAGAGAGAAGTGGTTAGAGCAGGCCAAGCCACATAGACACAAAACAAGTCATAGCGAGGACATTCTGGTCAAGCTCTGGTCGTATGCAGAGGCTGGTCTTGCCGGAAAAATTTCTGCATTGGAATAGCAAAGCATAAGGCTTTCTGGTAAATGGTTATGGGCTTAAAAAGCTAGGCTAAGACATATGTCTTTATCTTGTGCATAATGGAAAGCTGGGGAAGGTTTCTGAGCAGAAAAGAGCATGGCCAAATAATATCATCTAGAAAGCCCGTAAGAATCAACATTCGCTCGAGTGTTATGAGCCATGCTGCTGTGAAAAAAAAAAAAAAAATCCCTTTCATTATCCTAATACTTAGTAATTCACTGAAGACCTACTTCAGAACTCCAAGGAAAACATTTTATGAATCAAAAGCTAAGTACAATATGTTAGCAATTAAATGAGATAACATAATAGCCCAGGCAGAACCACAGCCCTCCCCACCACGACTGCAAGCTGCTGCAGGAAGAAACGCTTCCATCATCTTCCAAGTGATCAAGCCATTTTGTTTTGATTTTCAGAAGGCAGGGAGAGAGGGAACAGGGAGGGGACGGAGGTCAAGAGAATTCAAAGCTATCTGTTCTTTAATCAGAAGGAATTATTAAGGAGAGTTCTAAAGGAGATTTGCTCAAAACAAAACCAGCCCTGGGATGGGTGTTAAGTTACTGCAACTCATTTCCACTGCAGAACAACCACCGAAGGTGTGTAGCTGGGAATGAGACTCCCACCAGCGCCGGACCAAGTTTCCGGTGTGTACCTCCCACAGCTACTTCATTCACTGCAGCTGGCCACCAGTTTACAGCCTGTTTCATGTATTAAAATTCAAATGTGGAAAACATTACCAGCATCCTCCTTGAATTATTTTTTTTTGTTGTTGTTGTTTGGGGGGGAAGGAGGGTACATTTTTTTTTCTCTTCCCCTTCAACTTCCTTTTTATTGTGGAATGTATCAAATGGTCAAAGGCTAGCTTCAGACTGACTAAATTCCAAAACTATTTCCTTTGTTCTGATGCTTTTGTTTGAAAATTCATACCGGTTTGCACAAGGCAAGAAACGAGGATGTGATCTGCGCACACGTTGGGGCTGTGGGTGCCCTGAATATTTTTGAGAAAAAAGGAGAAAGACTGTAAAGGTGCCCTCGGCTCACAGGGCAGCAGGCTCTCCTACCGTGGCTAGGGAACTGCGCTTTGGATGTAGACGGCTCTGCAGTCACCCTTGACTGAATTCTAAACATCTTCAGAAGAGTGAGTGTGCACGTCCCTTCATCAGTGAAACTAGCAATTTTACTGCTTTGCCATTTTTTCCCCCAAACTTTCAAAATCAAATCAAAGACGTTCCTGTGTAACACTGGCCGGGAATTTCCCCTTTTCTATTGCTGTGTAGCGTTCTCTCCCCTTCTGCTCCCCTGGGTTGGTCTAATTTCCCATCCCCAAAGATGACTCTGGTCTCCTCCTCATATCCCACCTCCAAATCAAAGAGGAGGCAATTCAAAGGTCAAATGGTTCCAAAAAAGGATCTCTGTAGAGTTCATTATTTTAAAGATCCACTTAACCTACATCTGGTATTTAAGAGCAAACTTTACATATTTATGGAAAAAAAAAAAGTCTCTGAAGCAATGCCCTGGGTGCATGTTGCATCCATTTAACATATGCAAAACGAACACAGCTACAGAAATTAAACTATTTTTCTCTTGATTGAGAGCAGATATACAGAAATGGTTATAAGTCACAGATCTGGCTTTTAATAAAGCCAGATTTCTTAATTAAAAGCAGTATTGTTTAAACATTATAGTTTAAAAAAGAGCTGTGCAAACTGAAACCTCATATAATATGCATCCCCAGTGGTTTAGCATGTTACCTGAGGCCAAGCTAAATTAAAATCTAGATTTTCCTTTTGTTAAACTCTTAGCAACTGCCACGAATAGACAAACAATTTTTACTCAATGAGGAATTTTGAGGGTAGAGTCTAGGAAAAGAAAAAAAAAAAAGAAAAGATTTAGCTTTGGCATTCAAAAATATCTTTCCACGTTTTAGAAGTGAGTTCATTGCTTCTATTTATAAATCCATATTTTTGGTTTCAAATTGGTTGCAGGTTTGCATAATATACAGCTCAGGATGGGACTCTTAATCTTTTATTAAGAGAAATGGAAGGGAGGGCAGAGGAATACTTCTGAAGAAGACAACTTAAAGAGCCTCAGAATAACCTGTGCTTATTTTGCATTCTCCTTTTGGAATCATCTTTAAATAAGAGATGCTTAGTGATAATGGGAAACAGACCTTCATACACACAACTTTTTGAGAACCTGTAAGGAACAAAACAAGACACCAAGGTGTTTGCTGAAAAGACAGGCATTTGTAAAGAGCAGAATTACACAGAATCACTAATCACTATTCATGTTAAATTCTTCATCCATGTGTTCACCTCATTAATTGTCATCATTTAACATTTTATTAGGGAGATTTGCTGAATCTTATAATCACCTGAAAAAGGGATGCACTGTCAAGTCCTTTCAAGAAGTAATGGGAAAACTGAAATTTCAACCGCAATGTGGACAAATCTGCTTACACCTTAAACACTTTTTCATAAATCGGGAGTGGTAAAACTATGATGTACTTAAATTCCACGGTCCCATATCATCTATTAAGACAAATACACCGTGTATTTGTACCTGCTATGTGCACACTAAGTTGTTTCAGTCCTATCTAACTCTTCGTGACCCTACGCATTGTAAACCATACTTGGGAGCAAAAGATATTGATTTGACTTCTCAAACAAAAATAATAAACCCAAACAATTCACATGTCAAACCCAAGCGATGTAACATGACATGAGCCTAAGTTGGGTCCTTTAGCTGAAGTCATTGTGAAGAACTGAACATATAGGCAATGACCTCAGCAATGGATCTCCTAGGTTTATACGTAAGTGAAATGAAACGATGTATCCACACAAAAAACTTGTACACTAATGTTCATAGGAGCACTGTTTCTAATAGCTGAAGACTGGAAATAACCCAAATACCCATCACCTGATGAGTGGATACATTTAATGTATATCTATACAATGGAATCTCAGTTCAGTTCAGTCGCTCAGTCATGCCCAACTCTTTGCGACCCCATGAATCGCAGCACGCCAGGTCTCCCTGTCCATCACCAACTCCCGGAGTTCACTCAGACTCACGTCCATCGAGTCAGTGATGCCATCCAGCCATCTCATCCTCGGTCATCCCCTCAATCTCTCCCAGCATCAGGGTCTTTTCCAAACAACGGAATTTGGGGGGAATAAAAACTAAATGATGCTCTGGTAACGGAGAAAATTTATATAAACCTTGAAAGCACTACGCTAAGTGAAAAAGCACACCAGAAAGGACCACCACACACTGTGGGATTCCACATTTAGGAAATCTCCAGAATAGGCAAATCTGGAGCCAGAAAGGAGATTCTTAGTTGTAAGGGGGAGGCTGGAGAGTGATGGCTGACAGACATGAGGATTTCTCGCCATGGGGGCTAAATTACTCTGGTGGTGATGGCACTGTCTTGTGAATACATGGAGAACACAGTAAGTACACTGTAAAACTGAAATGGGTGAATTATAGGGTAAATTTTATCTCAATAAAGCTGTTTAAAAAAAGACAAAGTTGCAGCAGTACTATTTGAGCTAGAAATTCTAATTCTGCATGTTAACTAGCATCCCCGAGTTTCACCCCATCCCTTACCATGAGTGAGTGTCTGTTGGCGGAGAGAAGACCGGTTCCATACCCTGAGGCCAGACCACCCATTGCTCCATTGTGAGAGGGTCCGATGATTCCATGCATATCGCCGTGACCACCAGGCATGGCTGTGGATGGGCCCACCGCGTGGTTCCGGAGAACGTGAATAGCATCATCCAGTCTTTCTAAACGATCTTCAATTCGGCTTTGCTGTTGGTTGATAAGTGATGTGAAATTTGATTCAGTTCCAAGTATGGGTATAGATTACAGAAGTAAAACCTGAGTTGATATGAACCACATTTTGGGTTTCTGAATAAAATTTATTTTCCTTAAAATGATAATAAAAGTAAATGGTGACTTTCCAAGAAAATGGGTGAAAACTGTTAATACTATAATTATAATTTTATTTTTTTGTGAACAAAGTCAGTAATTCTTCTGGGACACCATAAGTATATATGTTTTACTATATTGCATTACCTTGAAAGAATTGAGACTTACTTTAGCAAAGAAAAAAAAACAAACAAAAAACATTTATTGAATTTAAGGAACATTCTGGCAGGCACTGGTTAAAGATTTTAAAAAATTAAGAATGGAAAGGTACCCTATTTATAGTTTCCCAATTAAATTATCTTCTTGAAGGCATATTCCTGGGTGTCCTCTGAGTCACATGATACAGTGCTAAGTATCAAATCAGGGACAGGTAAACGCCTATAGACTGTAATTTCTTATTGAGTACTAACAATTTTTAACTGGGTTTCTTGCCTTCTATCGATTATCACCTGTGTGTGTGTGTGTGTGAGAGGGAATCAGAGCCTCAAAACAGTTAAAGAACAAAATTGCAAAAATTCTGTCAATCAAAGTGGCAGATTTCAAGACTGAGGAATCATAAAGACATAAACGAATTGCTCACCGGGAGCTTCTAATTTATTTCAAAGCCCTTACTATAGTATAGAACTCACTACTCTTATACAGTGAAAAAAACCAACTGATCTTCCCATCCCAGCCATTAGGATCTGAGTTTTCCACAACTAGATAAGTCTACATGATA
>SJYW01021251.1:1472165-1505054 GCA_006410735.1 Raphicerus campestris | reverse complement strand
AAAATTAAAAGCTTCTACACAACCAAGGAAACTAGAAGCAAGGTGAAAAGACAGCCTTCAGAATGGGAGACAATAATAGCAAATGAGGCAACTGACACACAACTAATCTCAAAAATATACAAGCAACACCTGAAGCTCAATTCTAGAAAAATAAATGACCCAATCAAAAAATGGGCCAAAGAACTAAAGAGACATTTCGCCAAAGAAGACATACAGATGGCTAACAAACACATGAAAAGATGCTCAACATCACTCATTATCAGAGAAATGCAAATCAAAACCACAATGAGGCACCATCTCATGCCAGTCAGAATGGCTACTATCAAAGTCTACAAGCAATAAATGCTGGAGGGGGTGTGGAAAAGGAACCCTCTTACACTGTTGGTGGGAATGCAAACTAGTACAGCCATTATGGAGAACAGTGTGGAGATTCCTTTAAAAATTGGAAATAGAACTGCCTTATGACCCAGCAATCCCACTGCTGGGCATATGCACCAAGGAAACCAGAATTGAAAGAGACATGTGTACCCCAATGTTCATCGCAGCACTGTTTATAATAGCCAGGACATGGAAGCAACCTAGATGTCCATCAGCAGATGAATGGATAAGAAAGCTATGGTACATATACACAATGGAGTATTACTAAGCCATTAAAAAGAATACATTTGAATCAGTTTTAATAAGGTGGATGAAACTGGAGCCTATTATATAGAGTGAAGTAAGCCAGAAAGAAAAACACCAATACGGGATACTAATGCATATATATGGAATTTAGAAAGATGGTAATGATAACCCTGTATGTGAGACAGCAAAAGAGACACAGATGTATAGAACAGACTTTTGGACTCTGAGGGAGAGGGAGAGGGTGGGATGATTTGGGAGAATGGCATGGAAACATGTATAATATCATATAAGAAATGAATCGCCAGTCCAGGTTCGATGCAGGACGCTTGGGGCTGGTGCACTGGGATGACCCAGAGGGACAGTACGGGGAGGGAGGTGGGAGGGGGTTTCAGGATGGGGAACATGTGTACGTCCGTGGTGGATTCATGTTGATGTGTGGCAGAATCAATACAATATTGTAAAGTTAAAAAAAAAAAAAAAAGGCGTTGGCCACAACTGAGCAGCACACACACACACACACAATCTAATTTCTACATGATGTCGATATGCCTTTTTAGCAACCAGAGCAGAAGATGTGTGTTCTCCTGCTTGTGCATTTTCAATAATTCATTACTTGTTTCTTTTTTATATGGTGCTAAAATCTGCCTCTATCTAAAAGGGGTCTATGTGCTTCCTTCAGACATTGAAGTTAACCCCTCTTCAAGCCAAATATTCTCATTTTCTTCAGTTTATCCTCATGTGACATGGAACCAAACCCTTCACTACTCTGCATATCTTACAAGTACCGATTCCCATCCACAGCCACCACCCTACTCTGGACTGTCTACGTGTAACAAACAGCACCACTCAATTAATACACAACTTATCACTTTTGTATTCACGCCCCAAAAAAGTGAGTACAAATTTAAAGTCAAGCCCTGATGATGTCTATACTGTTAGCTTTATTTTTGTGTAATTTTTTTCTATCTTAAGATTCCAGAATATATACACCTTTAGGAATTAATCATGATTTGTCCATTAGTGAAAGTAAGTAGCTGGCCCTGGTGTGCAGGCCTCAAAAATTATTGCAAGGATTACTGAACAAAATAAACTCTGACAATGAGAAACAATATGCTAAGAGGATAAAATTATGAATAATCTCTTCCACAGCACTTCTATACACTCTGGGAATGACATCTGCAACCATGGCTTCAATAAAATTGCAGAGCTGTGCTTCTGAAATGCCTTAACTAACCTCTGTGCTTGGGAACCTGTGGCTTTACAGTAATGTCAAAAGCTGGGGAGGTCATGAATGACTCATAATGTCCCACTGCTTTTTGAATGGTTCCACATCAAAATTCACAGTTGGCAGTGAAACAAAGAACACTATAATAAGTACTTTATGCTGTTTTGAAAGAAACTTTTAGCTTTAACTGAATGAAAAAGAAGCATGCTCAATAAAAGAGTTTAATTTTCTAAACTACTATCAAAATACATTCCTTTCTGTTATATTAGTTCTTATTATCCAAGTTGACAAGGTTACAGAAAAAAACAACTGAGTTTTTTCCTTTTCTTTTTTTCTCTTCAAAGGAGTTGCATTAAATTTAAATTGGATTCTCTGAAACTTGGCTATACATGGACATTTCCTGTCAGTTATCTGGAATACGAAATTTCTAGACCAGTGCTTCTCAAACTTTAATGTGCATTTGAATCACCTAAGGTTCTTTATGAAGTACAGAAAGTATCTAGTGGGGCTTGAGAGGCTGCATGTCTCATCAGCTCTGGGTAATGCTGTGGCTGACAGTCAGAGACCACACTGTAGTTAGCAGGTGGTTGCTGAGGTCAAAGACCCTCTCTAGATTGCTGCTCTTTGTAGAAAGAAAAAGCTGAAGTAGAGAGGGTCTCACATTTTAAAATCCCAAGATTGCAAACAATTTTGATTTCCTTAACTCTGTATGTCATGAGTCTTTTTAGTCCAGAAAGGCAATATAAAATTACAAGTATGTCTCACTTTATGTAATAGATGGTTGTTTAAAAACAATTAGTAAGTCATCTTATAAAATGACTCATGTCTTTAATTCCCCAGAGAAATATACTATTTAGAGAACTCTGGTTTTCTACAAAGGAAAGAATCTCAAAGTGCTTGGTGCCTTGTTTCAGCTTTTTATTTGTAAGGATTTTTCAGCACAGAAGATCTAGGTAACATGAAGTCTACCATTCTTGTCAACTTTTTGCACAATGGGAGTATTTGCTGAGGACATTGGGAAGAGTGCAGCTACCTTTGTTTTTTAGAAAACAGATTCTGCAGTCGGAGAAATGTCGAGGGATACTGCTGCAGAGTGGAAAGGACACACACACAGCTGTGCCTCCCCACTTGATCTAGTGGTTCTCAACCCGAGAGACAGAGTAGAATCACTTATGATAAGGGAAGAAGAGGACTATCAGAGTCCCCAGTGTCTGAGTCCAGTCCTTGTAGATTCTAGTTTAGTTGGTCTAAATTAGGAATGGCCATGAATATTTTTCTTAAGGCTCCACAGGTCAGTATGGTAAAGTTGTAACTACAACTTCATAGTCAGCATGAAACAAGCTGAACTGAAACAAAAAGTGGAAATCCTGGGAGATCTTTTGGAGTGAGGTCCAGAATGATACCTTATTTTTCAATCATCTTAAATTTGATTACAGTCTTCTCCTGAGCCAAAAAATAACTTTTCCCCCCATTAACTAGATTACATAGGATAGTTCTGAATTCTTTTAATAGGCCTTTTGGACAAATGGAGAAGGCAATGGCACCCCACTCCAGTACTCTTGCCTGGAAAATCCCATAGATGGAGGAGCCTGGTAACCTGCAGTCCATGGGGTCGCCAAGAGTTGGACACAACTGAGCGACTTCACTTTCACTTTCACTTTCATACATTGGAGAAGGAAATGGCAGCCTCAGAGGTTAACGCGTCTGCCTCTAATGTGGGAGACCCGGGTTTGATCCCTGGGTTGGGAAGAGCCCCTGGAGAAGAAAATGGCAATCCACTACAGTATTCTTGCCTGGAGAATCCCATGGACAGAGAAGCCTAGTAGGTTACAGTCCACGGGGTCGCAAAGAGTCGGACACGACTGAGCAACTTCACCTCCCCTCCAGTGTTCTTGCTTGGAGAATCCCAGGGAAGGGGAAGCCTGGTGGCCTGCCGTCTGTGGGGTGGCACAGAGTTGGACACGACTGAAGTGACTCAGCAGTAGCTTAGCAGTTTGGACAAAAGGTCTTCTGAAACATTTAAGCACCTGTCACCAAATGTCATGCTTTCCCATTCTTAAACAAAAGGCTCAAATGATAAGCTGGTCAAGCAAAATGAAGTTTAACAAGAAGGAATATAACTTTCACAAAGGTCACTATCATCACCAGACAATCCTGAGAGGAAATGTGGCTTGACTTATGTAAAAACCACTTAGAGGTTTTAATCAATTTCAAGCTCAATGTGAATTAACAGCTAATGTGAGCTACCAGCAACTCAAAGTGAAACTACTATGCACTGATGCACTACAGTTTTCACAGAAAGAGACATCAGACCTTCTTGACCTTGTATTAGTCAGACCATACCTAGAAGAAACCAGTGCTCATTTAAAGAATCTGGATAAAAAAGAAAAAAATTACAAATTCCAGTTAGCTCCTCTAGCTTGTTTCTAGGAAGGGAGCACAAAGAGAAGATTGGAAAAACAAGCAGCGTGGGAGTACAGGACTTAGAAGAAGCACAGACAAAATTACCCCCAGAAAGAAAAAGTGAAACCATTAACAACCTGGAAGTTCATAACCCTTGCTAAAGAGAAGGAGGTCCCAACATATGCAAGATAGGAAATCTTACCCTCGGAGTAGCAGAACTTGAGAGGGAGAACTGGATATAGAGATAAGAGTGGTGGTACCTGGAGATGAGCAATGAGGGGAAAGAAGGAAATAGAAGTAAGGCTCCTGCAGAAAAAAAAGAAAGATAAGGCAAAGTATTGCTTTAAAAATAATGATCCTGAGAATAGTATCTATCTTCCTTCCTTGCTCACAAACTGGAAAGTTTTTTTGAGTGGAAAGAAAGAGGTACAGTCAGCCTGTTACAATTGAATATAACACCAAGGATACCATGAGAACATATCCCACCACCTGTTGCATATGCAGTGGTCAAGAAGTATAATTGCTAGTCTAAAGCCAGAAGATATAACAGCCAATGCAGCAGCCAGCCATTCACGTGTGCTTTCTGAAGTGTGCTCAGTCCAAACTCAGAGATGTTATATGTGTAAAATACACTGAATTTCAAGGACTTACTATGAAAAAAAGATGAAAAATATATCGTTAATGATTTTTCTGTACTGACCGCTGAATGACTATATTAGCTTTAGATAAGAATTATAATCTTCCCCTGATTAAAATACATACCAAACAAAATATACTCTAGGCAAAATTGAAACGATAATAGTTTGCTTGTATAATGTTAAATAGAATACATTTTTAACCATTTTTACAAGTACATGACTAGATAACATTATGTATGTGTCTCACACCATATTTTAATTGGACAGCACTGGCCTTGAGGGGAAAATCGGGAAAAAAGAAGGAATCACCAAATAGTTGTACTTATTTGAAAGGTAAAATAGTACATCTCAGGAAACATATTAAGTATTTAGAAAATAAAATACTATGACTTCTGCTTTTGGCTATTATGGAAAAGTTGTGACTAGATTATTCTAGCATGTTAAACAAATAAAAAATGGATAAAATATGTGAAACAGCAGTTTTTAGACACTGGTCAATAAGCTGCTTGGGACTGTGATTCCTGAGAAAAGGGAAATGAAGGAGGGGAGCCCCTCAGTTGCTCCAGTCACCACCTGGAGGAAGCTTCCAAAAGCTGAAGCACAGCAAGGATGCCAAAGGGAGCCCAGTGGTGCCACTGAGGAGAGGAAACAGAGACTGGCATTCACTAAAGCCAAGGACGCTAGAATTCATGGGGCAGGATGCTGGTAAGAAAGGAGTTACACAGAGAGTGCGCTCCACAAATTTCAGTGGGGTCCCCTTCAGCCTTTGGCTGAATACTGATCAGTGCATGTGTATAAGGAAACTACTGGAGACCAGGCCAAGGACCATCAGAAGGCAGCTGGCAAAACAACCTCTGGAGCCCACGCTGAACTGGCCATTTGCTGTCTTCTCACCACCCAGAGTGGAAAGAACTCTGTACACAGGCAGTAAGGATAGTACTATGAAGGACTCCACTTAATAGTCATAGATTAAAGGCTGTTCTACTCTCACCTTCATAAAGCTAAAAGCAGGCTTTAAAAGGATCAAACGTATTACAAGTAACTTGGCTTAAAGCAAAACTGAAACACACTAGCAAAAAACAAAACAAAACACAAAAAACACTATTTGAAAGAATACAACAATATCTAGCATTTAACGCAGTAAATTCAAAATGTCTGGAATCCAATAAAAAACTACCAGGTTTGCAAAGAAGTTGGAAAATGTCACATAACTCAGAGAAAATTCAGTTAATAGAATCAGACCCAGAACTATTAGAGATGACATAATTAGCACACAAAGATGCTAAGATTATTATAAATTATACCTCATATTCAAGGAGGTAGAAAAAAACATCAAGAAATGGAAGATATAAAAAAGATCAAATGCAATTTATAGAGATGAAAAATAGAACATCTGAAATTAAAAACACACACAGGATAGGCTTAACTGTGGTTAGACACAGTAAAAGAAAAGATTAAAAACTGAAGATGTAGCAATAGAAAATTTTCAAAATAAAACTGATCAAAAATAACAAGGCTGAAAATGAATAGAACAGCAATGATTTGTGGGCCAGTAAAGTGGTAATTGAGGTCCCAGAAGAACACAGAAAAAGAATGACAGAAGAAATTTTGAAAAAGTTATTGAAATTTGATTAAAATTATAAACCCCACAGATTCAAGAAGCTCAACAAACCTCATGCATAAAAACATACCAAGACATGTCCTAATCATGAAAATTAGTGCTAAAGAGAAAATCTTAAAATCAGCCAGAAGATATATTATTTAGAGTAACAAAGCTAACAGGATAGCAATATCTCACCAGAAAGTATGTAGGCCAGAAGACAATGAGGCAGCATCTTCACAGTAGTGAAAGAAAGGGGAAAAAAGAAAAAGTAAGGAAAAAAAGAAAAAACTGAAGACTTTTCCAGACAAAAACTGACATAATTAATTACCAGCAGACCTGTACTACAAGAAATGAGTGTCTTCATGTGGAAAAAAGAACAGAAAAAAAAAAAAAAAACTGCTACCAAATGGATACTTATATTTACAGAAGGGAATGAAGAGAGCCAAAAATGACACATATGGAGGAAAATATAAAATATGTTAAACTTTTTAATTTTTCAATTAATTAACTGTTCAAAGCAGAAAAGCAATATGTTATTTTTAATACATATAACCAGTATTTACATATACATTTTTATATAAACATTACATAATTAAAACTCTATTGAATTTATATAATTATTATATACAATTAAAATGCATGACAACAGTAACACAAAAAACAGGAGTGAGTAAGCAAATAAAACTGTTTCTGTGCTTGAGGAAGAAAATATGATTTACCTCTACAGAAAGGGGAAAAGGATATATGTGCAGATAGGAGGTGATTCTGAATACTGAAGATTTTTACCTGGGAACATATGAGAACACCTGGAGACAGTCTTGGCTGTCATAACTATGCATGAGGGCGTCACTAACATCTGGTGAGCAGAGGCCAGGGGTGCTGCTAAAACATCCTACAGTGCACAGGACAGTCCCTACAACAATCGCCTGGCCCAGGATGTCTCTAGTGTCTTCACTGCTGAGAAGCTCCAAGCCAGAGACAGACCTGCTAACTTCAAGATGCCTCTGGAACACAGGGAGGAGAGGCAGTCAACACTTACAGGACCTTCTGCGAAGACTGGGAGCCAAGAGGGCTGCCAGGTGATGAGAGTGAGCAGATGAGGGACTAGATCTACCAGACTCCAGCACTTGCCTCCCAACAGCTTTATGAAACTTCTTGGGAAGGCTCAGTCTGACTCGACTCCTTTACAGGGCAGTATCCAGGGGCTCAGGCTATGCCTACTCATCCGTTCTCACTCCAAAAACCCTCATGTGGCAGCTTTTCTCACCAGACACCTCAGCAAAGTGTTTCAATGCTTTCTGGCCCTGGGTGGGCCAGGGCTCTGTAATCTATTTTTCACAGCTCAAAAAGTATATACAACATGAGAGAAACAAGTGTCTTAGGAGTGAGAAGGGAACAGGAAAATATACTGGGGTTGAGACTGACTTGGAATCACTGCAATGTTTGGTTCCATGATTGTGACATTACCACATATTTCTCCACATCTCTCAGTGTGGAGAGTAATTTCATTTACTTTTGTTGTTGCTAAGTTGTGCCCAACTCTGTGACCCCATGGACTGTCGCACACCAGGCTTCCCTGTCCTCCACTTCTCCTGGAGTTAGGTCAGATTCATGAGCATCTATCTCATCATCTCATCCTCTGTGCCCTCTTCTTCTGCCTTCAGTCTTTCTCAGCATGAGGGTCTTTTCCAACAAGTCAACTCTTTGCATCAGGTGGCCAAAGTATTGGAGCTTCAGCTTCATCATCAGTCCTTCCAATGAATATTCAGGGTTGATTTCCTTTAGGATTGACTGGTGTGATCTCCTTGCAGTCCAAGGGACTCTTGAGAGTATTCTCCAGCACCACAATTCAAAAGCATCAATTCTTCAGTGCTCAGAGCTCTCACATCCATACACGACTACTAGAAAAACCAGAGCTTTTATACAGATCTTTGCCAGCAAAGTGACATCTCTGCTTTTTAATACACTATGTTTGTCATCACTTTCCAAGGAGCAAGGGTCTTTCAATTCCATGGGAGAAGTCACCATCCACAGTAATTTTAGAGCCCAAGAAAATAAAATCCACTTTTTCCCCTTTTATTTGCCATGAAGTGATGGGACCAGATGCCATGATCTTAGTTACTGAATGCTGAGTTTCAAGCCAGCTTTTTCACTCTCCTCTTTCACCTTCATCAAGAGGCTCTTTGGTTCCTCTTCACTTTCTGCCATTTGAGTGGTATCATCCGCTTATATGAGGTTGTTGATATTTCTTCCAGCAATCTTGACTGCAGCTTGTGCTTCATTCAGCCCGGAATTTCGCATGATGTATGTAAGTTAAATACAGGGTAACAATATACAGCCTTGTCATACTCCTTTCCAAATTTTGCACTAGACTGCTTTACCATGTAAGGTTCTAAGTATTGCTTTTGACTTTCATATAAGTTTCTCAGGAGGCAGGTAAGATGGTCTGGTATTCCCATATCTTTAAGAATTTTCCACAGTTTGTTGTGATCCACACAAAGGCTTTAGCATAGTAAATGAAGTTTATGTTTTTCTGGAATTCTCTTGCTTTTTATATGATCCAATGGATGTTGGCAATTTGATCCCTGGTTCTTGTGCCTTTCCTAAACTCAGCTTGTACATCTAGAATTTCTCAGTTCACATACTATTGACAACTAGCTTGAAGAATTTTGAGCATTACCTTGCTAGCATGTCAAATGAGTACAATTGTGTGGTACTTTGAACATTCTTTGACATTGCCTTTCTTTGGGATGGGAATGAAAACTGACCTTTTCCAGTCCTGTGGCCACTGCTGAGTTTTCTATATTTGCTGACATGTTGAGTGCAGCACTTTAACAGCATCATCTTTTAGGATTTGAAATAGCTCAGTTTGAATTCCATTGATTGCTCATAGCAATGCTTTCTAAAGCCCACTTGACTACACTCCAGGATGTCTTGTTCGAGGTCAGTGATCATACTATCATGGTTGTCCAGATCATTAAGACCTTTTTTGTATAGTGATGTATATTCTTGCCTCCTCTTCTTAATCTCTTCTGCTTATGTCCTTTATCATGCCCATACTTACATGAAACGTTTCCTTGATATCTCCACTTTTCTTGAAGAGATCTCTAGTTTATCCCATTCTACTGCTTTCTGCTATTCTGTTGTGCTGTTCACTTAAGAAGGCTTTCTTATCTTTCCTTTCTATTCTCTGGAATTCTGCATTCACATGGGTATATCTTCCCCTTTATCTTTTGCCTTTTGCTTCTCTTCTTTCCTCAGCTGTTTGCAAAGCCTCCTCAAATAACCACTTTGCCTTTTTTCATTTCTTTTTCTTGGGGATGGTTTTGGTCACCACCTCTTACACAATTTTATAAACCTACATCCATAGTTCTTCAGGCACTCTATCAGATCTAATCCCTTGAATCTATTTGTCACTTCCACTGTATAATCATAAGGGATTTGATTTAGGTCATACCTGAGTGGCCTACTTTCCCTACTTTCTTCAATTTAAGCTTGAATTTTGCAGTAAGGAGTTTGTGATCTCAGCCACAGTCAGCTCCTGGTCTTGTTTTCGCTGACTGTATAGAGCTTCTCCATTTTTGGCTGAAAAGAAAATAGTCAATCAGATTTCAGTATTGACCATCTGGTGATGTCAATGTGTAGAGTTGTCTCTTGGGTTGTTGGAAAAGGTTGTTTGCTATGACCTGTTTGTTCTCTTGACAAAACTCTGTTATCCGTTGCCCTGCTTCATTATGTACTTCAAGGCCAAACTTGCCTGTTACTCCAAGTATCTTTTGACTTTCTACTTTTGCATTCCAATCCTCTATGATGAAAAGGACATCTTTTTTTTGGGGGGGGGGGAGGTGTTACTTCTAAAAAGTCTTGTAGGACTTCATATAACCAGTCAACTTCAGATTCTTCAGCATTAGTGGTTGGGGCATAGACTTGGATTACTGTGATATTGAATACTTTGCCTTGGAAACGAACTGAGATCATTCTGTTGTTTTTGAGATGGCAAGTAATACTGCATTTCAGACTTCTTGTTGACTAAGAGGGCTGCTCCACTTCTTCTAAGGGATTGTTGCCCATAGTAGTAGATATAATGGTCATCTGAATTAAATTCTCCCATTCCTGTCCATTTTATTTCCTAAGATGATGATGTTCACTGACTCCTAAGATATTGACATTCACTCTTGCCACATCCTACTTGATCACATCCAATTTACCTTGATTCATGGACTTAACATTGCAGGTTTCTATGCAATATTGTTTTTCAGAGCATCAGACTTTACTTTCATCAGCAAACACATCCATAACTGAGCACCATTTCTGCTTTGGCCCAGGCACTCCATTCTTCCTGGGGCTATTTGTATTTTCCCTCTGCTCTTTCCCAGTAGCATATTAGACACTATCCAATCTGGGGAGATCATCTTTTGGTGTCAAATCTTTTTGCCTTTTCATACTGTTTATGGGGTTCTTACAGGAAGAATGCTGGAGTGATTTGTCAGTCCCTCTTCCAGTGGACCACATTTTGTCATAACTCTTCACTATGACCCGTATGTCTTGGGTGGCCCTGCACAGCATGGTCCATAGCTTCATTGACTTACACAAGCCCCTTTACCACAACAAGGTTGTGATCTATGAGGGAGAATTTCATTTACATCACAGCATTTTATCCTTACCACAACCCTGTAAGGCAGGTAGGCAGTTATCAACCTGAATTAGAGAATGGAAGGTGGAGATGCAAATCAAGATGGCAGAGAAAGAGGACACGGAACTCACCTCTCCCCATGAACACATCAAAAATACACCTATATGTGGAAAAATTCTCACTGAAATCTAACTGAAAACTGGCAGTAAACCTCCTATACAACCAAGACTGTAAGGAAGACACATGGAGGAAGGAAAGAGAAGCAATTGCATTTGGACCTGGGCCCTGGAGGGGACTCAGAGATAATAGAGATGACATGGGTGGAGTTGTTTCCTAGGGAGTGAGTGGTTTGAGCCACATATTGACCACCTCAGCCCTGGGGTGCAACAAAGGGAAGGTGAGACCCCTTGGCTAGTAGAAGGACTGGTAACACAAACGGAAGATCTGAGCAAAAGCTAGACTCTGCTCATGAGAAGCGTGGAAACACTTGGTTGCTCCCAACGCAGGGTAGAAAGACTGGATTGAGACCACATGGCTGTCTGACTGGTTTTCTGTGACTACCCTAGTGTGCCCCTCAGCCCAAGCTGAGCCAATACCCCAGCACTCTTTGCCTTGTGTTGCAATGCCACACGGGAGCATAGGCAGCTACAACCAAGGAAAATCTCAACCGTGAGGTGCTGTAACAGCTCAAATCCAAGTAGCAACTGAGCAGGGAGCAGGCAGCCAGTCCTGGCGACTGCAGACACAGTGCCTCAGAGGCAGATCTCATCTCTGATGGCAGCCAGGCTGCCACAACCCTGCCCTGACCCTCCCTGAGTACCCAGCCCCTCCTACTCCAACTCTGCTACTCTTATGAGCTGAGGGTGCCAGGGCCAGGACAGAGCACACACTTAGACAGAGCTTCTGCTCCAACAAATGGAGACATGAATCATAAATAATGAATTAATCATGATTTACCCATTAGTGAAAGTAAGCAGCTGGCCCTGGTGTGCAGGCCTCAAAAATTACTGCAAGGATTACTTAACAAAATAAACTTTGACAATGATAAAAATATGCTAAGAAGATAAAATTATGAATAATCTCTGCCACAGCACTTCCATACACTCTGGGAATGACATCTGCAACCACAGCTTCAATAAAATTGCAGAGCTGTGCTTTTGAAATGCTTTAACCAAACTCTGTGCTTGGGAATCTATGGCTTTTTTACAGTAACAGCAAAAGCACCAACAAAGAGGCGACATCCACTGGGCGGAGGCAGAAGCACGACCTCGCACACGGCTCTGGTTCCAGCTCCTCCTTCTCCAGGCCCTTCCTTCCAAGGTGTAACTGCCAGTTCACCCTGAAGAAAGGCATGACTCGTGTTCATGCCAAATCCAGCTCTCCCAGCAAGGCCACTGGGCACACGCAGACTGCATAGGGATACTCCCACATAAAGACATTTCTTCGAGACTGTGATAGGTAATTATTTTACCTAATTTCATAGAGAGAAGATGACAATCAAAATAAGACAGAGGAATTTGTCTCAATTGAAGGAGCAAGAGAACCCCCCTGAAAAAACAACACTAATGAAACAGTAATAAACAATTTACTAGATAAAGAATTCAAAGCATTACTAATAAGAATGCAAACTGAATTAGGGAAAAGAACAGATGAACACAGTGAAAATTTTAACAGGGAACTAGAAAGTATAAAAAAGATCCAGTCAGAACTGAAGAATACAATAACTTAAATGAAAAAACAAAACACTGAAAGGAATGAACAGCAGACTAGATGATACAGAAGAACACATAAGTCAACTAGAAGATAGAATAATGGAAAGCACACAATCAGAACAGCAAAAAGAAAAAACCATTTTTCTTAATGGAAATAGTTTAAGGGATCGTTGGGATAACATCAAGTATCCCAGAAGGAGAAGAGACAGAGAAGGAGACTGAACATGTATTTAATGAAATGATGGCTGAAAACGTCCCAAACCTGAAGAAAACAAATACCCAGGTATAGGAAGCACAGAGGGTCCCAAATAAGATGAACCCAAACAGACACACACCAAGACAGATCATAATTATAATGGCAAAAGTCAAAGAGCCAATTCTAAAGGCAACAGGAGAAAAACAAAGAGATACAAGGGAACCCTTTGTATATGATAAGGATAACAGCTGATTTTTCTATAGTAACTTAGCAAGCTAGAAGGGAGTAGCATGATATACTAAAAGTGTAGAAAGGGAAACCCTGCAATCCAGGATATTCTACCCAGCAAGGTTATCATTTAGAATCCTAGTACAATTTTGTGGGGCTTCCCGGGTGGCTCAGTGGTAAAAAACCCACCTGCCAATGCAGGAGACTCAGGAGACATGGGTTCGACTGCTGGGTCAGGGAAGATCCCCTGGAGGAGGAAATGGCAAGCCACTGTAATATACTTGCCTGGAGAATCCCATGGACAGAGGAGCCTGGCAGGCAACAGTCCACAGGGTTGCAAAGAGTCAGACACGACTGAGTAACAGAGTGCATGTGCACACACACACACACACACACACAGAGTGTTTGTGGGATTGTAGATTTATGCAGCCACTATGGAAAACAGTGCGAAGTTTGCAAAACGAAACAAAACAAAACAAAAAAACAACAAAAAAAACAACTAAAAACAGAGTTACCATATTATCCAGAAATTCCACTACTGGGGATATATCAGAAGAACACAAACACACTAATTTGAAAAGATATATTCACCCTAATGCTCACAGCAGCATTATTTACAATAGCCAAGACATGGAAGCACCCTAAGTGCTTATCAATAGAAGAATGGATAAAGAAGAATGTGGTGTATGTATATATACTCGATGGAATATTACTCAGCCATAAAAAGAATGAAATTCTGCTACTCACAACATAAATGGACCTTAGTGAAGTAAGTCAGATGGAGAAAGACAAATATTCTACATTATCACTTATAAGTGGAATCCAAAAGATGAAACGAATGTATATAATAAAACAGAAAAGGTCTCATAGACACAGAGATAAAACTAGTGTTTACGAGTGGGGAGAAAGAAGCAGGAAGGGACAATATAGGGAAATGGGATTAAGAGACACAAACTATTATGTAGAAAATAAATAAGCAACAAGGACGTACTATGCAACGTGGGGAAATAAATATAGTCATTATTTGGTTACAGCCTTAAATGGAATATAATCTACAAAATACTGAATCACTCTCTTGTACATTTGAAACTAATATAATCAACTACACTTCAATTAAAAAAGACAGAATACAGAGGATGAAAAGTAAATAAATTCTTTGAGGCTTCACATCTCAGTGTTTGGGGACTCATACCCTCTGATCTCTAGTCTGCCTCCCTACAGAGGGGAGACGTAGTTCTCTTTGTGGGGGCTGGTGTTAGGTTTGGGGCAGGGCAGGCAGAGATTGGAGGCCATGTGGACCCCACGACACACAGCCCAGAAGCCCATTCAGGACCACAGCTCTGATTTCCCAGCTGTGAGAGCATCTAGCTGTGTTCTTCTTTGGTATTATTCTTGGCTAAAGAGAGCTCCCTTGACCAGAGTCATGCCCCTCTCCAGAGGTAGCCCACATCCAGGTTAGTGCTGGGGTACAGAGGTCTGGTCCCACTGCTTTACTGTACTATCTCTGAAGGGCCACTCAGCTCTAGCATGCTCTAGAGGGTGGGCTGAGGCCTTTGTAGCAACTGTACCGCATTTTAACTTCTCCCTCTGCCCAGTTCAGCTCCCTTCTCTCCCTCACAGGTGTGGAATCCCAGAGAACCCCTAAAGCCTTCTGTATATGCATCCACACACATACACACTCATCCTCACACATGATATGGGGAAGAAACAACAGCTACAGAAAGGAGACAAAGTCTGATTGGGTCTCTTCTATGCCTTCACTGAGTTTACCTCCCCCTCATTATTCTTTTTCTGGATAGCTGACATCCTGGGGCCTCCCAGAGGCTAGACTTTCTCCACACTCTTCACATCATCTTGCACCCAGAGAAGTTGGGTAAATTGGTTGTTGGGGGTGCAGAAAGGTTGACTGGCTCCTATCAAATCATGGTGTAAGTAGCCACCTAGTGAAGCTACTGAGCAGGACCAGTGTTCACCTTAGCCTGCAACCTCACTGTGGCCAGCCCTCAGCGCAGCGCTCCAGTGACAGGATTGGAGGGCCCAGCCCCGCCAACATGTAAGAGCAGCCAACTCCATTTCCTCAGAAGGCCTGACCACAGTTTCCAGGTTCACACCAAAAACATTTCAGAAGCACACCTACAGGCCTGAGCTGCTCAGGTCAATGCTGAGGAGATGACAGGTCTCAGGGCAGGCCTGCAAGATACACTTCAGAGTCACAGGAAGGGAGCATGTACCTGGTGCTGCTTGCTTTTAAGATTTCCTGAGCCTGACACGTGTGGCAAGGAGATACTAATCGCAGAAAACAGAAAATAGCTCCCCTGAAAGTCAGAGTTCCACAGATGGCATGCTTGCTATTCCCTAAACAGAACTCGGACAAAGCCATCTGCATCATAAATCATTCAAGCGCTAAAGCCCATATGATAAATCAAAATGAAAATGTTTTAAAAATGAACTAGTTTTATCCATATCTACAAGCAAAATGAATTTTCAGGAATAGGGTTCCTTTTGTGTTATGTAAAGCCTTCTCCTGAGTCTTATGCAGTAGGGGCACGGAGGGGTTATGGCCACAGAAAACTGTGGGAGAATAACAGGCACAGGATCAGCCAGGCACACTCTTCCTCCCATGTGCTCTGACCAATCTCTCTGGCCCAAGAGCCCATTAATAAAACTTTCATATTATGATGTGAATGTGTACATTTATTAAAAGCCATGAATTGTGCTTGTCCCCTTATCTAGGCCAATACAGAAACCAAAACTCAATTTCCATATAAAATATGTGTGTGCGTATGTGTGTTTATGTACATGTTCTCATGAATCTGTTTTTCTACTAATAAAATGAAGAATATCTATTCCTTTTAGAAGAATATAAAAAGCCATTCTATTTTGTGAAATTATTTTTTAAAAACATGAGTACAAGAGATGTCGGAGTTTCTTTTATCTATTTCCACTTCGATCTCCCCCCATAGGCCCCCTTCCTTTTCAACTTCAGCAACACACTATGAGAGGAACATCAGGTCAACATTTGGGACAGAGGAACTAAAGGCAGGATTTAAACACCCATTGCTGTCCTCAGAAATACTTCACGGGACAGCTCTCACACAAACTGGAGCCCTCCTTCTACAACAGCTTCAGTTAACGGCTTGTCCATCAGATAACTTATGTGGTCCAGTACCTCCAAGAACAGCATCTTGATAACCATTGTTAGAAAACAGATAAGACAAGAAACTTAAGGGTACATGCATAGGGAACCAATATCTGATAAAGTAAGTATGGAAAATCACCATATAATTACATAGTTCATGGGCAACAGCAGGAAAGGGAGGTTTGTCATTTTTAAACAGACACCCAGCAGCTGAAACTTCCTAGAGGAAACAGGTCCCACTCAGCTACCAGCACCCAGCTGCTTTTCATGCCTGATTCCAAAGGAACAGAGGATAGCTGAAGAAAACTGAAATAAAATCTTGTTTTTACTTATTTAACAATCTTAATATAATCTTTCTCCCTCAGAGGTCAGTGTGCTTGGAATTAAGAGCTGAAAAGATACACTGCTGTCGTCAGCCACAGGAAGAGGGGTTGCCTCCCACTGACTGGGTGTGTGCATCTTGGTATACACCTCCCAGTGACTGTTTTGACAGAAATAAGAAACAGTTTAGGAAAAAACCAACAAAAGAATTGCCAAATAGCTTAGAAAACATACTGACACATGCCAGTGTAAGAAAATGACTGCATAATGCTATCCTAGCGTGAAAAAGAGGTATCCCCTGAAAAGGATGCTGGTGGTTCCAGTCCGGATTTGCATGGCCTTAGGAAGTCCCTTACCTCCCTCCACGCCTCCAATTTCCCTTTGGGCAGGTGATGCTCTCCTTCCAGTTCTGTGCCACTTCCACCTCCACTGTGAATGTGAGGTTGAGACTTCTCCCAAGCAACCACCTCAGGGCTCTGGCTGTACATGTGGGCCTATTGCAGAGGCCTCTCAGTGGAGGGCAAAGCAGCAAGGGTTCCGCTGGGGGCATGGGGCTTAGAAGAGGCCAGTCTACTTGTGGGCTTGGCCCTCACTCAAGATATGTTATCTCTTTTATTATCTTTGGCTTCTTTAAACAACTCTACATTCAGGTGTAAAAGAAATTTATGATTGATTTACACCAGAAAGTCTCCCAATGGGAATTTGCCCTCATTGAGATTTTCTGAAGAGCAGCCTCTATGAAGAGCTGGAATTAATTGATTATTTTCCAAGGTAACCAAGCAAAGTCAATGACAAGATCATGAAGTCTGTGGGAAGTGACCATAAGCCACACTAAACACACACACACGTACACTGTTCCGGGGGAGGCAGAGAACAGCATTAACCTTAAGAAGCCCCAGTCCTGGGTGACCCTGGGTGAGGTGCATGCGTTCCTCACTCAGCTCTCCCCTCCTCCACACAACAGAAACCACCATCCACGTGGACGTCAGCAGTAGGCAGCAGTAGCAGCACCGTGAGGGGACCCTGGCTTCCTGCCAGACACGTAGTGGTCTCTGCTAGCTCCGAAATCCTACGCAATTCTCTGTTTGTGGCTGGACTGAACATCAAGTATAGAAGAACATTCAAATTTGAAATTCTTTGATTCTTTGATTTCAAATTATTTCAATANGGGGACCCTGGCTTCCTGCCAGACACGTAGTGGTCTCTGCTAGCTCCGAAATCCTACGCAATTCTCTGTTTGTGGCTGGACTGAACATCAAGTATAGAAGAACATTCAAATTTGAAATTCTTTGATTCCAGTATTTGAAAAATTATTTTTGTTATCAGATTTTCTAGAGTCCACTGTTGTTTCTTGAATAGATTGTTAAACTAATTAATCTACATAATACCCAGACATATGGAAATACAAATCAATAGCACTTCTATAACACTGCACTTCAATGGTCAGTCTTTGTGATATTTTTATGATGTCTTGCTCAGCTGTTTTTACATCCACTATCACTGACTAACAAAAGAGAACTGAAGTCTTCTTGGAAGTTACAGATTTTATGTTTCTTCCCTAAAATGTGATATCTGAGTGAATGTGCCCAAAGTACCATCTAGAATGTGAGTTGTGAAAGTCAACTGGCAGAAGACAGCTTAGGAAACTGTCACTGGAGCCACTGGCAGAAAGTCAAGGACTCTGACCTCTGACATCAGCTGTAGCTTTATCTAAGCAAATGGAAGACAGAGCTTGATGGCAAGTAAACTGCCAGGTCACTTGAAACTCACAGCGTCTGTGGGATTCAGCACAAGGAATAGTATTGCTTTGTAGCAGTGAGAGTGATGATGGCAGCTAACATTTATCATGTGGGCATTGGATGCCAGACACTCTACTAAGGGCTTGTTCCTACAAGGCAAGCACTAATATTATCAGCCTCATTTTATAGGTGAGGAAACTGAGGCAATGAAGATAAATAATAATGCTCAAGATATGAATCTACATAGAGCCATTAGTCTTAGCTATCACCCTAAATGCTTTCAGTTCAGCTCAGTTCAGTCGCTCAGTTGTGTCCAACTCTCTGCAACCCTATGAATCATAGCACGCCAGGTCTCTCTGTCCATCACCAACTCCTGGAGTTCACCCAAACTCATGTGCATCGAGTCAGTGATGCCATACAGCCATCTCATCCTCTGACANAACGAATGTATATAATAAAACAGAAAAGGTCTCATAGACACAGAGATAAAACTAGTGTTTACGAGTGGGGAGAAAGAAGCAGGAAGGGACAATATAGGGAAATGGGATTAAGAGACACAAACTATTATGTAGAAAATAAATAAGCAACAAGGACGTACTATGCAACGTGGGGAAATAAATATAGTCATTATTTGGTTACAGCCTTAAATGGAATATAATCTACAAAATACTGAATCACTCTCTTGTACATTTGAAACTAATATAATCAACTACACTTCAATTAAAAAAGACAGAATACAGAGGATGAAAAGTAAATAAATTCTTTGAGGCTTCACATCTCAGTGTTTGGGGACTCATACCCTCTGATCTCTAGTCTGCCTCCCTACAGAGGGGAGACGTAGTTCTCTTTGTGGGGGCTGGTGTTAGGTTTGGGGCAGGGCAGGCAGAGATTGGAGGCCATGTGGACCCCACGACACACAGCCCAGAAGCCCATTCAGGACCACAGCTCTGATTTCCCAGCTGTGAGAGCATCTAGCTGTGTTCTTCTTTGGTATTATTCTTGGCTAAAGAGAGCTCCCTTGACCAGAGTCATGCCCCTCTCCAGAGGTAGCCCACATCCAGGTTAGTGCTGGGGTACAGAGGTCTGGTCCCACTGCTTTACTGTACTATCTCTGAAGGGCCACTCAGCTCTAGCATGCTCTAGAGGGTGGGCTGAGGCCTTTGTAGCAACTGTACCGCATTTTAACTTCTCCCTCTGCCCAGTTCAGCTCCCTTCTCTCCCTCACAGGTGTGGAATCCCAGAGAACCCCTAAAGCCTTCTGTATATGCATCCACACACATACACACTCATCCTCACACATGATATGGGGAAGAAACAACAGCTACAGAAAGGAGACAAAGTCTGATTGGGTCTCTTCTATGCCTTCACTGAGTTTACCTCCCCCTCATTATTCTTTTTCTGGATAGCTGACATCCTGGGGCCTCCCAGAGGCTAGACTTTCTCCACACTCTTCACATCATCTTGCACCCAGAGAAGTTGGGTAAATTGGTTGTTGGGGGTGCAGAAAGGTTGACTGGCTCCTATCAAATCATGGTGTAAGTAGCCACCTAGTGAAGCTACTGAGCAGGACCAGTGTTCACCTTAGCCTGCAACCTCACTGTGGCCAGCCCTCAGCGCAGCGCTCCAGTGACAGGATTGGAGGGCCCAGCCCCGCCAACATGTAAGAGCAGCCAACTCCATTTCCTCAGAAGGCCTGACCACAGTTTCCAGGTTCACACCAAAAACATTTCAGAAGCACACCTACAGGCCTGAGCTGCTCAGGTCAATGCTGAGGAGATGACAGGTCTCAGGGCAGGCCTGCAAGATACACTTCAGAGTCACAGGAAGGGAGCATGTACCTGGTGCTGCTTGCTTTTAAGATTTCCTGAGCCTGACACGTGTGGCAAGGAGATACTAATCGCAGAAAACAGAAAATAGCTCCCCTGAAAGTCAGAGTTCCACAGATGGCATGCTTGCTATTCCCTAAACAGAACTCGGACAAAGCCATCTGCATCATAAATCATTCAAGCGCTAAAGCCCATATGATAAATCAAAATGAAAATGTTTTAAAAATGAACTAGTTTTATCCATATCTACAAGCAAAATGAATTTTCAGGAATAGGGTTCCTTTTGTGTTATGTAAAGCCTTCTCCTGAGTCTTATGCAGTAGGGGCACGGAGGGGTTATGGCCACAGAAAACTGTGGGAGAATAACAGGCACAGGATCAGCCAGGCACACTCTTCCTCCCATGTGCTCTGACCAATCTCTCTGGCCCAAGAGCCCATTAATAAAACTTTCATATTATGATGTGAATGTGTACATTTATTAAAAGCCATGAATTGTGCTTGTCCCCTTATCTAGGCCAATACAGAAACCAAAACTCAATTTCCATATAAAATATGTGTGTGCGTATGTGTGTTTATGTACATGTTCTCATGAATCTGTTTTTCTACTAATAAAATGAAGAATATCTATTCCTTTTAGAAGAATATAAAAAGCCATTCTATTTTGTGAAATTATTTTTTAAAAACATGAGTACAAGAGATGTCGGAGTTTCTTTTATCTATTTCCACTTCGATCTCCCCCCATAGGCCCCCTTCCTTTTCAACTTCAGCAACACACTATGAGAGGAACATCAGGTCAACATTTGGGACAGAGGAACTAAAGGCAGGATTTAAACACCCATTGCTGTCCTCAGAAATACTTCACGGGACAGCTCTCACACAAACTGGAGCCCTCCTTCTACAACAGCTTCAGTTAACCGCTTGTCCATCAGATAACTTATGTGGTCCAGTACCTCCAAGAACAGCATCTTGATAACCATTGTTAGAAAACAGATAAGACAAGAAACTTAAGGGTACATGCATAGGGAACCAATATCTGATAAAGTAAGTATGGAAAATCACCATATAATTACATAGTTCATGGGCAACAGCAGGAAAGGGAGGTTTGTCATTTTTAAACAGACACCCAGCAGCTGAAACTTCCTAGAGGAAACAGGTCCCACTCAGCTACCAGCACCCAGCTGCTTTTCATGCCTGATTCCAAAGGAACAGAGGATAGCTGAAGAAAACTGAAATAAAATCTTGTTTTTACTTATTTAACAATCTTAATATAATCTTTCTCCCTCAGAGGTCAGTGTGCTTGGAATTAAGAGCTGAAAAGATACACTGCTGTCGTCAGCCACAGGAAGAGGGGTTGCCTCCCACTGACTGGGTGTGTGCATCTTGGTATACACCTCCCAGTGACTGTTTTGACAGAAATAAGAAACAGTTTAGGAAAAAACCAACAAAAGAATTGCCAAATAGCTTAGAAAACATACTGACACATGCCAGTGTAAGAAAATGACTGCATAATGCTATCCTAGCGTGAAAAAGAGGTATCCCCTGAAAAGGATGCTGGTGGTTCCAGTCCGGATTTGCATGGCCTTAGGAAGTCCCTTACCTCCCTCCACGCCTCCAATTTCCCTTTGGGCAGGTGATGCTCTCCTTCCAGTTCTGTGCCACTTCCACCTCCACTGTGAATGTGAGGTTGAGACTTCTCCCAAGCAACCACCTCAGGGCTCTGGCTGTACATGTGGGCCTATTGCAGAGGCCTCTCAGTGGAGGGCAAAGCAGCAAGGGTTCCGCTGGGGGCATGGGGCTTAGAAGAGGCCAGTCTACTTGTGGGCTTGGCCCTCACTCAAGATATGTTATCTCTTTTATTATCTTTGGCTTCTTTAAACAACTCTACATTCAGGTGTAAAAGAAATTTATGATTGATTTACACCAGAAAGTCTCCCAATGGGAATTTGCCCTCATTGAGATTTTCTGAAGAGCAGCCTCTATGAAGAGCTGGAATTAATTGATTATTTTCCAAGGTAACCAAGCAAAGTCAATGACAAGATCATGAAGTCTGTGGGAAGTGACCATAAGCCACACTAAACACACACACACGTACACTGTTCCGGGGGAGGCAGAGAACAGCATTAACCTTAAGAAGCCCCAGTCCTGGGTGACCCTGGGTGAGGTGCATGCGTTCCTCACTCAGCTCTCCCCTCCTCCACACAACAGAAACCACCATCCACGTGGACGTCAGCAGTAGGCAGCAGTAGCAGCACCGTGAGGGGACCCTGGCTTCCTGCCAGACACGTAGTGGTCTCTGCTAGCTCCGAAATCCTACGCAATTCTCTGTTTGTGGCTGGACTGAACATCAAGTATAGAAGAACATTCAAATTTGAAATTCTTTGATTCCAGTATTTGAAAAATTATTTTTGTTATCAGATTTTCTAGAGTCCACTGTTGTTTCTTGAATAGATTGTTAAACTAATTAATCTACATAATACCCAGACATATGGAAATACAAATCAATAGCACTTCTATAACACTGCACTTCAATGGTCAGTCTTTGTGATATTTTTATGATGTCTTGCTCAGCTGTTTTTACATCCACTATCACTGACTAACAAAAGAGAACTGAAGTCTTCTTGGAAGTTACAGATTTTATGTTTCTTCCCTAAAATGTGATATCTGAGTGAATGTGCCCAAAGTACCATCTAGAATGTGAGTTGTGAAAGTCAACTGGCAGAAGACAGCTTAGGAAACTGTCACTGGAGCCACTGGCAGAAAGTCAAGGACTCTGACCTCTGACATCAGCTGTAGCTTTATCTAAGCAAATGGAAGACAGAGCTTGATGGCAAGTAAACTGCCAGGTCACTTGAAACTCACAGCGTCTGTGGGATTCAGCACAAGGAATAGTATTGCTTTGTAGCAGTGAGAGTGATGATGGCAGCTAACATTTATCATGTGGGCATTGGATGCCAGACACTCTACTAAGGGCTTGTTCCTACAAGGCAAGCACTAATATTATCAGCCTCATTTTATAGGTGAGGAAACTGAGGCAATGAAGATAAATAATAATGCTCAAGATATGAATCTACATAGAGCCATTAGTCTTAGCTATCACCCTAAATGCTTTCAGTTCAGCTCAGTTCAGTCGCTCAGTTGTGTCCAACTCTCTGCAACCCTATGAATCATAGCACGCCAGGTCTCTCTGTCCATCACCAACTCCTGGAGTTCACCCAAACTCATGTGCATCGAGTCAGTGATGCCATACAGCCATCTCATCCTCTGACATCCCCTTCTCCTCCTGCCCCCAATCCCTCCCAGCATCAGGGTCTTTTCCAATGAGTCAGCTCTTCGCATGAGGTAGCCAAAGTAATGGAGTTTCAGCCTCAGCATCAGTCCTTCCAAAGAACACCCAGGACTGATTTCCTTTAATATGGACTGGTTGGATCTCCTTGCAGTCTAAGGGACTTGCAAGAATCTTCTCCAGCACCACAGTCCAAAAGCATCAATTCTTCAGCAAAAGTGAAAAAGAAGAGTGAAAAAGTTGGCTTAAAGCTCATCATTCAGAAAATGAAGATCATGGTATCCAGTCCCATCACTTCATGGAAAATAGATGGGGAAACAGCGGAAACAGTGTCAGACTTTATTTTTAGGGGGTTCCAAAATCACTGCAAATGGTGACTGCAGCCATGAAATTAAAAGAACGCCTACTCCTTGGAAGGAAAGTTATGACCAACCTAGATAGTATATTCAAAAGCAGAGACATTACTTTGCCAACAAAGGTCTGTCTAGTCAAGGCTATGGTTTTTCCTGTGGTCATGTATGGATGTGAGAGTTGGACTGCGAAGAAAGCTGAGCACCAAAGAATTGATGCTTTACTAGGAGGTAAAAAAGTAAAGATTAAAAATCATTTAAAAAATAATTAGAAAACTGTTTTATGCTTTTTAAAAGCTCAAAAATAAATTGAAGGATTTATGTTTTAATCTACTATTTTGATCACTCAGTTTGTTTCTGTACTCACTATTTTTTACTCCATACAACTATTTTAAATTAATTTTCTGGTTATTAATCTTCCCTGAAAAATTAGGAAAGGTTAAGTATTACAGGGCTTCCCAGGTGGCAAGTCTTAATGACCCAGATAATCATGATGGTGTGGTCATTCATCTAAAGCCAGACATCCTCAGTATGTCAGCAAATTTGGAAAACTCAGCAGCAGCCACAGGACTGGAAAAGATCAGTTTTCATTCCGATCCAAATAAGAGCAATGACAAAGAATGTTCAAACTACCGCAATTGTGCTCATTTCACATGCTAGCAAGGTTAATGCTCAGAAATTTTTCAAACTAGGCTTCAGCAGTACATAAACCAAGAAATTCCAGATGTAAAAGCTGAGTTTAGAAAAGGCAGAGGAAACAGTGCTCAAACTGTCAATATCCTTTGGATCACAGAAAAAGTAAGGGAATTCCAGAAAAACATCTGCTTCATTTACTATGCTAAAGCCTTTGACTGTGTGGGTCATAACAAACTAGAAAATTCTTAAAGAGATGGGAATACCAGACCACCTGACCTGCCTCCTGACAAACCTGTATGCAGGTCAAGAAGCAAGAGTTAGAACTGGACATGAAACAATGGACTGGTTGGGAAAGGAGTACCTCAAGGCTGTATATTGTCACCTTGCTTATTTAACTTATACACAGAGTACATCATGTGAAATGCTGAGCTGGATGAAGCACAAGCTGGAATCAAGACTGCTGGGAGAAATATTAATAACCTTAGATATGCAGATGACACCTTTTGGCAGAAACTGAATAGGAACTAAATGGCCTCTTAATGAAGGTGAAAGAAGAGTGAAAAAGCTGGCTTAAAACTCAACATTCAAAATATAAAAATAATAATGTTTTTCTTGAGTCTCTGCTGTCAGCGTCCATTCCCTTGCTGGGAGTCACAGTACACCTCGCCTCCCTAATATGTCCTGCAACACTGCACTGGTCTCTGGACCTGCTGTGGAGGCAGCTCAGACTCTAATCTGGTCCTGCTCCAGAGGTTCAAGAGAGAGGGGACATATGTATACCTATGGCTGGTTCATGTTGATGTCTGACAGAAAGCAGCAAAATTCTGTAAAGCTATTATCTTTCAATAAAAACTAAACAAATTTTAAAAAATATCTCAACATTCAAAAAGATCATAGCATCCAGTCCCATCACTTCATGGCAAATAGATGGGGGAAAAAATGCAAAGAGTGCCCAACTTTATTTTCTTGGGCTTCAAAATCACTGCAGATGGTGACTGAAGCCATGAAATTAAAAGACACTTGCTCCTTGGAAGAAAAGCTATGACCAACAGCACATTAAAAAGCAGAGATGTCCCTTTGCCAACAAAAGTCCATATAGTCAAAAGTATGATGGTTCCAGTGGTCATGAATTGATGTGAAAGTTGGACCATAAAGAAAGCTGAGCGCCGAAGAATTGATGCTTTTGAACTGTGGTTTTGGAGAAGACTCTTGAGAGTCCCTTGGACTGCAAGGAGATCAAACCAGTCAACCCTAAAGGAAATCAGTCCCGAGTATTCATTGGAAGGACTGATGCTAAAGCTGAAGCTCCAATACTTTGGCCACCTGATGTGAAGAACTGACTCAGTGAAAAAGCCCCTGATGCTGGGAAAGATTAAAGGCAGGAGGAGAAGGGGACAACAGAAGATGAGATGGTTGGATGGCATCATCAACCTAATGGACATGAATTTGAGCAAGCTCTGGAAAATGGTGAAGGACAGGGAAGCCTGGCATGCTGCAGTCCATAGGGTTGCAAAGAGTTGTACATGGCTTAGCAACTGAACAACAACAATTATAAATTAAAAGACTCAGGGTCTTCTAGTCTTGACCTTACCATGCAATTACTGTGTGAATTTGGTTGAGCCTCAGTTTGCTCAGTTTCCCTTATTAGAGTGTTCCTTTCTCTAACTAAAATAGTTCTGCATGTGTTGAAGTGTCATTCTGTGAACTTAAGAGACACTGCTTGTCAAGAGCAGATGGCTAGGGCCAGTTGCCAAGGCACTGGCTTCTCCAGCCTGGCTGTAACAGCTGCAGGCTACAGTCCCACCTCCATGTTCTGGCAATGTACCAGTCTAAGATGTCACAGAAACGTGCTTGAGTTGGCCAGCACCCAGTATGATATTTAGAAGAAAGAAAATAAAAACTTAAGAATGATCAAATTCTAAGTAATATCAAACAAAAGCATGCTATGCTTCTTTTAATTTCCTCTGAAAGCACTTCTCATGTTTGCAAAGAGAGTAAGCTTAATATGTCAGCCCATCATACTTCCCGATATGATGTGTGGGCTGGTAGTTCATCACAAAATCCTCCATTTTATAGGAACCAGTTAAGTTTCAATGCCAATTCTTGTTCTCAAAAGCAAGCTGCCTGCTAACCATGGTGTGTATATGTTAGTGTCCTGAAATTACAACAATACTGTTAAAGTAGCAAATTCATAAGCATGTAGCAATCCTATTGCTTAGGGAAAATAAGTTTTTCTTATTCTTAAAAAAAACACCACAATTTTTTAAAAGAATAATCACTTTTATCTTTTAAGTCTACCATGCAAATTCATAGAGACCAAAAACAGATTCATAAATTATTGTGTAACTTGCCATCCAAAATACCATGACTTCTTTCCCAAAATTATTTATTCATTTGCATGTTCAAAATTACTTATTAGGGCCCTGTCAGACATAAAGAACTTGAAAAGACAAACTCTCAATCTCTGTTATAGGATTTTTAAAAATCCTCCTATTTTGGAGTCCTACAGACCTCTGCAATTCCATTTTATAAATATCAAGAATTAGTCACCTTAGTAACAATTGTGTTGTGTGTTAAATGCTAAATATTTATTAAACATAATTGAAAACTGACTCGTTAGTTGTCCTCTAAAAATTTCAGCTCCTGCCTCTATCCCTCTCCTCCCCTTTGCAATGCAACTACGCCTTCAAACAGCATTCTTTAAAAGGCGGCTTTATGGCTTTGGAGGAGGAAACTGATTTCACAGCCAGATTTGCCACTGCTGTGGAAAACAGAGTGCACATGCAAGCCAGCTGAAGTCATAAGGGCTGCAAGGATTAGGGCCATGGGGGCCTCCACCGCTGCTGTCAAACTGCAATTGGAAACAGCTTTTCCAAAGTACAGCATGAGAAATCAGGAATTCCTGTCCACAGCTCCCCAACCCACAGAGTTTTTAATCAGGCTTGGTATTACCCATTAGAGATCAGAAATATGAAAAATCATGATGAAACCAAACAAGAGTATTTTCTAGTTTCCAAGTTTTGTTCTGCCTGGATCCCTTCCAAGCCTGTAATTATTGTCACTCACTAGGAGATGTGGGTTTGATCACTAGGTCAGGAAGATCCCCTAGAGATGGGAATGGCAACCCACTCCAGTATTCTTGCCTGGAGAATCCCATGGACAGAGGAGCCTGGCAGGCTACATACAGTCCATAATGTTGCAAAGAGTCTGACATGACTGAGGGCCTGAACAATAACAATGACCAGTTAAAAAGGGAACTGCTTCTAACTGGGACAGGAGCTCTAGGAAGGCTGGACCCGAAGGCAGGGCAGGCTCAGTTCAGTGACCTGCCTTCGTTTCAACCCCTGGATATGCAGATTGTCTTAACTGCTCAAATTCAGTTACTTCAACTGTACCTCTCACTTAGAGATAAAGTAATTTTTGCAGAGATCATAGAAAAACTACTGAGAACATTAATAAACTAGAATCATTCAAGGAAAGGTTTATTTTCTAAGCCACTCAATGGCAACACACTCCAGTACTCTTGCCTAGAAAATCCCATGAACGGAGGAGCCTGGTAGGCTGCAGTCCATGGGTCGCTAGGAACTGAACACAACTGAGCGACTTCACTTTCAATTTCCACTTTTATGCCTTGGAGAAGGAAATGGCAACCCACTCCAGTATTCTTGCCTGGAAAATCCCAAGAATGGAGGAGCCTAGTGGGCTGCCGAATATGGGGTTGCACAGAGTCGGACACGATTGAAGTGACTTAGCAGCAGCAGCCAGCTAAAGAAAAGAACTTTTTCTCAGGAAAACAAGTTCAAATCATCAATTTAGTTTAAAAAATATTCAGGATTTGATTTGGGATTAATCCAGATGTAGACTAATTTCCAATACCTTTGTCTAGATTTAGAAGACCTAGAGGTCATTTATGGCAACCTCAACTTCATTTGTCAACTTTTCAATGATCTTTGAGATACAAATGCTAAAGTAGGAAAATAAATTAATAAGAGATTTGATTTAAAAGATGAGCTTATCAGATAAATTACAAGCACATCGGTTACACATGTCACTCATTCTGATCATGATATAATGCTATGTTATACAGGGATTAGGTAACACCCAAAATGGACTAGCTGTAACTTTCACCTTGAAAGATTCTTAATTAAAATTCCCTCATATGTATGACTTCTAGGCAAGGAAGGAGTTATGACTTGATTTTTTTTAACTTGCCTTAAAAATTTCAGTCAAATTCCATCTATACAACCAAACTTTCCCTGGTCACCTTAAGTTAATTTCTCTTTTGTTTTTCACAGCAAGTTTCTGGGACCTCTCTTTGGCACAGGACATGCTACACAACAAATATAGTTGCTAGTAGATGAATATTTCCTAACTAGATTCTGGGCTGTTTCCCCCAAAGCAACAACTGTGTCTTATTCATTTCTTTAAGCCATCTCCTCCCCTGTTCTGAAATTAAAAACTAGAATTCTAAATGAAACAAACAAAAAGATTCCCTTCCATTGTCTAAAATGTATTATTCGTTTCTTAGGGAAGAAGATATTTTCAGAAAAAGAGTATTGGCAAATAATGGACAAAATTTCAGAGAGGAGAAGAAAGCTCAGTGGTAGAACATTATGCACAAACTGGACGATCAGCAAAGGGTGAACTAAAGATCTGAAACAGCACTTAACTCTCATCATAAAGCCTGCCCCAAACTGGAGCAAATTTAGACTCCTTAGGACTTTTTCAAGAAGCAGCAATCAATTCTTGAATAAAAATTTTCCAGAAAATCCTTGTCCTCTAATAAAAGCAATTTCTTTTTTTTTTAAATTTTTATTTTTACTTTATTTTACTTTACAATACTGTATTGGTTTTGCCATACATTGACATGAATCCACCACGGGTGTACATGAGTTCCCAATCCTGAACCCTGCTCCCACCCCCCACCCTATATCATCTCTCTGGATCATCCCCGTGCACCAGCCCCAAGCATAAAAGCAATTTCTTAAGAACACCTTGGACATCTACTTAATGACTATAAGCAGATTCATAAATTATTTTGTAACTGGCCATCCAAAATACTGTCACTTCTTTCCCAAAATTGTTTATTCATTTATATGTTCAAAATTACTTATTAGGGGGCTGTCAGACATAAAGAACTTGAAAAGACAAATTCTCAATCTCTGTTATAATATTTTAAAAAATATTTTGAAGAAATTCTCATCAAGACGATCAAATCAAGAAAAATATTCTGGTTAACTATAAATTAAGTAGAATGTTCCATCATCTGGGCCTCACCTTTGTTCTGGCAATGAAATCTACTTGCGAAGAGCAATAAAACCTGAAACGCCCTTACCTTCATGAATATACTTCTTTTGAGCATCTTCACGATTAAGTAACTCCAGTAAAGATTAAGAACCTGCAGGACCATGAGCTGTAGGTTGAGGAAGATGTATGAAAAGAAAGGCTGAAGGTAGTGCAGGGGCAGAATCAGCGTGCAATATAAAATCCTGAAAACCAAACAAATGAGAGTGTTTCATTATAGTCAAAGCAATTCTGAATTTTCAGTGAGGAAACAAGTACTTTTCCTCTCAAGGCATACAACATTTATTTCATTTCTAATAATGTTCGGGAAAGACTCAAAACAATATGGTAATATCACCTTTTATATGATTTTTGGAAAGTCACAAATGTTCCTCTACCTCAGTTTCCTCTCTGCAAAGAGAACTGTATATCCTAACCCCACTCACCTTCCCAGGATTGGAGAACATGAGATAATGCATGTGTGCATGGGGTTATTATTGCCTTTTGGACACAGTCTCATTTATTTGGCATCAAAAGTGAATGGGAAATTTTACATGAGTAAATCTTCTGGATAAAACAGACTTTTAAAGAAGCAAAAATTCTATTATTACTTTTACTTCCACTTTCTAAAGTGAATTGAATACTTTATTAATTTCATAAACAGACTCCTGGACACATATGAACTGCCCTCAATGGCCAGGATGCATAGTGCTTTCAGATACAATTGTAGTATGAAGGCTATCTGTTGTCTTCCCAAACTGCAAACATTGCTGTTTATACATGTTTATAAATATAGTTTTTTCATACAAAATTGGAAAAATAAGAATGCTGCCCATAAACTTACAATTAAAAAATAATACTGTAATTTTGTGCATTCTTCTCTAAATTTTCTTACATATGTTTAAATTTAGGATTGGGGGCAGGAGGAGAAGGGGACGACCGAGGATGAGATGGCTGGATGGCATCACGGACTCGATGGACGTGAGTCTGAGTAAACTCTGGGAGATGGTGATGAAAAGGGAGGCCTGGCGTGCTACGATTCATGGGGTCGCAAAGAGTTGGACACAACTGAGCAACTGAACTGAACTGATAGTAAAATTGACTATTTAGGGGTGTGCAGTTCTACAAATTACAATAAAAGCATAGATTTGTGTAACCACCACCACAATATAGAGACAGAGTGGTTCCATCAACCCCCAAACCCTGGTGCTGTCCCTTTATAGTCATATCCCCAGACCTAACACTTGGCAACCACTTATCTATTCCCCATCCCTTTGTCAAGAAGGCCATATAAATGGAATGATACAGTGTGTCAGCTTTTGAGATTGCCTTCTTTCACTCAGCACAGAGCCTCTGAGATTCATGTAAGCTGTGTGGGTATCAATAGCACGATTTTTTTAAACTGCTAAGTCGCTTCAGTCGTGTCCGACTCTGTGCAACCCCACAGATGGCAGCCCACCAGGCTCCCCTGTCCCTGGGATTCTCCAGGCAAGAACACTGGAGTGGGTTGCCATTTCCTCCTCCAATGCATGAAAGTGAAAAGTAAGAGTGAAATTGCTCAGTCGTGTCCGACTCTTAGCGACCCCATGAACTGTAGCTCACCAGGCTCCTCCATCCATGGGATTTGCCAGGCAAGAGTACCGGAGTGGAGTGCCATTGCTTTCTCCAACTAGTGAGTGGTATTCTATTGTGTGGGTATACCCATTAGAGACCATTTGCATTGTTTCCAGTTTTTGACAATTGTGGACAGACTGCTATAAATATTTATGTAATATATATGTTTTTGTGTACACATGAGTTTTCATTTTTAAGGGTAAATACATACAGGTGGGACTGTAGGGTATCACACTGCCAAGTATACATTTAACTTCACAAGAAACTGAAAACTTGTTTTCCAAAATAACTATTTTGCATCCTAATCAGCAAAGAATGAGAATGCCAGTTACTTCTCATCTTCAGCAGCACTTATTATTATTCTGTAGAGACTTTGTCACTGTAGTAAAAGTATCTCTAGTGGAATCTTACATTCAGTTTCATTTAGCTTTAAATCAAAACAGTTTACACACAATCCCTAGAACCTTATTTCTGACAAACAGCAAGGAGATCTGGATCCACAGGTAGGGACAATACCCACAGTCAGCCTGAAGCAGTTACAGAGGATGGACCATCAGCCCCTCTGCCACTTATAAGGTTTTAAGAGTCCAGACTCCTTGACAGGGAAATCTTACAGCATGCAGGTAGCTAGGTGTGAGCAGAGAAAAGGTAGCAGGAAATCACACATCTTGTACACAGCAGGGGTCCACAGACAGACAAAGCAAAGCAAAACTTTCAGACTGATAGGAAACTGGGTGCTAAGGGTCTGAATAGAAGACAAAGAAAGGTGAGGAAAGGTGGGAACCTCCTGTGTTCAAATGTAACCTTTTGCTCATTATGATCTTATTAAAAATAAAATGAGCCTTATAGATAAGAAGTACCCATCATGCACTGACACTTCTGATTTAAGCTAAATAAGGACAAAAATCCCTCTTCCTCTCAGGAAAATGGAGCTGGCATGAAAATTGGGGAAGATGCCCCCCCAAATTACTCCTTAGTGAATATCCTGCCCCTTCATTAGTATGTCCATCATAACCAGTTTACCAAAGAAATCCAGTGTGACAGCTCCTCACCTGCCTGCTCAACTCTCCCTGAGAGCGTATCCTTACTTTAAAAAAAACCCACTTCACGTTCTTATTAAAAAAAAAAAAAGTTTACACTGTTTGAACAATTCGGTGTGTTAGGGGAAGCACACTGACTGAATCCACCAACCCTGGCCAGGCACCATAGTCACCATCTGCATGAGCTGTTTTATGACAGGAGGTCCTGGTAAGGACACGGAACTAGTAAGCCACCACCAACCGGAAGACTCACCACGTGTCTGACCACTTCCCAGAATCCTTGTCACTGGCATCCATCTTGGCGGAGCAATGTGCGCACCACCAGGAAGGACTCTGAGTCAGGATGATTGTTCAGAGACAACCCAGAAACTAATCCCATCACCATAAAACCTGAGA
>SJYW01021251.1:1438530-1462386 GCA_006410735.1 Raphicerus campestris | reverse complement strand
TGAACTTCCAGATGTTCAAGCTGGTTTTAGAAAAGGCAGAGGAACCAGAGATCAAATTGCCAACATCTGCTGGATCATGGAAAAAGCAAGAGAGTTCCACAAAAACATCTATTTCTGCTTTACTGACCATGTCAAAGCCTTTGACTGTGTGGATCACAATAAACTATGGAAAATTCTGAAAGAGATGGGAATACCAGACCACCTGACCTGCCTCTTGAGAAACCTGTATGCAGGTCAGGAAGCAACAGTTAGAACTGGACATGGAACAACAGACTGGTTCCAAATAGGAAAAGGAGTTAATCAAGGATATATGTTGTCACCCTGCTTATTTAACTTCTATGCAGAGTACATCATGAGAAACACTGGCCTGGAGGAAGCACAAGCTGGAATCAAGATTGCCAGGAGAAATATCAATAACCTCAGATATGCAGATGACACCACCCTTATGGCAGAAAGTGAAGAACTAAAGAGCCTCTTGATCAAAGTGAAAGAGGAGAGTGAAAAAGTTGGCTTAAAGCTCAACATTCAGAAAACAAAGATCATGGCATCTGGTCCCATCACTTCATGGGAAATAGATGAGGAAACAGTGGACACAGTGTCAGACTTTATTTTTGGAGGCTCCAAAATCACTGCAGATGCTGACTGCAGCCATGAAATTAACAGATGCTTGCTCCTTCAAAGGAAAGTTATGACCAACTTAGACAGCACATTCAAAAGCAGAGACATTACTTTGCCAACAAAGGTCCGTCTAGTCAAGGCTATGGTTTTTCCAGTGGTCATGTATGGATGTGAGAGTTGGATTGTAAAGAAAACTGAGCACTGAAGAATTGACGCTTTTGAACTGTGGTGTTGGAGAAGACTCTTGAGAGTCCCTTGGACTGCAAGGAGATGCAACCAGTCCATTCTGAAGGAGAACAGGTCTGGGTGTTCACTGGAGGGACTGATGGTGAAGCTGAGACTCCAATACTTTGGCCACCTGATGCGAAGAGCTGACTCATTTGAAAAGACCCTGATGCTGGGAAAGATTGAAGACAGGAGGAGAAGGGGATAACAGAGGACGAGATGGTTGGATGGCATCACCAACTCAATGGACATGAGTTTGGGTAAACTCCGGGAGTTGGTGATGGACAGGGAGGCCTAGTGTCTGCAGTTCATGGGGTTGCAGAGTCAGACACGACTGAGCGACTTCACTTTCACTTTTCACTTTCATGCATTGGAGAAAAATGGCAGCCCACTGTAGTATTCTTGCCTGGAGAATCCCAGGGACAGAGGAGCCTAGTGGGCTGCCATCTATGAGGTTGCAGAGAGTTGGACACAACTGAAGCGACTTAGCAGCAGCAGCAGCAGCAGCAAACTGAACTGAACTGATAAGGACACAAGCAATTTACGAAAAAAGAGTTTTACTGAACCCTCCAACAAGTACCAATTGGGTTTAAAATTTGCTAATTTAAAAAATAAAACAATTTCAGCTTGCATAATTTGCAACCTTTGACAGTTCCCTTAGTAGTTCTACTTCCTTTTTTTCGTGAGTTGTTAATTCAAGATTTTATTCAAAAAGCAATAATATGAACTCTGAACTCAATATAATAGTCATTTATCCATTTTACTTACGTAATTTTTTTTTAGAAACTTAGGAATTACAGAAAATATAAAGAGGTTAAAGTAAAAATCACTGAAAATCTCACAACTCACAGGTAATCCAGTACATAGTATGTCTGGTAAACATAATTCAAAACATCTTTCTTAAAAATACATTTTTAAAGTATTTTCTCCCTTCCTTATTACCACATGACCTTATATAACAAGGAGTACACTGTGCTTGTGATTTTGTACCCCGCTTTTGGGCTTCCCTTGTGGCTCAGGGGTAAAGAATCTGCCTGTCAATGCAGGAGGCAGAGTTTTGATCTCTAAATTGGGAAGATCCCCTGGAGAAGGAAATGGCAATCCACTCTAGTATTCTGGCTGGGGAATCCCACGGACTGAGGAGCGTGGTGGGCTACAGTCCATGGCGGTCACAAAAAAAGTTGGACATGACTTAGCAACCAAACATGTTACAGAGAGCTTTCCATGTCAATGAACATATTTATAAATTAGAGATCAGCAAACGTTTTTTAACAGGGATAAATAATAAGTATTTCAGGCCTCTGGGGCCATTTGGTCTCTGTTGCAACTGATCAAGTGACCACTGCAATGTGAAACTAGCTATAAACAATGTATCAATTAATAGGTATGGCTGTGTGCCAATAAAATTTTACCAGCAAAATAGTTCACTGAACTGGATTTTGCCTATGAGCCAATTTGCCAACCCCTACTATATACCATTCTATGTAATAAATGCACAGAAATCCATTTATACATATCATGATTTATCTAATCTCTTACTGATAGACATTTGTTTCCAGATTTTTGCTACATTATGAAGCAAAAATGAGAGAGAGAATGTTACTTGTTACTGTGAGAATGTTACTTGTGCAGAATGTTACTCTGAGAATGTTACTTGTAAAGCCGTTTTGATTAAATTGTTCACTTCCTCCCAAATTGCTAAAATTCTAAATCAAATAGTATATTCATTTTATATTTTGGGGTCTATTGCTAAATGCTTTTCATTAAGACTGCACCAATTTATATTCTTGCACCCAGTGTATGCGAGTGTCTGCTTCCTAGGATCTTGATCAACATTGTAGTCTGTCAGCTTTTACCTAAAATAGCATTATACTGCTTATATATTTACATTTTTATTTCTTATGAAATGAAGATATATATGAGTTTTTAAAAATTATTATGATTTGTACTTTTGTGAACTTCTGTATCTGTCCAATTTTGGGGGGGATGTTTACTTTTTCTGACTCCTAAATGCTCTTTATACATTAATGATAATGTATTACTTTTAAATCATGTTAAATAATATCACATGGTCTGAGTTTTACAACTTTGTTTATAATTTTTCTTGACAAATAAATTTTTAAAACACTTTTGTAACCAATATTATCAATTGTTTCCCTTACAATTGCTTTCTCTATGTCATGCTTTAAAATGTTTTTCTCACTCCTAACATTATAAAATATATCCCCAATATTTTGTTAAAATCCTGACTCTATGTAAGCTGAGTCACTTCTTTGTGTATATTCTAAACTGTAAAATGGAAGCAATGAGTATCTACCTTATTCATTCAATAAATATTTATTAAGCACCAAAATGACACCAAGTACTTTGTGGGAGCCAGAATGAATGAAACAGACTGAAATTCCTGAGCTAGTAGGGCTTACACTTTGGTGCCTGCATCCACAGGGATTAAGGGAAATAATATAATAAAGCCTATTTGCTATTATGATTTGCTGGGTCTTTAAACAACTATGTGCCTTATTTTGCACTCTCTCAGTCTAGAATGCCGTTCCTTTTTTTCATCTGAAATTCCTCTCACCTATCAAAGCATGGACTCCTCTACAAAAAATTCTCTCCTGATCGCCTCTTATAACTGTCTTCAGGGCTCCTCTGCTATGAACTTCTTTAGAGCACTGGGCTGATTCACTCTGCCTTACAGTGAAAGCTCTTACATGAGCTGACTCCTCATTAGCCAGCAAGCTTTCCACAGGCAGTGGCCATGATGCCTTCATCTCACATGTATTCTCCTATCGCCTACTCCAGGACCTGGTCCCATACAAGGCCTCCTAATGGGAATTTGTCAAGGTCAAAATTAACAAAGGAATCTACTCAAAAATACCTCCTTTATACATCCTATCAAGAATGTAAATAACTACCTAAAGTGAAAGTGAAAACATACAATTTAACTGTGGTCCATGCAAAGAAAAAAAGAAAAGAATAAGGGAGAGTATTCCAGGATTTTGACCGGATGGAGATTTCCCTCTTCTCTCTATAGCTGAAAGGAAGACAGAGTTAGAGGGAGTGACATGTACAAAACTCTCAGGTGGAGGTATTATGGAAAATTCAAGGGGCTAAAAAGAAGACTGGTGTGGCAAGGTGGGTAGGGGCAGGGGCTGGGATGGGGTGGAGGAGGGGTGATGTGGGTTGGGTATGTAAGATGAAGCTAGATTGGTGAATGCAGCCATCTCCCACTGGCCTAGAAAGCCAAGGTCAGAGGTGTGGCCTTCCCTGTAAGAGCTTTGGGAATCTTTGCATGTTTTAGGAAAGAGAATAATAAATGCCCTTATACGTAAAGCTATGGTTTTTGCAGTAGTTACCTACGGATGTGAGAAATGGACCATAAGGAAGGCTGAGCAGCGAAGAATTGCTGCTTTCGAATTGTAGTGCTGGAGAAGACTCTTGAGAGTGCCTTGGACTAAAAGATGATCAAACAAGCCAATCCTGAAGGAAATCAACCTGAATATTAATTGGAAGGACTGATGAAGCTGAAATTCCAATACTTTGACCACCTGGTACAAAGAGCTGACTCATTGGAAGGGACACTGATGCTGGGAAAGACTGAAGGCAAAAGGAGAAGGAGGTGGCAGAGGATGAGATGGTCAGACAGTACCACCAATTCAGTGGACAGGAATTTGAGCAAACTCCGGGAGATAGTGAAGGATAGGGAAGCCTGGCGTGTTGTATGTAGTCCATGGGGTCTCAAAGAGTCAGATACGACTTAGCGATTGAACAACAAAAACAATAGTTGGCCTAGCATCATCAGAGCTGGGCTCTGGGACTGAGGCTGCTATTTTTTGCCTGGCAACCTACACTACCTCCTGTTCCTTGCATGAAACTAACCCCATCTCTCTGACTAAGAGGCTCCAGAGAAACACAGAGTCATCTTTGCAAACTTAGGAGTTCTAGAAATGGAAGAGACTGCCATTGACAAACAGCCCCAGAGACAGAGAAGCCATTGCAGAGAGGAGCGGTCAGTCAATAGCACAGGCGCTGGAGCCTGCTACATTTGGATCATGGTTTCCTTGGCATCTACAGCAAGTTACTGGCTTCTCTGGGCTTCAACTTCTTCTGTAATAAAACAGAACTCAGCTCATCAGGTTGTCATGAGGATTAAATGAGTTGACAAATGGGAAGAGCTTAGCATACAGTGAGCACTCTAACATGGTAGTTATAGCTTATTATGGCCACCACTATGCTGAGATGGCTTCCATCACCAGCCCCTTTCCTACCGCAAAGCACTAGTCAACACCACAAGGAGGGCAACACAGTGTCTGGGTCCAGTTTGTAGATTCTAGTTTAATTGGTCTGAATTAGAACCTGGCCATGAATATTTTTTTAAGGCTCCACAGGTCATTCTAGTGAAGTTATAGTTTACATAGTCAGCATATAACAAGCTGAACTGAAACAAAAAGTAGAAATCGTGGGAGATCTTTTGGGGTGAGATCCAGAATGATACCTAAAGGATAGTCCAATCTCTCAGCCTTAATTCTTCTTTACCAAAAGAAGAATAGGAAGGAAAAAAACAAAACATAACTGCCTGTCTAAATGTTGTGTGGCTCAAATACATGTGTATCAAGTATGTGTCCTGAACACACATGTATCAAGTATGCAGACATGTGTGAACACACAAACACTTGCACATTTACCTTGTGGGGCCTATGGAATCTCCCTTTTCACAGAGAATACTCCTCAGTTCTGCTCTGTACACTGGCCTTTAACCTGTCAAAATGGACACACTACCATGGTGCCTATGGATGGCAAAGCTTTGCCTTTTCTCTGTTTTGGGGTTTGTTCCCCATCTTTACACTTTCAATTGCTAAAGTTTACATGGTTTGAAAAAATCACATTGTTGGTATAGTTGGTTTTGCTGGGCTGGATAAGACAGTCACCAAAAGTTGTTTTTTTCTAATAAAAATTAAAGGTCTTTTTTTCTTGCTAATTGTGGGTGTAAGCATTGAGCCTTTTCAGGATAACAAATATTAGTTCTATAGGCATTTAATTTACCTATCTTACATTTTAGAGATGGCTTATATTTCTAAGTGACCAAATAGTTGAAGAAACTTTCTAAAACTTAGGCAAGGCAGCTATGTCTGCTCTTATCAAATTAAGTAATTTAGTTGGAAACATACCTGTTTTGTGTTTCAAATGTCCTGCTTCTGGTCTTGATCCTTTCATAACTAGCAGTGCTATCCTAGAACTATATTAACTTCTCATGTGAAAAATAAACATAGTCGTAATACTTCAACAATGTCTGTGACACGAAAGGCAAGAAGTACCCAGCACAAGAAGGACTGTTTCAAGTGGATGACACCTGAATGCAGAATGTGATCCTGGCCAAATCTGGTAGTGAGGGGAAAAAAGCAATGAAAGGCACTATCAGATCAATTGACAAAATCAAAACATGGATGGTAGATTGCTACCTTTCTTGAAACTGATGGAAGATTCTGTAGAAGACTGTCACTGTCCTTAGGAAATACACACTGAACTATTTAGGATTAAAAGGGCATGATGGCTTCAACTTTGGTTCAGAAAAAAATATGTGTGTATATGTGCATACATATATATGCACACGTGAGTGTGTACGTGTGTGTGTGTATTGAGAGAGAAAAAGAAAGAAATACAGCAAATCAAGGAAATGTTAAGTTGTAAATCTGGGTAAAGGGAACAGGTAAGAGTTCTCTGTAATATACTTGAAATTATTCTGCAAGCTTGAAATGATTTCCATACAAATAGACAAATAAAGGGGTTGCACTAAATAATGAATAAGGCCCCTCATTCTAAAGTTCTATGGACTGTGGTAGTTGTCTTTCATAAGTTTACAAGTAGCAGCAGAAGTGCCAAGCCTGTGGGGTGTGGCAGGAGCTCCCCACCAAGCGAGACTCTGAGCAAACACATGTGGTGACTTGTGCCGTCTCCTCCAGAAGCCATGTGACTGGAAAGTCTAGTTCTGAGATAGGCATCTGCAGGGCGGTCCCAGGGAGCAGCAGCAGCTACAACAGAGCCCTCTGGCCTGGCGCAGTCCCGCATCTCCTCTGGTGACTGAGGGAAGGACACTGCCATTCCAGGCAGGCGTGGAAGCTGACGGGACCTGGCAGACCCCTGCCTGCCCCTGCCTGACTGCTCAGAACTGAGGCCTCAGACGTTAAAAGGAAAGAAAAAGACTATCATGTCCTCACTCTAGTCTCCCTCTGATGGACATCAGCTGAGAGCACTGCTGGAGGCTTTAGGCTCTGTTCTGTCTCCTTAAAACTGCTCTCTCTTTAACAATAACCACCATTTCAAGGGTTTATATTGTCTCATTACCCACAAAATTCTTTTTCATATGAGGCTTCTCAGGGTACCATTTTTTGATACCAGTGAGACCTGGAACATCAAAAGATGAAGCCCAAGGTCCCATGAACCAGTGGTGGGGAAATAAAGTTACCACTAGCATATGTATCCTTCGAGGTAAGGAAGTTGTTTGAGTATTTTTCACAGTTAGAAATGTTTTATTTTTTAATCATTTTTAAAACTGAAGCATAGTTAATTCACAATGCTGTGTTAGTTTCAAGTGTATAGCAAAGTCATTCAGCTATATATATATGTGTGTGTGTATCTATTCTTTTTCAGAATTTTTTCCATTGTAGGTTATTATAAGATATTGAATACAATTCTTCTGTAGGCCTTAGTCTTTTACCTATTTTAAATATAGTAGTGTGTATCTGTTAATCTCAAATCCCTAATTTATCCCTCCCCGACTTTCTCCTTGGGTAACCATAACTTTGTTTTCTACATTCATGACTCTCTTTCTGTTTTGTAAGTTCCTTTGTATCATTTTTTTAGACTCTACATATAATGATACAATATGATATTTTTCTTTGTCTGACATTTCACTTAGTATGATCATCTCTAAGTCCATCCATGTTGCTACAAATGGTATTATTTCATTCCTTTTTACTTCCAAGTAATATTCCATTATAAATGTGTACCACATCTTCTTTATCAATTTGTCAGTGGGCAAATTACGTTGCTTTCATGTTGTGACTACTATAAATAGTGCTGCTGTGAACACTGAGGTACATGTATTTTTTTGAATTAGAATTTTCATCTTTTCCTATATGCCCAGCAGTGGGATTATAGGATTACATGGTAGCTCTATTTTTAGTTTTTTAAGAAGCTTCCATATTGTTCTCCTTAGTGGCTGCACCAATTTACATTCTCACTGACAGTGGAGGAATATAGGAAGGTTCCTTTTTCTCCTCATCTTCTCCAGCACTTACTATTTGTAGACATTTTAATGATGGTCAGCCATTCTAAACAGTGTGAGGAGATATCTTACTGTAGTTTTGATTTGAAAGAAATGTCTTATTATTTTCTTTTTGGACTATCCAAAAAACACAGGTCAATATTAATACTCTTCAAATATATGAATAAGGTGGTGGATACAAAGATCTCATCTACTGCCATCATGAACTCCTGCAGGTGAGGAGCTACACCTAATTCATCTGTGAGCTCCTCACAACATCTAGTGATGAGCTCAAGAAATGGAGTGATGACCCAGCATCACTACCTGGAAACATCAGCTGCAACATGCTCCTTCCCTTCAGGTCAACCATCTGGGACTAAATCAGTATCTGCTCTTTTTATTTAAGGAGAAAACCTGTCAGGAGTCAGGGGAATCATTTATCGACCTTTGGAGGATCTTTTTCACTGAATGGGCTTCCCTGGTGGCTCAGTTGGTAAAGAATCTGCTTGCAATGCAGGAGACCTGGGTTGGATCCCTGGGTTGGGGAATGATTCTCAGGTGGTATTTGTATAAAGTAGAGAAATACATCCAATAATTCGCAAATATAGCAGCCATTATTTTAATACAATAGTTGGGAATACAATGTGAAAAACATAGTCCTGAAATGTAAATGCTTTTGAAGAAAAATGCAAATAAATAGGGTAACCAAGCAATTAGATTAAAGCAGTTTGGCCCGTGCCAACTGAAGCGTCTACCTAATGTTGATAGTAGCAATATTTAGAAAATCAAAGCAGTTAACTCTTGCAGACATTGACTGAAAAATGGCTATAAATAAGTTCCCTGAAAAGAACTGGAAGAGAGGAGAACTGGCAACACAGTTGTACAAACACATAAGGAAATTCACAAGAGGAAAGCAAACCTGCTTGAGGCTGAGGGAATAAAGGGAAAGGAGAAGAAAGAGAAAGACACATGTGATGTCAAACTCCTGTTCTTTTTCTCAGGGTTTCAGATCCCTTTCAGATGGCAATACCCAGGAGCTTTCTCCACACAGTCCTTCATCTCACCACAAAATGCGTAGCAAAAGCAACTGAGAAGAACAGAGCAACTAGATGGCGAACCGCCTCCCACAGCACCTCTAAAATGTTTGAATCTTGAAATGGGCCTCTTGTCTGCACTGTGTTTGGTTCACGGTAAATTCCCAACAAATCTGGACTAATAAAATGTCCTTAAGAAGTGAGTCTGCAGAGTTACAAATTTTAGACAGATGTCTGGAGCCAGACTAACAACAAGGAACTGACTTTTCCTCTTTGGCACAACAAGATGGTTGTGTAACAGGTTCGAGCTGATGGGAGAGCTATTTAAGCCAGAGTCACACACTACAACGGATGCTTTTGAAAACCATGAAAACCTAGCTCCCAAACTTCCAATAGCTTTTTGAGGTTTTCTTTAACCCTCCAATTGAGTATCAGTCAACATCAGTACAGAAAAAATTTTCCCCACAAAAAATTTATATAGTCAAGTCTACTAATACTGGCTTATTTGCAGCCCAAACTCTCTGAAGACAGCAAACAGTGGTATTGGCTGCCCTCTGCAGTGAGCTGGTGAATTTAGCAAAATATCAAGATCAAGAACATGCCAAATGCAAGTAACTAATTCTCCTTGAAAACCAGAAATGCTGGCAAGAGAAAGAGTTCTTATGTTTAGGATTTTAAAGTTGAGGGTGTGTGGGAAAGTAACACACCGCCTCCCAATCACTCAACCCTAACCTGATGTTCAACTATCTGTGAGGCTAGGGTAAGCTTGCCTGTTGATTTTGAGACGTTAAAGTAAAGTTCTAGGTGAGATCCTTTGTTGCTGAATCACAAATCAACCACAGCAGTAATATTTAGAAGCTTTTCAGAGAGTTCTCTAGACTGAGAACATCCATGGTATGGGTTTTTAAAATGTCTATAAATTATTTGAAACTACTCCCAACAAGAAATGGAAGCTAACTTTCCTTCCCTTAAATATGAATTGGCCTTAGTGACCGGGATCCAATGAAGAAAATGAAGTTGGACATGACATGACATCTGAAGCTGAGTTACAAAAGGAAATACAGCATCTGCCAAGCTCTCTCTTGAACTGCTCACCCTTAAAATCCATCTGCTGTCCTTGGAAGAGATCAGGCCAGTGAAGGGACACAGACATGCAGTCCAGCTGCCAGGCCTGCAGCAGTCCCCACCAACAACCAGCATCAACCAGCTGACGCCATGGGTGTCACTTGAACCTTGTGCCTAAGGAAGCCTTCAAGAGAACTCCGACTCCGACTGCCCAGCTACCATCTGACTATAACCACAGGAGTGAAAACCATGTAAATGAGGTCAGTCAACTCCGAGATCCATAAGAGGTAATAATAATGATAATAATAATGTGTTATTTTAAGAGAGAAGCCTGACAACTATGGCTTGTTGATAAAGTCTGTCCTGTAGAGTGTTTTTCTACAGCCAGTGATCTAAGCTGGGTTTGGTACATTTTTAAAGGACTGTAAAAGAAATAGAACAAAACAAAGAAAAACATGCAACAGAGACCATATATGGCTCTTAAAGTCTAAAATAGTTATTCTATGGCCCTTTATAGAAAAAATTTGCTCGCTACTGTGTTAAGCCACTAAGCATTTTAGAAAATTTGTTATACAGCTATAGATAACTGGAGCACATGGTGCCTTTGAAACAAAACAAGCAGTGGGCATATGCTAGATTCAGAGCACCGTGAAAGTCACACGAAAAAGCCACAACTTAACTGCTATCTGCAAGTCAATACTTAACTTGTCAATACTGTACAATATTCTAATTTCACAAACACACTTGATCAGCCAAAGTGAAAGTGATGGTAATATGATTCATCAACCAAGAAGAGCATCTTAAACATGCATCTCAGACTTGATTCTGGATTAAACTCCAAATTCTCAGAGACTCATTAATAATTTCAGTAATAACAGCTGGCATTTACTGAGTCTTTACTATGTTCCAGACACCGTTCTAAGTTATTTAATATTTATTATCTCACTTAAACCTCATGACAATCCTTACATTTTACGGATGAGAAACTGAAGCAGAGAAAATTGATCTAACCTATACAAGATCGCACAGGTAATAAGTTTGCAGAAAGGACTGACTTGCATCCATGAAATTCATCACTGCACTCTGCTGTTTCTCTCTAGAAAAAGTATCTAATCAAGACACCCAGTCCTGTGTTAAAGAATGCAGCTGGCTTCCATAGAGTGGCCAGTACCCTTTGAACTCTCTAACCAGTCTTCCTGTGTGCTCTCTTCTCACAAGGAATCAGGCCTGCAACCTGGGTCTCCATCTCTTTCCCCTGGAACCTAGGACTTCCAACAATGCTAGTTTTTCTGTTGAGAGTATCTGAAACTCCTAGGCTAGCCTCAAACTACAGTTAGTTTTAAGCTGTTCTTTCCAAACCCTCAAAGTCTTCCTCACATTTTTCCTCTGGTTTCTGTCAATCGACACATGGGAAATTACACTTGTTGAAGGAAAGGCTGTCAGGAGAGACACAACATGAGTTCTACACTGCCAGCTCTTGGCTAAACAAAATCAACAGACTGAGCAAGAGCCAGTGGTCCATACCACTGTTAGGACCAGAGATCATGAAGAATGAAATCAGCATCAGTTTCCTCATATGTGAAGTGGAAGTGATGATACTTATCTTTATGGTTTGCTGTATAGCTAGTGCCAAGATGTATTAAGGGCCTCATCCAATGCCTGGCATTCAATTAATGGTGGTTATAACTATTGCAATTTTAACACAGAATTTGCCTCTCTTTTAAAGAGCTGATAACTGACCAATGACATTTCACTGAATAACTGGAAAAGTTGTTAATTGCAAAAAAGATCCATGTTGATGAGAGCAGACATAGAGTAAGAGATGCTGCTTTCCATTGGTCACACATCTTTATCTTCCTTTGTAGCAAGCCTTTCACATTAGAAGGTGTGGTTTTAATTATCTATAAAAATGACCCCTTCACATTCTTCTGTCCAGCTAAACTTGGTACAAATAGCTGGAGATCAGTGTGAGAAAGAAAGGGCAATGCTCCAACCTGAACAACATGCAAGGCCACCTCAGCATAGTGACCAAAGGCATGCACAGCACTTTGTCTACTCACCAGAAGGGAAAAATAATGAGGCGACTGATCAAAAACACGGCGGAGAAGATGAAAAATAGGGTGTTACAGGTTTGCTTCCATCCGGCATAAGAAAACATCTTAGCAGACTGAGAAAATAGAAAGAAATTGCGTTCAGATAGGGTGATAGTTGTGTAAAATTAAATATCTATAAATTAAATTATATCTGGGATTTGCTTCAAAATCTTGGAGTTGAGTTATGGATAAAAAGTAGATGAAATAAGATTGGCCACATTAATAACTATTAAAGTTGGATGGTGGGTCCATTGGGCCCATTATATTCTTTACCTTGTCATATGTTTGGAACCTTGCATAATACAACATTTTAAAAATTAGTTAGAATGACTGTAATATTACTCTTATAAGCACTACAAATTAGCATAACTCCTTTTAGCATGTATGTTAGCTTGACAGTTACTGAATTCCTCCATTTAACTGGGAGGAGAGCTGGACTGAAGAAAGGCTGGGATATGAGTGAAGCCCTGGGCTGGGGTGGGCAGGCTGCAATCAAGGCAGCTACTTTCAGGCGGATGATACAGAGAGTGGAGTTAGGAGGCAGCCCTTAGGACCCTATACTGGTTGGAGCAGAGTTTCAAGCACTTGATTTTTCCTGCTTACTTCATGCTAGTCTGTAGTGTTCATATGATTTCTGTTGAGTAAAAAGAATTACAGAAAGTGCTGTTTAATGTGGTATTAATGTAATGAGGATTCTCTTGCATTATCCAGTGTAGCTCAAGGCTGAATGGGAAAGTGTCTGAAGTCGGGGGTGGAAGCTGGGCAGAAGTGTGGCTTAGGCCTGCCAGTTTTAGAACTGAAATCTCCCGGGAAGTTAAGGTTCATCTAGAACAAGAGAAGTAGCTTATTACACTTTCCATACTTTTTGCTACCTACCAAGGGGTAGGAATGTAATCAGACTATGGGGTTAGCAGAGGCCCAAAAGGAAGTAGCCTTCACTGCTGAAATGGAAGGCTGGTATGCCAGCGGGGCCCAACTTGGGTATGGGGAGAAAGCCAGAAGTTTACAGGGCTTGGAACAGAGGGAGCTGTTTGAAAGGTCGGCAGCCAGGCCCAGCAGGAAGCTGGAGATATGCACAGATGTGAATAGAGCCACTTGAGTTGGCATAGTAGCACTTCTTTGGGCCCATGCACATGCCACCTATCTTGGACTGTGCCAAGACGGATATCAGACAGTAACCTCTCTCCTTTGCAGTCAAGGTACTGTTAAAGTGTTGGATCCTGGATCCAAACTTAGTATGTAGAAAAAGAGGATCATGAAGATACATGAAGAAGGCACAAGACTGCTTATGAATAAAAACTGTAGATGCTGAAGCTGTTCTTCCTTGCAAAGAAAGAACTAAGAAATGACCCAATAACTCTTTTGAGGAATAGGAAAGATTAATAGTCTCCATCTTTAGGAAGATCTAAACATGTCACCTAGGGAACCTATGTCATATCAATGTCAGAGTAGGCACGGACAACACAGTGCTTATTCCCAGTCCTAATACCTAGATCTCCCTTTTAGTAATGCAATGAAGCTGTTGTTATGGTGGACACCAAGGGCAGATGAACTAGAGAGCTAAAAGAACAGAGTAGCACAAAGTTTTAAAGTCACAGCCAGTGTGGTCTTAATTTTCAGGAAGGGTTACTGAGATATGATTGGAGGAGGAGGTGATTATAACAGAGACGGCTACATTCAGAGAGCAACAACTGAAGAACTGGCATAATCCTCCTTCTGCTAAGTCATTTGCTGCTCTGAAGCACATATAATAACCTTTACCCTTAGAACTAGATTTACATGTCTAATTATGGCTACATACAAGAAACACAATTCTGTACTTAGCCAATTTTAACAGTAGCCAGTTGCTTTGAAATGTCTTCAAATGACTTCTGGTTATATCTACAATAGGGTTTGGCAAACCACAATTCAGCCTAGGGACTAAAGCTGCTCAGCCCTTTGAGTTAAGAATGGAAAGAATGGTTTTCACATTTTTAAAGGAATATAAAAGAAAAAGAAAAACAACAGAAAAACAAGAATATGTGACAAGAGATTGTATGAGGTCCACAAAACTAGATTTACTACCCGGCATTTTTGCCAAAAAGTTTGCTGAATCCAGGAAGGTTATGGTTTGTCCAGTAGTCACGTATGGATGTGAGAGTTGGGCTATAAAGAAAGCTGAGTGCCAAAGAATTGATACTTTTGAACTGTGGTGTTGGAGAAGACTCTTGAGAGTCCCTTGGACTGCAAGGAGATCCAACCAGTCCATCCCAATGGAAATGAGTACTGAATATTCATTGGAAAACTGATGTTGAAGCTGAAACTCCAATACTTTGGCCACCTGATGCGAAGGGCTGACTCATTTGAAAAGACCTTGATGCTAGGAAAGATTGAAGGCAGGAGGAGAAGGGGACAACAGAGGATGAGATGGTTGGATGGCATCAACGACTCAACGGACATGAGTTTGAGTGGACTCCAGGAGCTGGTGATGGACAGGGAAGCATGGTGTGCTGCAGTCCATGGGGTTGCAAAGAGTCAGATATGACTAAGCAACTGAACTGAACTGAACTGAACTTGCTGAATCATGATCTAGAAGAACAAGATCTTGTTAAATTAAACTCTTCCATATCAACTTATATTTAATTATTAGCCCTTCAAGAGGTTATCCTGAATGCAAATATGTTAGCATCATTTCCCCCAGCTTGGGCTTCCCCTGTGGCTCAGCTGGTAAAGAATCACCTGTAATGTGGGAGACCTGGATTCAATCCCTGGGTTGGGAAGATCCCCTGGAGAAGGGAAAGGCTACCCATGCCAGTATTCTGGCCTGGAGAATTCCATGGACTGTACAATCCATGAGATCACAAAGAGTCGGACCCGACTGAGCAACTTTCACTTTCATTATAAATGAGTATATGTAAATAATGAACAATGTGACTCTAAGTATAGCAGGACCCACTGTCTCAGGGTAAACAGAACCAAGATACAACAGAAACACGTAGAAAAAACAATCCTAATTTTGCTTTGTTTCTTATATTTTGTATGGCTCAAGATTAGGAAGACTCTTTTTTTTTTAACTTGTAATTTTATTTTTTTTAATTTTTATTTTTACTTTATTTTACTATACAATACTGTATTAGTTTTGCCATACACTGACGTGAATCTGCCACGGGTGTACATGAGTTCCCAATCCTGATCCCCTCTCCCACCTCCCTCCCCATATCATCTCTCTGGATCATCCCCCTGTACCAGCCCCAAGCATCCTGTATCCTGTATTGAACTGGCGATTTGTTTCTTACACCCACCTCCCAGAATACTGGCGATAAAAGCAAAAATAAACAAATGGGACCTAATTAAAATTAAAAGCTTCTACACAACAAAGGAAACTATAAACAAGGTGAAAAGACAGACTTCTGAATGGGAGAAAACAATAGCAAATGAAGCAACTGACACACAACTAATCTCAAAAATATGCAAGTAACTTATGCAGCTCAATTCCAGAAAAATAAATGACTCAATCAAAAAATGGGCCAAAGAACTAAATAGACATTTCTCCAAAGAAGACATACAGATGGCTAACAAACACATGAAAAGATGCTCAACATCACTCATTATCAGAGAAATGCAAATCAAGACCACAATGAGGTACCATTTCACACTAGTCAGAATGGCTGCGATTCAAAAGTCTGCAAGCAATAATTGCTGGAGAGGGTGTGGAGAAGAGAGAACCCTCTTGCACTGTTGGTGAGAATGCAAGCTAGTACAGCCACTATGGAGAACAGTGTGGAGATTTCTTTAAAAAATGGAAATAGATCTGCCTTATGACCCAGGAATCCCACTGCTGGGCATACACACCAAGGAAACCACAACTGAAAGAGACACGTGTATCCCAATGTTCATTGCAACACTGTTTATAACAGCTAGGACATGGAAACAACCTAGATTTCCATCAGCAGAGAAATGGATAAGAAAGCTGTGGTACATATACACAATGGAGTATTACTCAGCCATTAAAAAGAATGCATTTGAATCACTTCTAATGAGGTGGATGAAACTGGAGCCGATTATACAGAGTGAAGTAAGCCAGAAAGAAGAACACCAGTACAGTATACTGACACATATATATGGAATTTAGAAAGATGGTAATGATAACTCTGTAGGCGAGACAGCAAAAGAGACACAGATGTACAGGTCTTTTGGACTCTGAGGGAGAGGGAGAGGGTGGGATGATTTGGGAGAATGACAATGAAATATGTACACAATCATGTAAGACTCTTGTTTTAAAGTCTCCTGCTCTGAAACATTGCTTCCTTAGAAAATAAATATCATTTAAATAAATATTAACTCTCATTCCTTAAAGCTGGAGGAGGAACCTGCAGGGCAGTGCGAGCATTCAGTGCCTATTTAACTTTGGCTTACGTGAATATATGGGGCCAATCAGCTTTAAAAATCCACAATGCCATAGTCCAAGTTTTCCTTTTAAAAGATGATAATTCATTTTTTCTTCAGATACCTCAGCTTACTTCCTAAGCTAATATCTGCGTGCAAGTTGTATAAATGGAATCCCACAAAATAACCCCTTTCTCTAGACTACCGTGGAGAAAAACAATTAGAAACTAAAAACTGAACGCTTTCCTTTCTTTGAGCTTGAAAGATCTGGGGACCTAGAGATATCCACAGACTTTAGGTATTTTCAGAACTGAGAGCTCTGCTAAATCACTCACAGAGAGTTCTTCCTTCCTGTAAAGTCACAGTTAACCCAGGACATGGTATTGTTATTAGTTTTTTAATGGCANTTCAAAAGTCTGCAAGCAATAATTGCTGGAGAGGGTGTGGAGAAGAGAGAACCCTCTTGCACTGTTGGTGAGAATGCAAGCTAGTACAGCCACTATGGAGAACAGTGTGGAGATTTCTTTAAAAAATGGAAATAGATCTGCCTTATGACCCAGGAATCCCACTGCTGGGCATACACACCAAGGAAACCACAACTGAAAGAGACACGTGTATCCCAATGTTCATTGCAACACTGTTTATAACAGCTAGGACATGGAAACAACCTAGATTTCCATCAGCAGAGAAATGGATAAGAAAGCTGTGGTACATATACACAATGGAGTATTACTCAGCCATTAAAAAGAATGCATTTGAATCACTTCTAATGAGGTGGATGAAACTGGAGCCGATTATACAGAGTGAAGTAAGCCAGAAAGAAGAACACCAGTACAGTATACTGACACATATATATGGAATTTAGAAAGATGGTAATGATAACTCTGTAGGCGAGACAGCAAAAGAGACACAGATGTACAGGTCTTTTGGACTCTGAGGGAGAGGGAGAGGGTGGGATGATTTGGGAGAATGACAATGAAATATGTACACAATCATGTAAGACTCTTGTTTTAAAGTCTCCTGCTCTGAAACATTGCTTCCTTAGAAAATAAATATCATTTAAATAAATATTAACTCTCATTCCTTAAAGCTGGAGGAGGAACCTGCAGGGCAGTGCGAGCATTCAGTGCCTATTTAACTTTGGCTTACGTGAATATATGGGGCCAATCAGCTTTAAAAATCCACAATGCCATAGTCCAAGTTTTCCTTTTAAAAGATGATAATTCATTTTTTCTTCAGATACCTCAGCTTACTTCCTAAGCTAATATCTGCGTGCAAGTTGTATAAATGGAATCCCACAAAATAACCCCTTTCTCTAGACTACCGTGGAGAAAAACAATTAGAAACTAAAAACTGAACGCTTTCCTTTCTTTGAGCTTGAAAGATCTGGGGACCTAGAGATATCCACAGACTTTAGGTATTTTCAGAACTGAGAGCTCTGCTAAATCACTCACAGAGAGTTCTTCCTTCCTGTAAAGTCACAGTTAACCCAGGACATGGTATTGTTATTAGTTTTTTAATGGCAAACATTTACCTCTAGCCACATATCAGCCGCATCATGTACAATCATCACGAGGGTCCCACTGCGAATATAATTAGCACACCAAGAGAAGCTCATCAAACTAACAGCAGCCAGGTGGTGGATGACAGTCGCTACAAAATCCTACATAATGAGGGCAAATGGAGACCATTAAGTAAATGCAGCTATTTTCCAATCAGTTGAATAGATAATAATAATAATTTAAAAATTAACAACTTACATCTGCATATTTTGAAATTTGTAAAATGCTTTCACTTTCATTCTTAAATACAATTCTTATGAGAGAGAGAGAACAAGTGTTATCCTCACTGATGAAGTCATTTAACTTTGAGATAACACTGAATAGTTGCCATCTAAGTCCTAATATCTGCTGTTCTTCCCACTGCCCTACACCAGATATATGTACACTTTACACACATACAAAAGACATATATATATATATATATACATATACATAAGCATATTCCTATGTACATTTATATTTATTGTTAATTCCCTGCCTAATTCTAGGCAGGGAATAAAATTACACAACCATTAAAATAAGAGTTACTGCATATGAAATAAGTAACAAATAAAAGTAGAATAACTACATTAGTGAAATATTGAAGTATTTTGCTAACACTAAACAAAGCAACAAACAAAAATAAGCACTGGCTAGAATGCTGACAAGTTGGAACCATTATACATTACTGGTGAAAATGTAAAATGGCATGGTTCCTTTGTTAAATAGTCTGACAATTCCCCTAAAGGTTATACACAGGACTACTATATAGTGCAGCAGTTCCACCCCTTGGTATAAATCTGAGAAAAATTAAAATGTATGTTCATGTAAAAATTTTCATATAAATGTTCACAGTAGCATTATTCATAAAAGCGAAAAAAGGCAGAAACAACCCAGATATCTATCAATTGATAAATAGATTAACAAAATGTAGTATTTCTACATAATGGAGTATTATTCATTAATAAAAAGGAATAAAGTACATGAATGAACTTTGAAAACATCATGCTAAGTGAAAGAAGCCAGATATTAGGTTGGTGCAAATGTAATTGAGGATTTTGTGAATTTTAAATCATTATAACTAGGCTCAAACACATCTTTATTAATCAAAATAGGAAACATTACAATCAACACATTTTTGCTGATGAAAAATAAGTTTGTTTATTCTTGTAGCATAAAAATCTGTGCTTCAATTTGTCACACTCTTGGAAAGCATTTCCTGACTCCTGCTGGTTGTGGAAGCATTTTGCCTGCAAAAGGTTGAGATGCTTGAAGAAGTGGTAGTCAGTTGGTGAGAGGTCAGGAGAATACCATGGATGAGCAAAACTTCCTAACTGAACTTCTTAATCTTTTGAAGCACTGGTTTTGTGACATTCAGTTTGGCCTTGTCATGGAGAAGTATTGGCCCCTTTCTGTTGACTAATGTCAGACGTAGGCATTGCAGTTTTCGATGCATCTCATTAGGTTGCTGAGCATACTTCCTCAGATGTAATAGTTTTGTTCAGATTCAGAAAGCTGTAGATCAGACAGGCAGCAGACCACCAAAGAGTGACCATAACTTCTTTTGGTGCAAATCTGGCTTTGGGAAGTGATCTGGGGCTTCTTCTCAGTCCAGCCACTGAGCTGGTCATTTCTGGTTGTCATATAAAATCCACTTTTTATAACTTGTCACAAACTGATCAATAAATGGTTCATTAAAAAAACTTTTTTCAGTCAGTTCATGAGGCACCCACTTATCAAGGTTTTTCACCTTTCCAATTTGTCTCAAATGCCAGAAGACCACAGAATGGTTGACACAGTTTTTTCAGCAACTTCTCAAGTAGTTGTAAGAGGATTACCTTCGATGGCTGCTTTCAGTTGGTCTTTGTCACATTCCAATGGACGGCCACTGCGCTCACGTTCAAGGCTCTCATCTCCTTTGCAAAACTTCTTTAACCACTGCTGCACTGAAGGTTCATTAGCAGTTTCCTGGGCCAAATATGTCATTGATGTTGCGAGCTGTCTCTGCTGCTTTACGACCCATTTTGAACTCAAATAAGAAAAATGCTCAAATTTACTTTTTGCCTAACATCCTTACTCTAAAATATAAAATAAACAGCAAATAATAAGTCATTAGCAAAAAAGTAGAGTAATGTGCATTAAAATGATGTAAAATATTATCACAATTTATTTAAGAATGTATTCCAATATCAAATGGGAAAGTTCAACAATGCAAAACCACAATTATTTTTGCATCAACCTAATACAAAAAAACACATATTGTATGACTACATTTATATAAAATTACCAAAAGAGGCAAATGCATAGACACAAAAAGACTGCAAAATAGACTGCAGAATCCTGTGAATATAATTTAAAAAAACACTGTATTATGTTTTTAGATAGAAGAGTTGTATGGTATGTGCATATCTTCATTAAAATGTTTTTCATTTCAGTTCAGTAGCTCAGTCATGTCTGACTCTTTGTGACCTCATGAACTGCAGCACACCAGGCTTCCCTATTCACCAACCAACTCCCGGAGCTTGCACAAACTCATCCGTCGAGTTGGTGATGCCATCCAACCATCTCATCCTCTCTCGTTCCCTTCACCTCTCGCCTTCAATCTTTCCTGGCATCAGGGTCTTTTCTGATAAGTCAGTTCTTTGCATAAGGTGGCCGAAGTTTGAAGTTTCAGCTTCAGCATCAGTCTTTCCATTGAATATTCAGGACCGATTTTCTTTAGGATTGACTGTTTGATCTCCATACAGTCCAAGAGACTCTTAAGAGTCTTCAACACCGCAGTTCAAAAGCATCAATTCTTCGGCGCTCAGCTTTCTTTATAGAAAGAAAGCTCACATCCATACATGCTGGAAAAAGCATAGCTTTGACTATATGGGACCTTTGTCAGCAAAGTAATGTCTCTGCTTTTTAATATGCTGCCTAGGTTGATCATAGCTTTTCTGGCAAGGAGCAAGTATCTTTTGATCTCATGGCTGCAGTCACCATCTCCAGTGATTTCGGAGCCCAAGAAAATAAAGTCTGTCACTGTTTCCATCATTTCCCCATCTATCTGCAATGAAGTGATGTGACCATATGTCATAATCTTAATTTTTTTGAATGTTGAGTTTTATGCCAGCTTTTTCAGTCTCCTTTTTCACTTTCATCAAGAGGCTCTTTAGTTCCTCTTCACTTTCAGCCTTAAGAGTTGTATCATCTGCATGTCTGAGGTTATTAATATTTCTCCCGGCAATCTTGATTCCAGCTTGTGCTTCATCCAGCCTGACATTTCGCATGATGTGCTCTGCACAGAAGTTAAATAAGCAGGGTGACAATATAGAGCCTTGACGTACTCCTTTCCTGATTACGAACCAATCTGTTGTTCCAGATCTGTTTCTAATTGTTGCTTGACCTGCATACAGATTTCTCAGGTAAGGCGGTCTGGTATTCCTATCTCTTCAAGAATTTTCCACAGTTTGTTGTGATCCACATAGTCAAAGGCTTTGGCATAGTCAATAAAGCAGAAGTAGGTGTTTTTCTGGAACTCTCTTGGTTTTTTTATGATCCAATGGATGTTGGCAATTTGATCTCTGGTTCCTCTGCCTTTTCTAAAACCAGCTTGAACATCTGGAAGTTCCTGGTTCACATATTGCTGAAGCCTGGCTTGGAGGATTTTGAATATTACTTTGCTAGCATGTAAAATGAGTGCAATTGTGTGGTAGCTGGAACATTCTTTGGCATTGCCGCTCTTTGGGATTGAAATGAAACTTGACCTTTTCCAGTCCTGTGGCCACTGCCGAGTTTTCCAAATTTGCTGGCATATTGAGTGCAGCACTTTCACAGCATCATCTTTTAGGATTTGAAATAGCTCAACTGGAATTTCATCACCTCCACTAGCTTTGTTGGTAGTAATGCTTCCAAAGGCCCACTTGACTTTGCATTAAAAAAAATTTTTAATGCTTTTAAAAAAATGTAAAATTTCAGTTTCCTTGTAGCCAAAGTAAAAAAAAAAAAATAAAATAAAATAACAATACCAGCCTAATTTATTGAGTACTTTCTACATACCAGAAAGTGATTTCTATGGATTAACTTGTTTAATCCTCACAATAACTAGAGAAGATAGAAACTATTTTAAACTCTATATATGAGGAGATTAAGTTTAGTGAATATAATCAACTAGCTTGAAATGTTAATGAGTGGTGGAGACGGGATCTATACTTAGACAGTGGACTTCAGAGCCTGCGCTTTACCCAATTCTTAACAGTTTTTTTTGTCTCTGAAAGGATGTATTTTTAAATATATGATGTATCAGGTCAGTTCAGTCGCTCAGTTGTGTCCAACTCTTTGTGACCCCATGAATTGCAGCATGCCAGGCCTCCCTGTCCATCACCAACTCCCGGAGTTCACTCAGACTCACGTCCATCGAGTCCATGATGCCATCTAGCCAACACCAACAGACAACACCTCTGTTGTCCCCTTCTTCTCCTGCCTCCAATCCTTCCCAGCATCAAAGTCTTTTCCAATGAGTCAACTCTAAGCATGAGGTGGCCAAAGAACTGGAGTTTCAGCTTTAGCATCGTTCCTTTCAAAGAAAACCCAGAGTTGATCTCCTTCAGAATGGACTGGTTGGATCTCCTTGCAGTCCAAGAAACTCTCAAGAGACTTCTCCAACACCACAGTTCAAAAGCATCAATTCTTCAGTGCTCAGCCTTCTTCACAGTCCAACTCTCACATCCATACATGACTACTGGAAAAACTATAGCCTTGACTAAGACGGACCTTAGTCAGCAAAGTAATGTCTCTGCTTTTGTATATGCTATCTAGGTTGCTCATAACTTTTCTTCAAAAGAGTAAGTGTCTTTTAATTACATGGCTGCAATCACCATCTGCAGTGATTTTGGAGCCCCCCAAAATAAAGTCTGACACTGTTTCCACTGTTGCGCCATCTATTTCCCATGAAATGATGGGACCGGATGCCATGTTCTTCATTTTCTCAATGTTGAGCTTTAAGCCAACTTTTTCACTCTCCTCTTTAACTTTCATCAAGAGGCTTTATAGTTCCTCTTCACTTTCTGCCATAAGGGTGGTGTCATCTGCATATCTGAGATTATTGATATTTCTCCCGGCAATTTTGATTCCGGCTTGTGTTTCTTCCAGTCCAGCGTTTCTCATGATGTAGTCTGCATAGAAGTTAAATAAACAGGGTGATAATATGCAGCCTTGACGTACTCCTTTTCCTATTTGGAACTAGTCTGTTGTTCCATGCCCAGTTCTAACTGTTGCTTCCTGACCTGCCTACAGATTTCTCAAGAGGCAGGTCAGGTGGTCTGGTATTCCCATTCTCTTTCAGAATTTTCCACAGTTTATTGTGGCCCACACAGTCAAAGGCTTTGGTATAGTCAATAAAGCAGAAATAGATGTTTTTGTGGAACTCTCTTGCTTTTTCCATGATCCAGTGGATGTTGGCAATTTGATCTCTGGTTCCACCACCTTTTCTAAAACCAGCTTGAACATCTGGAAGTTCATGGTTCACGTATTGCTGAAGCCTGGCTTGGAGAATTTTGAGCATTTCTTTACTAGCATGTGAGATGAGTGCAATTGTGGTCGTTTGAGCATTCTTTGGCATTGTCTTTCTTTGGGATTGGAGTGAAAACTGACCTTTTCCAGTCCTGTGG
>SJYW01021251.1:1408152-1433477 GCA_006410735.1 Raphicerus campestris | reverse complement strand
TCACCATCTGCAGTGATTTTGGAGCCCCCCAAAATAAAGTCTGACACTGTTTCCACTGTTGCGCCATCTATTTCCCATGAAATGATGGGACCGGATGCCATGTTCTTCATTTTCTCAATGTTGAGCTTTAAGCCAACTTTTTCACTCTCCTCTTTAACTTTCATCAAGAGGCTTTATAGTTCCTCTTCACTTTCTGCCATAAGGGTGGTGTCATCTGCATATCTGAGATTATTGATATTTCTCCCGGCAATTTTGATTCCGGCTTGTGTTTCTTCCAGTCCAGCGTTTCTCATGATGTAGTCTGCATAGAAGTTAAATAAACAGGGTGATAATATGCAGCCTTGACGTACTCCTTTTCCTATTTGGAACTAGTCTGTTGTTCCATGCCCAGTTCTAACTGTTGCTTCCTGACCTGCCTACAGATTTCTCAAGAGGCAGGTCAGGTGGTCTGGTATTCCCATTCTCTTTCAGAATTTTCCACAGTTTATTGTGGCCCACACAGTCAAAGGCTTTGGTATAGTCAATAAAGCAGAAATAGATGTTTTTGTGGAACTCTCTTGCTTTTTCCATGATCCAGTGGATGTTGGCAATTTGATCTCTGGTTCCACCACCTTTTCTAAAACCAGCTTGAACATCTGGAAGTTCATGGTTCACGTATTGCTGAAGCCTGGCTTGGAGAATTTTGAGCATTTCTTTACTAGCATGTGAGATGAGTGCAATTGTGGTCGTTTGAGCATTCTTTGGCATTGTCTTTCTTTGGGATTGGAGTGAAAACTGACCTTTTCCAGTCCTGTGGCTACTGCTGAGTTTTCCAAATTAAATGGGACATTGAGTGCAGCACTTTCACAGCATCATCTTTCAGGATTTGAAATAGCTCAACTGGAATTCCATCACCTCCACTAGCTTTGTTCGTAGTGATGCTTTCTAAGGCCCTCTTGACTTCACCTTCCAGGATGTCTGGCTCTAGATGAGTGATCACACCATCGTGATTATCCAGGTCGTGAAGATCTTTTTTGTACAGTTCATCTGTGTATTCTTGCCACCTCTTCTTAATATCTTCTGCTTCTGTTAGATCCATACCATTTCTGTCCTTTATTGAGCCCATCTTTTCATGAAATGTTCCCTTGGTATCTCTAATTTTCTTGAAGAGATCTCTAGTCTTCCCCACTCTGTTCTTTTCCTGTGTTTCTTTGCACTGATCGCTGAAGAAAGCTTTCTTATTTCTTCTTGCTATTCTTTGGAACTCTGCATTCAGATGCTTATATCTTTCCTTTTCTCCTTGGCTTTTCACTTCTCTTCTTTTCACAGCTATGTGTAAGGCTTATCTACATTTAATTTTTTTGAAAGGTGCTATGAACATGTAAATAATAAAGAGAAAGCAACTATTGAAAAAAATAAAAGGCTCAAAAGTGGGAAAAGAATGATTATCTGGTCATCCTACCTGAGTCTGTCTGTTAATAGCTTATAAATAATGATGATTTTCAATTCTATCCCTTGAGAAAATGTCTCAATTAGAATTTGATATATTCTTAGCCTAAGCTAAGTTAATAATAATTGAACTATAGCAATCAAGTTTTCTCAAAAAGGAATTCATTTCAATCAGATTTTCCACACTATGTTCTTATGGTTTATTCTGTAAGTTTCTTTTTAGATCTTCAGTTGAGCAGCTGACTGTGCCCCTTAGTGGTAGATAATGTACACCATCACTTAAGCATCATTTAGTCAAGCCAGCTTGGTTTTAGCTCCTTAATACGAATTCCACCTAATTTTATCATACGAATTTTGCTACAAACTGATCTTTTATATAGAGCATAACATATAAAGTACATGACAAGTGTATATGTCATTTGACCTGTACTGCTAGTGTACACGAGGAAATCTCTGACTGCACTGAGAGTCTTATATGATTTTCTGTACCAGCAAACAGACTCAGTAGCAACCAAATAGTTCCTAAAAATACCTCACTTTGTGACCTCAGAGGATTATTTAGCATGCCTGTGACTCCGTTTCCCTGTAAATAAAGCAACGCTAATAGTGCCTGAAGCAGTATTTCCTAACAAGAATCCTGGATAAATTAAAGCAAAAAAAAAAAAAGTTTTCAAAGTCACTGAATACATAAAAGAATAAAGTAGTCTGTAATCAACTAAAAGATACGGTTGTAGAATTAAAACTACTAGCACTTTTCTTCTTTGCACTGAAGAACACAACATTCCCAAACCAAGAGAAAGAAACAGACGTCATAAAGGAGAGTCCTTTTCTCATCAAACAAGAGTGGAACTTCAAAGTTAAAGTTTTAATATTTCACTATAAATATTGATCAAGTCACCAAAGAATGAGCATATTTGTACTATTCTATGTGCTATAAAAGTAAAAAAAAAAGAAACCTATCAGCTAGAACTAAGAACACACAAAAAATATAATTTAAAGATTAGGATTTGGGGAAAGGAGATGAACATTTTTGAAAAAAAATGGGTAAAGCAGCTTTGAAAATAAGACACTTACTTACCTTCCTCTTGATATCAGAGCCAAGGCTAAATAAGAGAGACCAATAAAAACTCATCTCCAAAATGTAGTACCAGTATTGGGATGGCAGCAAGGGCTGAGGAAAACAAGAGTATTCACTACTTTAATGCCACCATATAAACAACTCATTTTAAGGATTAAAAATATTGTTTATACCTATTTGGCTATACAGTCCATGGAATTCTCCAGGCCAGAATGCTGGAGTGGTTAGCCTTTCTTTTCTCCAGGGCATCTTACCAACCCAGAGAACCCAGTTCTCCCACACTGCAGGGGGATTCTCAGCTGGATTCTGATACCAGCTGAGCCACCAGGGAAGCTTATATACCACAAATTTTTCTCAAATAATAATGGTTTACATTTCAACTTCTGAAAAGGAATTAAGAGACAATATTTTGAGGCATTTTCTTTCTAAAAAGGGAGACAAGAATTCCAAAATCAAGTTAAATATTTTGTTTAAAATTTAATAAACTACAACATGTGTAACTGCATTCCTTTAGCTGGTTGAGAGTTAAAGTAGATGGGAAAGTTGTTTTGCTGGCTCAACAAAATTGTTTTATGTTTATTGAAAGGGAAAGGGAAGTCACTCAGTCATGTCTGACTCTGCGACCCCATGGAATGCAGCCTACCAGGCTCCTCTGTCCATGGGATTTTCCAGGCAAGAGTACTGGAGTGGGGTGCCGGTACCACTCAAATCTGATGTCATAACCTCTTTTCTGGTGACAAGCTGGTGATCCAAATTGGCCCATTCTCAAATGGGACAGTAGTAAAATATATACAATTATTCAGGTAGTCTAAAATGGTCTCCTAAAAAACAGAATGAAATTCCTATAGCTAGAGTTTTCTTTAAAGTAAGGGGTGTTGTGCTTCTTTTAGATAAGCTGAGACATTATATTATTTGGTGTGATGGGTTATAACATTAATGCCCTCAATGAATCTCACCTCATATTCATGTCCTGGTATAGTCGGCTCCAACATGACCAGGAATTTGAATTCCAGGCATTGGTCAAGGGGACATAGCAAATATGATGCAATCAGAGACCTCATAAGCACCAAGTAAGAAACCTGAGGCTAAAGCCTTTGACTGTGTGGATCATAACAAACTGCAGAAAGCTCTTAAAGAGATGGGAATGCCAGACCATCTTACCTGTCTCCTGAGAAACCTGTATGCAGGTCAAGAAGAAACAGTTTGAAACCCTGTATGGAATAACTGATTGGTTCAAGATTTAGAAAGGAGTACAACAGGGATGTCTGTTGTCACCCCATTTGCTTATCCTATATGCTGAGCCCATCATGAGAAATGCTGGGCTGGATGAGTTACAAACTGGAATTAGGTAGGTGGGAGAAACATCAACAATCTCAGACATGTGTATGATACCACTCTAATGGCAGAAAGTGAAGAGAAATTAAATAGCCTCTTAATGAGGTGAAGGAGGAGAGTGAAAGAACCAGCTTAAAACTAAATATTAAAAAAACAAAGATCATGGCATCCGGCCCAATTACTTCATGGCAAACAGAAGGGGAAAAGGTGGAAATAGGGACAGATTTCCTCTTCTTGGGCTTTAAAATCACTGAGAATGGTGNCACCAGGGAAGCTTATATACCACAAATTTTTCTCAAATAATAATGGTTTACATTTCAACTTCCGAAAAGGAATTAAGAGACAATATTTTGAGGCATTTTCTTTCTAAAAAGGGAGACAAGAATTCCAAAATCAAGTTAAATATTTTGTTTAAAATTTAATAAACTACAACATGTGTAACTGCATTCCTTTAGCTGGTTGAGAGTTAAAGTAGATGGGAAAGTTGTTTTGCTGGCTCAACAAAATTGTTTTATGTTTATTGAAAGGGAAAGGGAAGTCACTCAGTCATGTCTGACTCTGCGACCCCATGGAATGCAGCCTACCAGGCTCCTCTGTCCATGGGATTTTCCAGGCAAGAGTACTGGAGTGGGGTGCCGGTACCACTCAAATCTGATGTCATAACCTCTTTTCTGGTGACAAGCTGGTGATCCAAATTGGCCCATTCTCAAATGGGACAGTAGTAAAATATATACAATTATTCAGGTAGTCTAAAATGGTCTCCTAAAAAACAGAATGAAATTCCTATAGCTAGAGTTTTCTTTAAAGTAAGGGGTGTTGTGCTTCTTTTAGATAAGCTGAGACATTATATTATTTGGTGTGATGGGTTATAACATTAATGCCCTCAATGAATCTCACCTCATATTCATGTCCTGGTATAGTCGGCTCCAACATGACCAGGAATTTGAATTCCAGGCATTGGTCAAGGGGACATAGCAAATATGATGCAATCAGAGACCTCATAAGCACCAAGTAAGAAACCTGAGGCTAAAGCCTTTGACTGTGTGGATCATAACAAACTGCAGAAAGCTCTTAAAGAGATGGGAATGCCAGACCATCTTACCTGTCTCCTGAGAAACCTGTATGCAGGTCAAGAAGAAACAGTTTGAAACCCTGTATGGAATAACTGATTGGTTCAAGATTTAGAAAGGAGTACAACAGGGATGTCTGTTGTCACCCCATTTGCTTATCCTATATGCTGAGCCCATCATGAGAAATGCTGGGCTGGATGAGTTACAAACTGGAATTAGGTAGGTGGGAGAAACATCAACAATCTCAGACATGTGTATGATACCACTCTAATGGCAGAAAGTGAAGAGAAATTAAATAGCCTCTTAATGAGGTGAAGGAGGAGAGTGAAAGAACCAGCTTAAAACTAAATATTAAAAAAACAAAGATCATGGCATCCGGCCCAATTACTTCATGGCAAACAGAAGGGGAAAAGGTGGAAATAGGGACAGATTTCCTCTTCTTGGGCTTTAAAATCACTGAGAATGGTGACTACAGCCATGAAAACAGAAGACAATTGCTTCTTGGCAGGAAGTTATGAGAAACCTAGACAGTGTTTTGAAAAGCAGAGACATTATTCTGCTGTCAAAAGCCCATGTGGTCAATGCTATGGTCTTCCCAGTGGTCATATATGATTTTGAGAATTTGACCACACAAAAGACAGAGAGCCCAAAAATCAATGCCTTTAAACTCTAGTGCTAGAGAAGACTCCAGAAAATCCCCTGGACAGCAAGAAGACCAAACCAGTCAATCTTAAGGAAAATCAACCCTGAATATTCATTGGAAGGACTGATGGTGAAACATCCAGTATTTTGGTCATCTGCTACAAACAGCCGACTCATTGGAAAAGACCCTGTTGCTGGGAAAGACTGAGGGCAGAAGAAGAGGGTGTCAGAGGATGAGATGGCTGGATGGCATCACCAACGCAATGGACATGAACTTGGGCAAACTTTGGGAGATGGTAAGGGACAGGGAGACCTGGTGTGCTGCAGTGCAAGGGGTCTCAAAACATCGGACATGACTGGGCAACTGAACAAAAAGAAACCTGAGCTACCCTTTTGGAGGCCACAAAGTAGAGAATCAAGATGTCCACTGACAAAAATACAAATGAGGGCACATGTGCTATCCCCTAACCAGCCTGTGAACTAACTGAAAATACATTAATTAACTCAGTTAACACCACATGGAAAAGAACTGCTTGGCTGTGCCTAGCCCAGATTGCTAATCCATATCATAAGCAAATAAATGGTTGTTGTTTTAAAGTACTAAGTTTTGGTGATGATTTATTATGCATCAGCATAAACTGACACACCTGAGAAGTGAAGAGTAAGGCTAATACATTAAATGGAATAGATTTCTGATCAACTCCTCACCCTTGATAAGGCCATAAAAGAAAGAGAACTTCTGCTTTCTTCTATGACAAACAAGTTTGTATGAGACTAACCCTCCTAGTGAGAACTACTTTAAAAATATGGAAAAGTACAGATAATATCTGTTTGAAGGTACCAAGGAATAACCAAAGCATCTTGAAGCATCCCATGGAGCCAAGATTTCAAAGACAAGAAAAATGAATTAAATGAAATCTTTTATTTCTGGTGCATCCTTAATTCAAGAAGTACTACAGACCCCACACAGGATAACTTCAAAGAAAACCACACCTATGTATAACATAAAGTCTGTGTTTGCTGATTTACAAGCACTATAGAGCCTAGACTCTCTATACACTCTATATTCTCTGAAGTATAAACATTCCTTTATCTTAAAAATATAGTGAAGAGAAAATATCTAGATAGTCAAACACAATGTTATTTCAAACATAGAAAATGTGCAATTGAAACAAATGAAAGAGAGTTTCTAGAAAACAGCAGCTCAGATTTCTAAGCAGAAGTTAAGTAGGACTTTTGGCTATCTCATAGTGCAAGGAAGCAAACTAAGCAAACTGATGTTCAGGGCCAGCCAAGGAAAAGGAGTCCTTGTAAATACTATAACATTTTATTTAAAACCACTGTAAGAGAATGCCCTAGAAATACAGATGAGTTATAAATATATCTGCCTTACAAAGACTGGAATTCACATAAAATCACTTCAAAACATATAAAGCTTAAGATGATCTGTCTCAACTCTAACTGCTTAACAGAAGCGAAAATAAGTCTACTCAGGAGGTAGATAATATCATTCCTAAGTATAATTTTTCATATACAGTGTCTATCATTCAACCAAAAGTTATCAAGCAAAAGGAAACAGGGATAAGAGAGAAAACAGGTTATCAAGATATTGGATTTATCAGGCTATGACTTTTAAATGACTTTTAAAATTAACTAGGTTTTTAAGGTTATTTTTTAAAATTAGTGAGAATTTTTTAATATAAATTTATTTATTTTAATTGGAGGTTAATTACTTTACAATATTGTATTGGTTTTGCCATACATCAACATGAATCCACCACAGGTGTTCATGTGTTCACAGAGGGTTCATGTGTTCCCCCTCCTGAACCCCCTCCCTCCTGCCTCCCTGTACCATCCCTCTGGGTCATCCCAGCGCACCAGCCCCAAGCATCCAGTATCATACATTGAACCTGGACTGGTGATTTGTTTCATATATGATATTATACATGTTTCAATGCCATTCTCCCAAATCATCCCACCCTCTCCCTCTCCCACAGAGTCCAAAAGACTGTTCTTACATCTGTGTCTCTTTTGCTATCTTGCATAAAGGATTTTTATAAGAGAACTGGAATCCATGAAAAAGAATTAAATGAAAATTTGAGAACTGAAAAATACCATAATTAAAATTGAGAACTCAAAGGATGTGCTTCAGAGCAGATCAGACACTGCTGAAACATGTACTAGTGATCTGGAGGATATGAAGTAGAAAATATCCAGAGCTGTGAAGTGTCTGAGATTTTACCCTACTTGCAAGTTATCTTGCCACAGTTTCATGAATGCTGGTAGGGTATATGAGACTCCTGGGTAAGAGATAAAGGATAGTTTACTGTTCACAGTACTATAGTTGCCAGAATAACAATATTTGGGCCAGTTCTCCCATTCCAATTCCCATGGCTAAACAAAAGGGTTAGTTAATGTAAAGATGGGCACAATAAAGGACAGAAATGGTATGGACCTAACAGAAGGATAAGATATTAAGAAGAGGTGGTAAGAATACACAGAACTATACAAAAAAGATCTTCAAAACCCAGATAACGACGACGGTGTGATCACTCACCAAGAGTCAGACATCCTGGAATGCGAAGTCAAGAGGGCCTTAGAAAACATCACTACGAACAAATCTACTGGAAATGACGGAATTCCAGTTGAGCTACTTCAAATCCTAAAAGATGATGCTGTGAAAGTGCCAGCAAATTTGGAAAACTCAGCAGTGGCCACAGGACTAGAAAAGGTCAGTTTTCACTCCAATCCCAAAGAAAGGCAATGCCAAAGAATGTTTCAGCTACTGTACAATTGTACTCTCTCACACATTTGTGAAATAATACTCAAAATTCTCCAAGCNAACATATAAAGTACATGACAAGTGTATATGTCATTTGACCTGTACTGCTAGTGTACACGAGGAAATCTCTGACTGCACTGAGAGTCTTATATGATTTTCTGTACCAGCAAACAGACTCAGTAGCAACCAAATAGTTCCTAAAAATACCTCACTTTGTGACCTCAGAGGATTATTTAGCATGCCTGTGACTCCGTTTCCCTGTAAATAAAGCAACGCTAATAGTGCCTGAAGCAGTATTTCCTAACAAGAATCCTGGATAAATTAAAGCAAAAAAAAAAAAAGTTTTCAAAGTCACTGAATACATAAAAGAATAAAGTAGTCTGTAATCAACTAAAAGATACGGTTGTAGAATTAAAACTACTAGCACTTTTCTTCTTTGCACTGAAGAACACAACATTCCCAAACCAAGAGAAAGAAACAGACGTCATAAAGGAGAGTCCTTTTCTCATCAAACAAGAGTGGAACTTCAAAGTTAAAGTTTTAATATTTCACTATAAATATTGATCAAGTCACCAAAGAATGAGCATATTTGTACTATTCTATGTGCTATAAAAGTAAAAAAAAAAGAAACCTATCAGCTAGAACTAAGAACACACAAAAAATATAATTTAAAGATTAGGATTTGGGGAAAGGAGATGAACATTTTTGAAAAAAAATGGGTAAAGCAGCTTTGAAAATAAGACACTTACTTACCTTCCTCTTGATATCAGAGCCAAGGCTAAATAAGAGAGACCAATAAAAACTCATCTCCAAAATGTAGTACCAGTATTGGGATGGCAGCAAGGGCTGAGGAAAACAAGAGTATTCACTACTTTAATGCCACCATATAAACAACTCATTTTAAGGATTAAAAATATTGTTTATACCTATTTGGCTATACAGTCCATGGAATTCTCCAGGCCAGAATGCTGGAGTGGTTAGCCTTTCTTTTCTCCAGGGCATCTTACCAACCCAGAGAACCCAGTTCTCCCACACTGCAGGGGGATTCTCAGCTGGATTCTGATACCAGCTGAGCCACCAGGGAAGCTTATATACCACAAATTTTTCTCAAATAATAATGGTTTACATTTCAACTTCCGAAAAGGAATTAAGAGACAATATTTTGAGGCATTTTCTTTCTAAAAAGGGAGACAAGAATTCCAAAATCAAGTTAAATATTTTGTTTAAAATTTAATAAACTACAACATGTGTAACTGCATTCCTTTAGCTGGTTGAGAGTTAAAGTAGATGGGAAAGTTGTTTTGCTGGCTCAACAAAATTGTTTTATGTTTATTGAAAGGGAAAGGGAAGTCACTCAGTCATGTCTGACTCTGCGACCCCATGGAATGCAGCCTACCAGGCTCCTCTGTCCATGGGATTTTCCAGGCAAGAGTACTGGAGTGGGGTGCCGGTACCACTCAAATCTGATGTCATAACCTCTTTTCTGGTGACAAGCTGGTGATCCAAATTGGCCCATTCTCAAATGGGACAGTAGTAAAATATATACAATTATTCAGGTAGTCTAAAATGGTCTCCTAAAAAACAGAATGAAATTCCTATAGCTAGAGTTTTCTTTAAAGTAAGGGGTGTTGTGCTTCTTTTAGATAAGCTGAGACATTATATTATTTGGTGTGATGGGTTATAACATTAATGCCCTCAATGAATCTCACCTCATATTCATGTCCTGGTATAGTCGGCTCCAACATGACCAGGAATTTGAATTCCAGGCATTGGTCAAGGGGACATAGCAAATATGATGCAATCAGAGACCTCATAAGCACCAAGTAAGAAACCTGAGGCTAAAGCCTTTGACTGTGTGGATCATAACAAACTGCAGAAAGCTCTTAAAGAGATGGGAATGCCAGACCATCTTACCTGTCTCCTGAGAAACCTGTATGCAGGTCAAGAAGAAACAGTTTGAAACCCTGTATGGAATAACTGATTGGTTCAAGATTTAGAAAGGAGTACAACAGGGATGTCTGTTGTCACCCCATTTGCTTATCCTATATGCTGAGCCCATCATGAGAAATGCTGGGCTGGATGAGTTACAAACTGGAATTAGGTAGGTGGGAGAAACATCAACAATCTCAGACATGTGTATGATACCACTCTAATGGCAGAAAGTGAAGAGAAATTAAATAGCCTCTTAATGAGGTGAAGGAGGAGAGTGAAAGAACCAGCTTAAAACTAAATATTAAAAAAACAAAGATCATGGCATCCGGCCCAATTACTTCATGGCAAACAGAAGGGGAAAAGGTGGAAATAGGGACAGATTTCCTCTTCTTGGGCTTTAAAATCACTGAGAATGGTGACTACAGCCATGAAAACAGAAGACAATTGCTTCTTGGCAGGAAGTTATGAGAAACCTAGACAGTGTTTTGAAAAGCAGAGACATTATTCTGCTGTCAAAAGCCCATGTGGTCAATGCTATGGTCTTCCCAGTGGTCATATATGATTTTGAGAATTTGACCACACAAAAGACAGAGAGCCCAAAAATCAATGCCTTTAAACTCTAGTGCTAGAGAAGACTCCAGAAAATCCCCTGGACAGCAAGAAGACCAAACCAGTCAATCTTAAGGAAAATCAACCCTGAATATTCATTGGAAGGACTGATGGTGAAACATCCAGTATTTTGGTCATCTGCTACAAACAGCCGACTCATTGGAAAAGACCCTGTTGCTGGGAAAGACTGAGGGCAGAAGAAGAGGGTGTCAGAGGATGAGATGGCTGGATGGCATCACCAACGCAATGGACATGAACTTGGGCAAACTTTGGGAGATGGTAAGGGACAGGGAGACCTGGTGTGCTGCAGTGCAAGGGGTCTCAAAACATCGGACATGACTGGGCAACTGAACAAAAAGAAACCTGAGCTACCCTTTTGGAGGCCACAAAGTAGAGAATCAAGATGTCCACTGACAAAAATACAAATGAGGGCACATGTGCTATCCCCTAACCAGCCTGTGAACTAACTGAAAATACATTAATTAACTCAGTTAACACCACATGGAAAAGAACTGCTTGGCTGTGCCTAGCCCAGATTGCTAATCCATATCATAAGCAAATAAATGGTTGTTGTTTTAAAGTACTAAGTTTTGGTGATGATTTATTATGCATCAGCATAAACTGACACACCTGAGAAGTGAAGAGTAAGGCTAATACATTAAATGGAATAGATTTCTGATCAACTCCTCACCCTTGATAAGGCCATAAAAGAAAGAGAACTTCTGCTTTCTTCTATGACAAACAAGTTTGTATGAGACTAACCCTCCTAGTGAGAACTACTTTAAAAATATGGAAAAGTACAGATAATATCTGTTTGAAGGTACCAAGGAATAACCAAAGCATCTTGAAGCATCCCATGGAGCCAAGATTTCAAAGACAAGAAAAATGAATTAAATGAAATCTTTTATTTCTGGTGCATCCTTAATTCAAGAAGTACTACAGACCCCACACAGGATAACTTCAAAGAAAACCACACCTATGTATAACATAAAGTCTGTGTTTGCTGATTTACAAGCACTATAGAGCCTAGACTCTCTATACACTCTATATTCTCTGAAGTATAAACATTCCTTTATCTTAAAAATATAGTGAAGAGAAAATATCTAGATAGTCAAACACAATGTTATTTCAAACATAGAAAATGTGCAATTGAAACAAATGAAAGAGAGTTTCTAGAAAACAGCAGCTCAGATTTCTAAGCAGAAGTTAAGTAGGACTTTTGGCTATCTCATAGTGCAAGGAAGCAAACTAAGCAAACTGATGTTCAGGGCCAGCCAAGGAAAAGGAGTCCTTGTAAATACTATAACATTTTATTTAAAACCACTGTAAGAGAATGCCCTAGAAATACAGATGAGTTATAAATATATCTGCCTTACAAAGACTGGAATTCACATAAAATCACTTCAAAACATATAAAGCTTAAGATGATCTGTCTCAACTCTAACTGCTTAACAGAAGCGAAAATAAGTCTACTCAGGAGGTAGATAATATCATTCCTAAGTATAATTTTTCATATACAGTGTCTATCATTCAACCAAAAGTTATCAAGCAAAAGGAAACAGGGATAAGAGAGAAAACAGGTTATCAAGATATTGGATTTATCAGGCTATGACTTTTAAATGACTTTTAAAATTAACTAGGTTTTTAAGGTTATTTTTTAAAATTAGTGAGAATTTTTTAATATAAATTTATTTATTTTAATTGGAGGTTAATTACTTTACAATATTGTATTGGTTTTGCCATACATCAACATGAATCCACCACAGGTGTTCATGTGTTCACAGAGGGTTCATGTGTTCCCCCTCCTGAACCCCCTCCCTCCTGCCTCCCTGTACCATCCCTCTGGGTCATCCCAGCGCACCAGCCCCAAGCATCCAGTATCATACATTGAACCTGGACTGGTGATTTGTTTCATATATGATATTATACATGTTTCAATGCCATTCTCCCAAATCATCCCACCCTCTCCCTCTCCCACAGAGTCCAAAAGACTGTTCTTACATCTGTGTCTCTTTTGCTATCTTGCATAAAGGATTTTTATAAGAGAACTGGAATCCATGAAAAAGAATTAAATGAAAATTTGAGAACTGAAAAATACCATAATTAAAATTGAGAACTCAAAGGATGTGCTTCAGAGCAGATCAGACACTGCTGAAACATGTACTAGTGATCTGGAGGATATGAAGTAGAAAATATCCAGAGCTGTGAAGTGTCTGAGATTTTACCCTACTTGCAAGTTATCTTGCCACAGTTTCATGAATGCTGGTAGGGTATATGAGACTCCTGGGTAAGAGATAAAGGATAGTTTACTGTTCACAGTACTATAGTTGCCAGAATAACAATATTTGGGCCAGTTCTCCCATTCCAATTCCCATGGCTAAACAAAAGGGTTAGTTAATGTAAAGATGGGCACAATAAAGGACAGAAATGGTATGGACCTAACAGAAGGATAAGATATTAAGAAGAGGTGGTAAGAATACACAGAACTATACAAAAAAGATCTTCAAAACCCAGATAACGACGACGGTGTGATCACTCACCAAGAGTCAGACATCCTGGAATGCGAAGTCAAGAGGGCCTTAGAAAACATCACTACGAACAAATCTACTGGAAATGACGGAATTCCAGTTGAGCTACTTCAAATCCTAAAAGATGATGCTGTGAAAGTGCCAGCAAATTTGGAAAACTCAGCAGTGGCCACAGGACTAGAAAAGGTCAGTTTTCACTCCAATCCCAAAGAAAGGCAATGCCAAAGAATGTTTCAGCTACTGTACAATTGTACTCTCTCACACATTTGTGAAATAATACTCAAAATTCTCCAAGCTAGGCTTCAACTGTACACTAACTGAGAACTTCCAGATGTTCAAGTTGCATTTAGAAAAGGCAGAGGAACCAGAGATCAAATTGCCAACACCCATTGGATCATCAAAAAAGCAAGAGAGTTCCAGAAAAACATCTACTTCTGTTTTATGGACTCTGCCAAAGCCTCTGACTGTGTGGATCACAACAAATTATAAAATTCATGAAGAGATGGGAATACCAGACCACCTGACCTGCCTCTTGAAAAATCTGTATGCAGGTCAAGAAGCAACAGTTAGAACTGGGCATGGAATAAGACTGGTTCCAAATTGGGAAAGGAGTAGATCATCAAGGCTGTATATTGTCACCCTGCTTATTTAACTTCTATGCAAAGTATATCATGTGAAATGTCAGGCTGGATGAAGTACAGCTGGAATCAAGATTGCCAGGAGAAATATCAATAACTTCAGATATGCAGATGACACCACCCTTATGGTACAAAGTAAAGACGAACTAAAGAGCCTCTTGATGAAAGTGAAAGAGTAGAGTAAAAAAGTTGGCTTAAAGCTCAACATTCAGAAAACTAAGATCATGGCATGCAGTCCAATCATTTCATGGCAAATAGATGGGGAAACAATGGAAACAGTGACAGACTATCTTGGGGGCTCAAAAATCACTGGAGATGGTGACTGCAGCCATGAAATTAAAAGATGCTTACTCCTTGGAAGAAAAGNACTCAAAATTCTCCAAGCTAGGCTTCAACTGTACACTAACTGAGAACTTCCAGATGTTCAAGTTGCATTTAGAAAAGGCAGAGGAACCAGAGATCAAATTGCCAACACCCATTGGATCATCAAAAAAGCAAGAGAGTTCCAGAAAAACATCTACTTCTGTTTTATGGACTCTGCCAAAGCCTCTGACTGTGTGGATCACAACAAATTATAAAATTCATGAAGAGATGGGAATACCAGACCACCTGACCTGCCTCTTGAAAAATCTGTATGCAGGTCAAGAAGCAACAGTTAGAACTGGGCATGGAATAAGACTGGTTCCAAATTGGGAAAGGAGTAGATCATCAAGGCTGTATATTGTCACCCTGCTTATTTAACTTCTATGCAAAGTATATCATGTGAAATGTCAGGCTGGATGAAGTACAGCTGGAATCAAGATTGCCAGGAGAAATATCAATAACTTCAGATATGCAGATGACACCACCCTTATGGTACAAAGTAAAGACGAACTAAAGAGCCTCTTGATGAAAGTGAAAGAGTAGAGTAAAAAAGTTGGCTTAAAGCTCAACATTCAGAAAACTAAGATCATGGCATGCAGTCCAATCATTTCATGGCAAATAGATGGGGAAACAATGGAAACAGTGACAGACTATCTTGGGGGCTCAAAAATCACTGGAGATGGTGACTGCAGCCATGAAATTAAAAGATGCTTACTCCTTGGAAGAAAAGCTATGATCAACCTAGACAGCATATTAAAAAGCAGAGACATTACTTTGCCAATAAAGGTCCATCTAGTCAAAGCTATGTTTTTCCAGTAGTCATGTATGGATGTAAGAGCTGGACTATAAAGAAAGCTGAGGAAGAATTGGTGCTTTTGAACTATAGTGTTGGAGAAGACTCTTGATAGTCCTTTGGACTGCAAGGAGATCCAACCAGTCTATCCTAAAGGAAATCAGTCCTGAATATTCATTGGAAGTATTGATGCTGAAGCTGAAGCCCCAGTACTTTGGGTACCTGATGTGAAGAACTGACTCACTAGAAAAGACCCTGATGCTGGGAAAGAATGAAAGTGGGAGGAGAAGGGGACAACAGAGGATGAGATGGTTGGATGGCATCACTGATTTGATGGACATGAATTTGAGTAAGCTCCAGGAGTTGGTGATGGGACAGGGAGGCCTGGCATGCTGCAGTCCATGGGGCCGCAAAGAGTCGGACACAACTAAGTAACTGAACTGAACTGACATTTGCACATGCAGTGGGTTTTGTTACCAGAGAGAAACCCTGAAATAGGGAACCTAATATCTTTCATAATGGACAATAACATGTATAGCTATTGTTCCAGAGGAGAGACTGCCTCCATCTTCCAAGCTTGTTTGCCATACAAACATCCAACAAACGACAATACAGAACAAAAGTTAGCCTGTGTTTCACTTCATACGACACACAGAAATGCAAGAGATCTGTGGAGAATTGTGTTCCTATAGACTGAAGCAGTGAGTCAGAGGATAGAAAATATGAGAAAAAGTATGTAAAAGATTTGGGACCTAGTGTAAAAGTCTAGCATATTAGCTCACTTGTAAATTGAAATTCCACAAAGAGAGGAGAGAGAAGAAAGAAGAGAAGCAACAGCTAAGAATTTTTCAAAATGGATTTAAGACATCAAGCTACATATTCAAGAATTACTATGGACAATAAGCAGGATAAATTCAAAGAAGACGACATTCGTGCCTATCACAATCATACTGCTGAAAGACAAATACAAAATGTTTAAAACAGAGGAATAAACAGACATCATTCAAAGAAGCAAAAATAAAATGGACAACCGAATTAAAGAAACTGAAGGGATCCAGAAGACAATGGAATGACATTTTTTAAGTGCTCAAAGAAAATAACTAGTAACCAAGAATTCTATGCCCAGCAAAACTCCTTTTAAAAAATAGGGTAAAATGATGACATTTCCAGACAAGCAAACCAAAGGGGCTTCTTCAGCCATAAGGATAATAATGCCAGATGAAAGTGTGGAAATGCAAGATGCCAAATAATATCAAGGAAAGGGCAAACTGACATTTACAAATCAATTATAGTAGTGACCTGTAGGCTTTTAAATATTTGAAGGAGGAGATAGGCATAGTCTGATGACCTTTCACTGACTGGAAAGAGATAAGAGCATTAATTTGTATCAGATTCTAAGAATTGAGAAATGCAAAAGGTAATCTCTTGGAAAACTACTGAAAGAATGTGTGTGTGCATGCTAAGTCACTTCAGTCATGTCTGACTCTTTCAGACACTATGGACTATAGTCCGCCAGGCTCCTCTGTCCATGGTAAGAATGGTCCAGGCAAGAATACTGGAGTAGGTTGCCATGCCCTCCTCTAGGGGAATCGTCCTAACCCAGGGATTGAACCCATGTCTCTTATCTCCTTCACTGACAGGCAGGTTCTTTACCACTAGTGCCTGCATAACTGAAAAGCTAATATTAGGGAAGAAATAGAGTAATAATTTAAAAAACTTCACTGTCCTCTAAAAAAAGTAATAAGAGAGTATTATTTTAAAAAGGAAATGTATCCAGTGATACAAGTAGAAAATAAATAGTGAAAGAAAGAAAGAAAGTGAAGTTGCTCAGTCATGTCTGACTCTTTGCGACCCCATGGACTGTAGCCTACCAGGTTCCTCTGTCCATGGGATTCTCCAGGCAAGAATACTGGAATGGGTTGCCATTTCCTTCTCCACGGAATCTTCCCAACCCAGGGATCGAACCCAGGTCTCCTGCATTGCAGGCAGACACTTTAACCTCTGAGCCACTAGGGAAGCCCAAATTTAAACTCAAATAGATAGTTACATTAACCATAAGCAAAGTAAAGGAATGAGACAAGTGATGGGTAAATAACAAACAAGAATGAGTAAGCTCCAGTACACAAAGCACCAAGGACTGCATGAAAAGTGGACACAGAGCAGGAAAGGACTCAGATCTAACTTAGGGGGCAAGCTGCTGAGGAGGGGAGGGACTACATCAGGGGACTTACCTGTCTGGGATAGCCATTCCAAACTTCCCACAGGTCATAAACCCAAGGTTTCTGAAAAAGCAAGGAACCAAGAGAAACTGTTCAGAGTCAAAGGCTGATTTCAGCAGAAACCTAAGCCCTTCCTGATGTCACTGACAGGGAGGAAATGTGCACAGTAAGATACTTTCATCACATTCCTGTTCCCCCAGCAGTATATCCCTTCTTCCGCAGGTATTTCTACTTGTTTTTATACAATACCTCTGTGATATGCAAGAGTTCTAGTGAGTCTGGGATGGATAATAGTCCTGATTCTCAAAGGAAATTATTTATTTCAAACAAGTGCCTCTTCTAATGAAATTGTTTCTGGGCCAATTAGATTACTGCTTCCGTAGCAATAAAAAATCTTGAAATATTCATAGCAATAAAATATCTTAAGCGAAATCTTAAAAGAATCTTTAGAGACATCTCCAAAAGCTAGTTATTTTTTTTTGTTAACAATTTACTATTAATTTTATACATCACTTAATGAGATAATTGTTTAATAATTATTTTAACAGACAATGCAAAGGGAATATGATATGGAGAGATTTGATTTCTGATGGGCAAGTAATGAAAGTCTTCATAAACAAGTGATTAGCGTGCGTAGAGGTTTAAAAGCTGGTTACCTTATTGAATGTATATCTCAAGGGATTCATAAGCAGGAATTTTTAAAATTAAAGACAAATTACAGTCAAAGATATATCAGAAAGAAAACTTACATCATAAAGAAATGCAATTCCAGCAATGGTAATAATTAGGTAAAATGTAAATCGCCAGCTGCCAAAAGAAATAAAACACTTGTTAAGGTGACTGATATATGAGGAGAAAAACATTTTGTATAACACTTTGGAAAGAATGCACATTCTGGAGTCAGAAAAATCTAAGTTAATATTCTGATTCTGCCACTTGTTGGATGGCAAAGAGCCTTAATTTCTTCATCCATAAGATGAAAAGAACGAAACTTACCTCCAAATGTAAAAATACTGAAGATAACTTATGAAAAATTATGATATAGTATCTGGTATGAAGTAAGCAACCAGTGTTAGCTATCGTTACTACTAACATGCCTAGCCTAGTTCCTGACACACAATAAATGATGTTTGATAATCAGTTCAGTTCAGTGCAGTCACTCAGTCATGTCCGATGCTTTGGGACACCATGGACTGCAACACACCAGGCCTCCCTGTCCATCACCAACTCCCAGAGTTTGCACAAACTCACGTCCATTGAGTTGGTGATGCCATCTAACTGTCTCATCCTCTGTCGTCCCCTTCCCCTGCCTTCAATCCTTCCTGGTATCAGTGTCTTTTCAAATGAGTCAGTTCTTTGCATCAAGAGGCCAAAGTATTGGAGCTTCATATTAAAAAGCAGAGACATTACTTTGCCAACAAAGGTCCATCTGGTCAAGGCTATAGTTTTTCTGGTAGTCATGTATGGATGTGAGAGTTGGACTATAAAGAAAGCTGAGCACCGAAGAATTGATGTTTTTGAACTGTGGTGTTGGAGAAGACTCTTGAGAGTCCCTTGGACTGCAAGGAGATTCAACCAGTCTATCCTAAAGGAGATCAGTCCTGGGTGTTCAATGGAAGGACTGATGCTGAAGCTGAAACTCCAATACTCTGGTCACCTGATGCAAAGAGCTGACTCATTTGAAAAGACCCTGAAGCTGGGAAAGATTGAGGGCAGAAGGAGAAGGGGATGACAGAGAATAAGATGGTTGGGTGGCATCACTGATGCCAATGAGTTTGGAATGAGTCTGGGTAGGCTCTGGGAATTGGTGATGGACAGGGAGGTCTGGCATGATGCAGTCCATGGGAACACAAAGAGTTGGACACGAATGAGCAACTGAACTGAACTAAATTAGAGGCCATTCCTCAGTTCACACAGCCAAGCAGTGACACAGTAAGTCAGTAACATAGGTCTTTGAACCCTGAATCCAGTAGTGTTTTTGGAAAACTGCCACTGCTTCTAAGCTTCATGATGGTTTTCCTTCATGGCTTGTTTTGATTAAGGAAAAATGTAACATTCAATTACTCAGAAAGTTGAACCACAAAGTGAGCCAGCTGAGACTCGTTCCCACTTGTTTCATTTACTGTTGGTTCAACAAAGCCATGTGCTTAAATGTAGAGAGCATTTCCTTGATCCTTAATTATTCTGGCCAAACAAGAATACATCTCATCAAAAATGAGATGATGAGATCTGCCAGGCCCAAAGGAAGCCATAAGTGGGGTGGCACATCTCGTATCATTTGTGTCTCAAATATGTATTGATCTCTTAATCCTGTTTCAGGAACCGTGCTAAGCATACTTGTGTGATGCCATATTTTCTTCTTTACAACAAGCTTATGAAGTAGCTCCTTTTGTGGGTTGTTGCTTGGTTCTCACAACAACACTAAAATGTAGATGAGATGAAGACTAAAGAATGCTAAACTTGAGAGAGATCACATAATTTACCCAAGACTGTATAGTAACAATCAATATTGTTGTTCAGTCACTAAGTCATGCAACTCCATGGAGTGCAGCATGCCAGGCTTCCCTGTCCACTGTCTCCCGGAGTCTGCCCAAATTCAGGTCCATTGAGTCGGTGATACCCTCCAACCATCTCATCCTCTGCCTCTTGGTTCTCCTTTTGCTTCCAATCTTTCCCAGGATCAGGNTCCTGGGTGTTCAATGGAAGGACTGATGCTGAAGCTGAAACTCCAATACTCTGGTCACCTGATGCAAAGAGCTGACTCATTTGAAAAGACCCTGAAGCTGGGAAAGATTGAGGGCAGAAGGAGAAGGGGATGACAGAGAATAAGATGGTTGGGTGGCATCACTGATGCCAATGAGTTTGGAATGAGTCTGGGTAGGCTCTGGGAATTGGTGATGGACAGGGAGGTCTGGCATGATGCAGTCCATGGGAACACAAAGAGTTGGACACGAATGAGCAACTGAACTGAACTAAATTAGAGGCCATTCCTCAGTTCACACAGCCAAGCAGTGACACAGTAAGTCAGTAACATAGGTCTTTGAACCCTGAATCCAGTAGTGTTTTTGGAAAACTGCCACTGCTTCTAAGCTTCATGATGGTTTTCCTTCATGGCTTGTTTTGATTAAGGAAAAATGTAACATTCAATTACTCAGAAAGTTGAACCACAAAGTGAGCCAGCTGAGACTCGTTCCCACTTGTTTCATTTACTGTTGGTTCAACAAAGCCATGTGCTTAAATGTAGAGAGCATTTCCTTGATCCTTAATTATTCTGGCCAAACAAGAATACATCTCATCAAAAATGAGATGATGAGATCTGCCAGGCCCAAAGGAAGCCATAAGTGGGGTGGCACATCTCGTATCATTTGTGTCTCAAATATGTATTGATCTCTTAATCCTGTTTCAGGAACCGTGCTAAGCATACTTGTGTGATGCCATATTTTCTTCTTTACAACAAGCTTATGAAGTAGCTCCTTTTGTGGGTTGTTGCTTGGTTCTCACAACAACACTAAAATGTAGATGAGATGAAGACTAAAGAATGCTAAACTTGAGAGAGATCACATAATTTACCCAAGACTGTATAGTAACAATCAATATTGTTGTTCAGTCACTAAGTCATGCAACTCCATGGAGTGCAGCATGCCAGGCTTCCCTGTCCACTGTCTCCCGGAGTCTGCCCAAATTCAGGTCCATTGAGTCGGTGATACCCTCCAACCATCTCATCCTCTGCCTCTTGGTTCTCCTTTTGCTTCCAATCTTTCCCAGGATCAGGATCTTTTCCAATGAGTCAGCTTGCTGCATCAGATGGCCAAAGTATTAGAGCTTTATCATCAGTCCTTCCAATGAATATTCAGGGTTGATTTCTTTTAGGATTGAATGGTTTGATCTTGCAGTCCAAGGGACTGTCACAGGATTTCTCCAGCACCACGATTCAAAAGCATCAGTTCTTTGGTGTTCAGTCTTCTTTATGGTCCAACTCTCACATCCATACATGACAAATGGAAAAAACATAGCTTTGACTATACAGACCGTTGTTGGCAAAGTGATGTCGCTGCTTTTTAATACACTGTCTAGGTTTGTCATGACTTTCTTTCCAAGTAGCAAGCATCTTTTAATTTCATGGCTGCAGTCACCATCCACAGTGATACCGGAGCCCAGGAAAATAAAATCTGTCCCAATCAGATGCAAGAGTAAAATCCAGGCTTCACATCTTCCCAGACCAGCCCTATCAGGTCTATTTAAGGGGTTCTCAAAGTCAGGGATCTCTGACATCAAACACTTTCACAATGATAATGAAATGTTATTTGTCTTATTTCTTACTCTCATTTCCTCCCAAGTGTCCAGGGGCATTTCCCAGAGGCTATATGTCCTGTGATGGTATCTTTGCTCTGATAGCTGATGACATATGTGCTTCTGTAGTCTTATATTTTAATTTCCATTTCTAGTACAGTAGACTTCAATAGGTATAACTCACACAAGCAGATGCTCTTTGGGGTCTATAATAGCTTTTAAGAGAACAAAGGGGTCCTGAAACCAAAAAGCTTGGGAGCTGCTGTGCTTCACTAATTTTCCTTGCTTCAGATGAACCTAAGGTAGTAAAACGTCCTCTTTTCCAGGAATGGCTGAGACAAACATAATTGTGAGGGAGGAAAAAAAAAACCTCTTGGAAAAAAACAAATTGACTAGTTAGACACAGATGGCAAAGTTGAAAGATGAAGGGCTGCTGAGTGAGATCAGGGAGGAGCTAGATAGTGGGACCTCGGGCGACACGAGATAGGACAAACATGGTTCTCCATGGTGGCGGGGCAGGATGGAGAAGGTGGTAGACCTGCCCAGTGGCCAGCTGGGCAAGTGGCAGTCCACCCAGCAGGAGGACAGTGCCTCCCACCAGCACGAGACACACCACGTACTTGGAAATTGTGTGTGGACATGCTTAGTCATGTTGGACTCCTTGTGACCTCATGGACTATAGCCTGCCAGGCTCCTTTATCCATGAAACTTTCCAGGCAAGAATATTGGAGCAGGTTACTATTCCTCTTCCAGGGGATCTTCCCATCCCAAGGACTGAACCTGCGTCTCTTATGTCTCCTGCATTGGCAGGCAGATTCTGTACCACTGAGCCACTGGGAAAGCCCACTTGGAAACTGTTTGGTGTTTAATTAAATTTCTCATTGTTAAAAAGAACAGTGATCAGTTAATATGGAATCTGATTTTAAAATGAAGGATTCACTATGGATTAAAATTCTGAATGCTATAAAACAGGGCTTAGGGGTCACCCTTACAGAAAGTAATCAAGGAAACAATACACTGAACTTAAGGTGTTCAGAGATTAACCATCCTGGTATTGTGGAGAAGTGTTGGCCTGTTGGAGAATAATTTGTAAGAGTTCTTTGTTGGGGGATAAATTTCCTGAAGAAGTGCGCTGGGCTCTGATGGACCGTGCAAAAGCGCGGCCGAGAGGAGCTACCCCTTGCCGAAGGTCAGAGGCAGCGACTGAGAGTGTCAGGCTGCGTCGGCACATAAGCAGCCAAAAGAAGCCACCCCACATCCTAGGTCAGGAAAAGGGGCCGAGAGGAGCTACCACACGCCCAAGGTCAGGGCCGCAGCTGAGAGGAGCTACCACATGCTCGAGGTCAGGGGAGGTGGCTGAGAGGAGCAACCCTATATCCAAGGTCAGGAGAGGCAGCGGTAGGAGATACCCATCGTTCAAGGTAAGGAGCAGCAGCTGACGTTCCAGGTCAGGGAATGTCAGGTCGCTGCTGGAGACCTTTGGTGAGGGGTAGCTCCTCTCGGCCACACTTTTGTGTGATCCATCGCAACTGGCATGCTTCTGTGCAGTCCGTCGCAGCCATGAAGTAATACCCCATGTCCAAGGTTAAGAGAAACCCAAGTAAGACGGTAGGTGTTGCAAGAGGGTATCAGAGGGCAGATACACTGAACCATAATAACACAAAACTAGCCAATCTGATCACATGGACCACAGCCTTGCCTAACTCAATGAAACTAAGCTATGCCGTGGAGGGCCACCCAAGATGGGAGGGTCATGGTGGAGTGGTCTGAAAGAATGTGGTCCACTGGAGAAGGGAATGGCAAACCACTTCAGTATTCTTGCCTTCAGAACCCCATAGACAGTATGAAAAGGCAAAATGATATGATACTGAAAGGGGAACTCCCCAGGTCGGTAGGTGCCCAAAATGCTAACGGAGATCAGTGGAGAAATAACTCCATAAAGAATGAAGGAATGGAGCCAAAGCAAAAACAACACCCAGATGTGGAAGTGACTGGTGATAGAAGCAAGGTCCGATGCTGTAAAGAGCAATATTGCATAGGAACCTGGAATGTCAGGTCCATGAATCAAGACAAATTGGAAGTGGTCAGACAAGAGATGGAAAGAGTGCATGTCGACATTCTAGGAATCAGCAAACTAAAATGGACTTGAATGGGTGAATTTAACTCAGATGACCATTCTATCTACCATTGTGGGCAAGAATGCCTTAGAAGAAATAGAGTAGCCATCAAGGTCAACAAGAGTCTGAAATGCAGTACTTGGATGCAATCTCAAAAACAACAGAATGATCTCTGTTTATTTCCAAAGCAAACCATTCACTATCACAGTAATCCAAGTTTATGTCCCAACCAGTAACACCAAAGAGGCTGAAGATGAACGGTTCTATGAAGACCTACAAGACCTTCTAGAACTAACATTCAAAAAAGATGTCCTTTTCATTATGGGGGACTGGAATACAAAAGTAAAAGTCAAAAAACACCTGGAGTAACAGGCAAATTTGGCCTTGGAGTACGGAATGAAGCAGGGCAAAGGCTAATGGAGTTTTGCCAAGAGAACGCACTGGTCATAGCAAACACCCTCTTCCAACAACACAAGAGAAGACTCTACACATGGACATCACCAGATGATCAACACCGAAATCAGACTGATTATATCCTATGCAGCCCAAGATGGAGAAGCTCTATACAGTCAGCAAAAACAAGACTGGGAACTGACTATGGCTCAGATCATGAACTCCTTATTGCCAAATTCAGACTTAAATTGAAGTAAGTGGGGAAAACCACTAGACCATTCAGGTATGACCTAAATCTAATCCCTTATGACTATACAATGAAAGTGAGAAATAGATTTAAGGGACTAGATCTGATAGACAGAGTGCCTGATGAACTATGGATGGAGGTTTGTGACATTATACAGGAGACAGGGATCAAGATCATCCCCATGGAAAAGAAATGCAAAAAAAGCAAAATGGCTATCTGAGGAGGCCTTAAAAATAGCTGTGAAAAGAAGAGAAGCAAAAAGCAAAGGAGAAAAGGAAAGATAAAAGCATCTGAATGCAGAGTTCCAAAGAATAGCAAGAAGAGATAAGAAAGCCTTCTTCAGTGATCAATGCAAAGAAATAGAGGAAAACAACAGAATGGGAAAGACTAGAGATCTCTTCAAGAAAATTAGAGATACCAAGGGAATATTTCATGCAAAGATGGGCTCNCCTTCTTCAGTGATCAATGCAAAGAAATAGTGGAAAACAACAGAATAGGAAAGACTAGAAATCTCTTCAGGAAAATTAGCGATACCAAGGGAACATTTCATGCAAAGATGGGCTCGATAAAGGACAGAAATGGTATGGACCTAACAGAAGCAGAGGTCTGGTGTGCTGTGACTCATGGGGTCGCAAAGAGTCAGACACGAACGAGTGACTGAACTGAACTGAACAGAAGTAGAAGATTTTAAGAAGAGGTGGCAAGAATACAGAGAAGAATTGTACATAAAGAGTTTCACGACCAAGATAATCATGATGGTGTGATCACTCATCTAGAGCCAGACATCCTGGAAGGTGAAGTCAAGTGGGCCTTAGAAAGCATCACTATGAACAAAGCTAGTGGAGGTGATGGAATTCCAGT
>SJYW01021251.1:1391553-1404792 GCA_006410735.1 Raphicerus campestris | reverse complement strand
ATGTCAAGGCTGTATATTGTCACCCTGCTGATTTAACTTATATGCAGAGTACATCATGAGAAATGCTGGACTGGAAGAAACACAAGCTGGAATCAAGATTGCCGGGAGAAATATCAATAACCTCAGATATGCAGATGACACCACCCTTATGGCAGAAAGTGAAGAGAAACTAAAAGGCTCTTGATGATAGTGAAAGAAGAGAGTGAAAAAGTTGGCTTAAAGGTCCACATTCAGAAAACGAAGATCATGGCATCTGGTCCCATCACTTCATGGGAAACAGATGGAAAAAACAGTGGAAACAGTGGCTGACTTTATTTTGGGGGGCTCCAAAATCAGTGCAGATGGTGATTGCAGCCATGAAGCTAAAAGACACTTACTCCTTGGAAGGAAAGTTACGACCAACCTAGATAGCATATTGAAAAGCAGAGATATTACTTTGCCAACAAAGGTTCATCTAGTCAAGGCTATGGTTTTTCCAGCAGTCATGTATGGATGTGAGAGTTGGACTGTGAAGAAAGCTGAGCACTGAAGAATTGATGCCTTTGAACTGTGTTGTTGGAGAAGACTCTTGAGAGTCCCTTGAACTGCAAGGAGACCAAGCAGTCCATCCTAAAGGAGATCAGTCCTGTGTGTTCATTGGAAGTACTGATGCTGAGACTGAAACTTCAATACTTTGGCCACCTCATGTGAAGAGTTGACTCACTGGAAAAGACCCTGATGCTGTGAGGGACTGTGGGCAGGAGGAGAAGGGGACCACAGAGGATGAGATGGCTGGATGGCATCACTGACTCGAAGGATATGAGTTTGTGTGAACTCTGGGAGTTGGTGATGGACACGGAGGCCTGGCATGCTGTGATTTATGAGGTCGCCAAGAGTCGGACATGACTGAGTGACTGAACTGAACTGAAGTTTACCGAGATTTCCAAAATGCCTGGGCTAGGTATGTCTTGCTATGTTTCCTGGAGCATATCTTATAGCTGAGGCAATAAAGTGCAGTCTCTACACTATTAAAGAGTTCGGCATTTTGCTGTAGTTTATTTGGCAATGGCAACTCACTCCAGTACTCTTGCCTGGCAAATCCCATGGACGGAGGGGCATGGTAGGCTGCAGTCCATGGGGTCGCTAGGACTGAGCGACTTCACTTTCACCTTTCACTTTCATGCACTAGAGAAGGAAATGGCAACCCACTCCAGTGTTCTTGCCTGGAGAATCCCAGGGATAGGGGAGCGTGGTGGGCTGCCATCTATGGGGTCGCTCAGAGTCGGACATGAATGAAGTGACTTAGCAGTAACAGCATAATAACTTTTAACAGTTCACTGACATGAAATTTGTGACACTGCTAAACAATAAGGTAAAGCTTAAATTTCATTTGTGGGTTCACTTCAACCGCCTAAATACAGTGTACTGCTTCCTGTCTTTGCCTTACTTAAAATATGCTGCCCTCAAATCACCCTTTCTTTTCTTGCAGAAATCTGACCCGTCCCTCAAGGTCCAGCTTTGCCTGACCTCTAGAAAGCCTTTGTCTAATGTATCTAGCCCTGCTGACACCATCTCCTCTGAATGCCTGGAGTACATCTGAACATGACTATAGAGTATGTGCCATATATAGACTCTGTGTAGACTGTGGCCTCTGTGTAGACCACGTGCTATTGGATGGAATGGAACAGCAGATGTTGTAGTTTCATAAGTGACAGTCTTATCTCCCTGATTAGTTGCTTTGGGCCAGTGACATGCTTTCCACTTCTACTTCCCTCTGAAAATCTACATGTCCACAGGATCTAGGATAGTTCTACATACTATGAAGATGGTCCACACAACCCTCTGCATTGCCTGATGATTGATAATGGCAACTCATAGTTCCCTTCCCTAACCTGAACTTTGTGGCTGACTCTCGGCAGACTCACTGACAGGCAGACTCCCAATGTTGAACTCTTCTGACCCAGTTACTTGACATGTGGGGCCCCTGCTTCTGAGAGGTCAGCATTAGGTAGCAGGGGCCACACAGGAGTCAGAATATCTGAGGGCAACAGGTCCCCCAACAGCAGGCAACCTTGAGCAAGTACATAAACTAGATCATGTGCAGTTTCTCATTTCTCAAACAAGGCCAGCCCCACTTTCCCTGACTGCCCCACACTGTGAAAGGCAGGGAGGATCAAACCAAGATTACTTATAAACTGTAAGGCACTATGATTTATAAGAAATTACTATACTCCTTCACTGGAGTATGATTCAGCTCTGAGGGAGAGACTTAGTCCCTGCTTGGGACTTTAAGATAAGAGTCATTTTCTAGAGAGGATAAATGATAACAGAAAAACAGGAAGATGTAACGTGAAACCAGTTCCACTTTGTAGTGTTTTGTAGTGATTGTCAAGAGAGATTCACCTGGACCAAGGTGACATAGTGGCAACACAGTATTAACTAATCTTGTAAGGGCTAAAATTCAGAGATAAACAGTTAGAAAACAAACCAGGTCCTACACCTCCAGCTACTGTGGGAAAGGCTGAATAGAAGCCCATGATGAGAAAAAAAAAAGTTTATCTCGAAGACACTATGAAGAATTGATCTGTGCCTCTAAATATACATCACCAGTCTCACAGTTGGATGACTGTACTCAGGAATGTATAGGTAGTTAAAGAGAGTCATTAAAGTTTAGCCTCTCCCAGGTTTGACTTCTTTGAGAATCTTATACCAAATCTCTATCTGTTTCACCATCAAAACAAACATATCTGGTGAAAGTCATTAGGCAATCCGAGGACCTTAAGAAACAGGCAAAATGAAGGAATGCTATTGGTGTGTAGAATGTGGCATCACACACAACCCAACTAACATTTATTGGTCTGGAAGAACAACAAAGCAACAGCAATGACCTAGACCCTCATTTTGGCACAGGTGTCAGTTTTTGCCACCAAGGGAGTGACCTAAAGTACTATAATCCTCTGAGGAAGAGGAAACAGCAGAATTTTAATAAAGCCAAAAATAAGTGTGATACAGTCACACTGCCCTTGGAATGTATCTGAGGTAGCCAGCTATGCAAAAACTCTATGTGGTGCCCAGTCCATCCAGACCTCCTGCTAAACCAGTGGGGAAACTGAGAGGAACTGGTTGTCCAGTCTACAAGCAGGAGTAGGGTAACAGTCGAGTTGAGACAGAAAGAAGTCCTCTCCACCAGTACTGAGAGAAGAGGACAGCGCCCTCTCAGACCTTCTCTGCTCTTATAATGTGACAGAAGAACTATAATATGATTAGAAACAGCCAACAGTCTGGTGAGCTAGGGCCACGTGCTACCCTAGAAAAGGTAAACACTAGTTTAAGACATTTTTATGATTTTTCTGGACCTCAAGGTAAGTACATAATATCTCCTATTTAAGTGAGACAGTTCATATCTTACCTTGTTTAATAAAGAAGGAAAGTGAAGCACAAGAGGTAGATGAGTGGCTAGTATCAAACTCTTGATTGGTAAGTGATAGAGCAGGCTCAAACCCTTCTGCTGCTGCAACCTCAGGATTCTTTCTGAGATGACTGTTCTGCTCCATACAAAACGGTACCATTTCAAAAGCTTTAACTATCCTTCTTACCAAGATTCCTGGAATTTCTTCATCTTGCAAGGCCTATCTTGATTCTGCCGACTCCTAAACCATCTTTCAACCTGGCGCTCTGTCAAGTTACACTTCTTTGCCAGTCCACAAATATCAGTCTGAAAGGGGATGAAACAAATGAGTGAGTGCTTAAGAGCAGAGTAGGCTGGCAGGCAAGCAAGAGATACTGAGACCGAGTTACATGCATTTGTGCACTGGAGATGAGAGAGATTCTACGTTAAACCTTGGGCCAGTGCATTTACCCCTGTTGTTCATGGAATCACACACACCCATCCCAAAACAGAGACAATGTTAATTCCCAGAAAACTCAGTTGCTAAGAAAGACCAATTCTCCATAAGTTGGTAGCAACCCATACATTCAAGTTCCATACATGGCTCACTTCTTCAGCCAATTTTATTTAGGGCCTACTAGGTTCCACGTAGAGTAGTATAGTTTAAGATGTCAATCAAACCCAATCTCTGTATTTTTTCCTGTGAGAAAAATGTGACTCCAAGAGTTTTAACAGCTTGTCCAAGACCTAAAACTAGTAGCAAAGTGAGGATATGAACTTAGGCTCCTGCCCTTTCTGTCATTTCATACAATGTTTCTAATAGATTCAAAACTTTCACATTTAATCATATGCACAGCCTATTTTGGAGAAGGAAATGGCAGCCCACTCCAGTATTCTTGCCTGGAGATACCATAGACAGATGAGCCTGGCTGGCTACAGTCTACAGGGTTGCACAGAGTCAGACATGACTTAGCGACTAAACAACAGCAGCAGCATATTTTAAACCAACCTTAAATAATTCCAATTGTAAAAAATAAGGATTGCAGATTATGATGACTGTTTCTCTTCTGGAAGGCAGAAGTTGCAGGTTATGGTTTATAATTGAAAACAATGTGGATGACAGATTTGCTCAAAGATCGCAAATGTGAAGCTCTCCTAGGGCCAAACAAGAACCCAAAATGACTGACAGAAGCAGCTCTGCTTCCTGGTGGTATTTTAAGCTGTGTTCTTTCAACATGGGCATGTTTATATGCTAAACCTACAGTACTTTCCACTTCCACAAGGAAACAAGCTCTGTAATTTTTTAAGATACCAGTCTTCTTGATCTTTCATTTTGCACTGCTGAGTACAAGAAATATTTCAGTTTACTCCTAACTTAATGCATGTTCAGTCGCTTCAGTCGTGTCTGACTCTTTGCAACCCTATGACTGTAGCCCACCAGGCTCCTCTGTCCATGGGATTCTCCAGGCAAGAACACTGGAGTGGTTGCCATTCCGTTCTTCAGGGGATCCTCCCGACCGAAAGATAACCACAAGCCTAAAGAAAGCAAAACAAAACATAGACAAGACATATTATAGTGCTTCCCTGTAAACTGTCATCTCTAATACTATTATTTTATAGGCCAAGGTTTCACCTCCTTTTCTATGTTGATTTGGTTTGTTTTTGTGTTTTTGATGGCCCTAAATTGGCAGCTATTCATTGGTGAGTATTTCCTGCAGGCATTGTGCTTGGCACAGAAGATCTGAATGAACAAGATTAGTATTTACGGGGCCTCCCCTTCATGAGGTAAAGCCTGTCTGGTAAGGAAGTCAGAAAATGCAACAAAGAATTCTAATAAATTATGATGAGCGCTGAAAGAGGGGAAGGTCAAGGTACCATGGGACCTAACTTTATGTAGGCAATTTCTGGAAGTTACACTATGCTAAACCCTGAAAAATGTCCCAAGAAGGAGAAGATGAAGAAGGGAAGTGTCCTGGCAGCATGTGAAGTCATCTGGGGATTAGAGCACAGAGGAGCTGGGAATACTCAAAGGACACAAAGAGGTCTTGCAGGGTAGAAACATACAGACAGGTGAGGAGGAAGGATGTGGCCAGGGCCACAGCAAGGAGGGCCTTGCCTGGAATTTATCTGTAGGTTACAGAATGTTTGCATTTTGAAGGCTTCCTCTTGTAGTGTGTGAAGTATGAAGCACCAGGAATGAACGGAGGTGGAGACAGTGTTTACTCTGCCCTGTTATCCTTGACCTCTCTCAGCGAGGTCCCCACAGCAAGGACCTCGCACTCCAGATGGGACAAGTTTGGAGGTCTGGATGCACTCTCCCAGGCAGAACCAAACTTGTCACAGCCCTATCGCAGGAGGAGAGAACACGGTAGGTTTTGAGGCAACAGAATGCAGTAGGAATGGCAGGGAACTAAAAACAGAAGATTGAATTCTGCTACTTCCTAGCTCTGCAGCCTTGAGCTGTGTTCTCTGACCCACTGTGGAAAATGGGGCATTGACAATGAGTGGTTGCCCTGTCTCATGGGAGTGATTTAGGATCTTGGGGCTCTATCTAATCATTTATCATGTGCTACATCAATGCTAGAGATTATGGCTGAACACAGAAAGGAGACCACAGACTGAAAATCACTTCAAAAAACAATATTCCTCTACTCCTAAAATAATTTGTAAGCATGAATAGATTCCCCCAAACAGAAGATATAATTCAAATCCTATTGCTTGCTCCATAGCAGAACATATTCTGAAATGCAGCAGCACTATATTCTGTACCTTCTGAGACTGAAGGGCTGTGGGTCCAGCTTGACTGTTCTAAAAGTTTTATTCATTCAATCATTCACAAAAGTTTACTGAGCCTCTACTCACTAGTGCCAGTCACTATTCTAGGCACTGGAGATTCAGCAGTAAGCAAAGTCCCTGTTCTCACAGAATTTTCCCAGATCTGAGAACAATACAATTTTACTACCTCATCATTTCTACAGATACCTGATGAATAAATGCATCTAGAAGATGGTGATCAAACATGATTTGAAGCATTTTTCCTGATTTGGAGCACAAATGAATCTTATTTAAAATCTTGATGACACTGGCCTCATATATCTATAATATTATTGGGATAAAAGTCCTCATGCAAACAGAAGTCTTTAGTAGTATTTTGTTATTAATATATGAAACAAACATTTATTGAACACCTAGGTACAGAAAGTTGTGTTAAGATATTATGGGACTACAAACAAGCATACTTAGGAAACAACTGATGTTTCCTTGGGATAATTAACATTGGGAAAACATATTTGAGAACATTCCTGTAGAAGTCTACATGATAGGTACAGCCTATGAATAAAATACAGCTGACCTTGACTGTGTGCCAGGCAGTATTCTAAGTACTCAATTAAATCCCTGAATTGAAAGTCCTATGAGGTAACTGCTGTTAACACACTCAGTTCACAGAGGTGGACACTGAGGCAGAGGGGTTAATCTGCTCACCTTCACACACAGTCTGTTCTCACAATTTGTGTTTTTAGCCTGGACACTATACAAAATGTGTCCATGGAAGGGAAAGGCTCTCAGGCAGAACCTAGAAGGGAAGCAATATGGCCTAAAATGGAGCCATGAGGCCTGGCTACTTGATGCAAAAACCAACTCTCTGGAACCATGGAGGAGCCACTCAATCTCTTTTTCTATCACATGTCTCACCCATAAAATAAACTGGACTAGAGAGCTAGAGAGCCTCTTGCTCTAAAAATGTTTGAATCCATGGATGAGACAAGCTAGCAACCTGGAATGCCCCTATGGACCCTTCTCCAACTATGGACCACAATACCTGCTTTATGTCAGTCTTATGGCACCACGTTTTCTTTAAATTACCTTTCAGAACTACACATTCATTTGTTCTGCAATATTTCTCATTGTGTTCTTGCAGAGGAAAGGGCTAGTTAATAAGTTCTGCTATTCTTTCATTTTACCAACAGCGGGAAAAATGATCCACTGGCCAGAGCTATTGTTATGTTATCATGATTCTCTACACGTTATCATGATTCTTTCTCTGAATTTCATCTTGAAATTGTCATGGAGATACACATAGAGAGAGACATACAGATATATAAACAGTGGACACACAGCTGCACATACACAGTCACAAAGAAGTGTATGAAACACAGAATAAAACTCTCAGTGGCAGTTCACATGTATAGCTTTTTGGACTTCATCAATACCATGTTATATCCTCTGTGCTAACCAGCATAGAATTGATACTGTGTATCTGAAATGTTTGGCTTTTTTTGGTGCAGTCTGTGGCAGCTGAAGAAGAATCCTCAATTTGTGTCCTCAGTTGTCTTAATAGAGTCAGATGTTATGTACCTGTATTACCACTGCAGTGCCCTGTGACTACAGACTTGGAATACTTTGTGGGTGATAGCCACCCACCCCTTGAACCAGCACAATTTTTTTTTAGTCTTCCTAGCAACTTGTCTTACCTCAGCTATAAATTAAGCAAAAATGCTGTCTGTGTGACATTGGCCAAGTTAATGTGTGGAAGTATTGTGGTATCATTTTGTTTCCACATCTGAAAGCACTATTAAGTCATCTACTTTGCCTTCTTCTACTATATTCTATCTTCCTAAGTTCTAGTACTTTTATTCCATGGGCATTTTACTGGCCAACTTGTTGTCATCTTGATCTGTTATACAAATACTACCTTGATTTTGTAATCTATGAGCAATATAAATTAGATGTTTTGCTTATGTCCCTTCATCTTCATAGTTTAGTAGAGGAAGCTTTCTAATACTTGAGGGTTGACATATAACATTTCTTCTATTACCTGATGCAAATGTCCAAATTATAACTATACTAAGCCACACTGTATTGTCAACTGAGCTAGAATAATTACTTACAAACATAGCTCTAGCCTCTGAAATAGTTTCAACATCCTGTACACAGTTAAAGACATCATCTAGGCATATTAGAAGCAGCACTTGACGGGGAGTCCTGGGCCAGGGTCCAGGTTTGGATTCAGCCATTAATTAGCTGCATGACCTAGGACAGGTCCTCTGTTGACCTTAGTTTCCTCATCTCAATTTGTAAAGAAGAAAGATGACCTAATCTCTAAATTTCTTTCAGCTTTTCTTCACTTTTCTTTAACTATCAGGTGGCTAATTTATCTTCATAGCTGAGAAACTTGATAAGAGCCAAGTTTTCTACATAGACCTTAAGCCTTGGTATATACACCCATCATGACATATCAACAAGCTAAATGATAAACCCGTCAACAATGACCAAATCTGACCAAATGTTCTAAGCCCTTTTAATTGACATTTTTGACAAAACTTCTTAAATTGAACTCTTTTGAAATTCCTTTGACCTCTAGTTAAATTTAGGGTGCTTCAGAGGGCCCCTGAAATATCCCAAAGAGAGATATTAAACTGTGTTTATTTGGTTGGTTAAACTACATGAAAAATATTATCAAATGAGTAATAAATCTTTCATGTTATAATGTATTATAAATATTACTAATATAGATATCTTAGAAATTATATGGAGGTCTTAACATTCTGATATGTCCTGGTATTTTATGAAAAATCTGATGACTTCACAAAAGTTAACAAAGGACTGAATGAACCAGCAAATATGCTTATAATTTTTACAGTTTCTATCTGAAAAATTACAGGTTTGAATCGTGTATTTTCTGGGAGTAGGGAAAACCTTCCTTTCAAACTAATTATGAAAATAATTTGGTAAAATTATATGTTATAAACAAAACAATTATATTTTTATCTAATCCCTCAAGAAATTTGAAACTCTTTGGTTTCCAGTAAGTTTGTCAAATGAGTTAGGAAGGTTATCTCACTAACAGGTACAAAAATCTCAAGGAATTTTTGAGACCTTAAAAAGGGAAGAATTCACCCAGATTTCTTAGGCAAAATCTGTGATAAGTCTTTGGTGTGAGTTTCCCAGCCCTGTTTTATTTTAAAAGTTCAGTCTGAGACTCTATAAATGTTTCAGCAAAATAAAAAGTCTATGATCAATTATGGTTATATAAATCATCAGACCAAAATGAGTGAGAACAGACCTATTTTGCAAACACACTAGCCTTAATTTGGTTACATTTGATAAAAATGAGGGTAACTTTAGGAAGAAAAAGATGTTTCAATAACTGTTAAATCCCAGTTTAAAAATAAAATTATTCTCAGATAATAATTATTCATTATTTTCAGATAGAAACAAGGGATAATAAGGATTCTCTGGGAGCGTCCTAACTTTTCATAAACACAACTAAATAACTTCCCCTCTGCAAAATGTAAAATGATGCTTAAGCATTATTATCACCAGAGGTAACAGCAGTACTTAGGTGAATGACTTCAGTCTTTTAGAGCAGGTAGAAATAAAGAACACACAGAGATGGCTTGTCAGACTGTCCTCTTTCTTAGGAAAAAAAAAGGCACATACAGAAGCTGACGGCAGACAAGTTAGAGACAGTGCTGGCTAGCCATGAATAATTCTGAACATGATGCCTGGTGCTATGTGGTCAGATTTCAATATGCTCATTTGTGCAGGCAGCCCGCCAGACCAGTGACAGAAAGCGTCATAGAAGAAGCAAGTGAATTCAGCAGATAAGTTCAGGACCTTAAAAATCTACTTATCCTAAAACCACATTAGTACATATTTTTGACTTAAAATTACTAGTGAGAGATGTCTGTATTTGTCAGAGAGAGTGTGCCACTTTTGGAGAAGTTTTTATTTCATCTCATCTAACTAAATGTGAGGTATAATGAAACTAGACTTTCCTGGACACTACTATTTTCACATAACCTTTACGTTAAAGTCTTTTTCTGTGGTGTAAACATGCAGTGCACTGTAACATTTCATCAAGTACATCTTGTATAGAGAAGAGAACTGTGATTCTCCTAAGGATTCCATCCCTGGGAGTGGGCAGGAGCACAGAGTATTTCTGAGCGTTTTGAAGACTTGGATGAAATAAAGGGTTCTGCTCAGGAAAGCCACCCCAAGAGGCACTTCTGTAGTGCGTGCCATGTGTACTAACAGTGTCACAGTCATCAAAAATGTCAGACATGGGCTGCTNTGAGTGAGAACAGACCTATTTTGCAAACACACTAGCCTTAATTTGGTTACATTTGATAAAAATGAGGGTAACTTTAGGAAGAAAAAGATGTTTCAATAACTGTTAAATCCCAGTTTAAAAATAAAATTATTCTCAGATAATAATTATTCATTATTTTCAGATAGAAACAAGGGATAATAAGGATTCTCTGGGAGCGTCCTAACTTTTCATAAACACAACTAAATAACTTCCCCTCTGCAAAATGTAAAATGATGCTTAAGCATTATTATCACCAGAGGTAACAGCAGTACTTAGGTGAATGACTTCAGTCTTTTAGAGCAGGTAGAAATAAAGAACACACAGAGATGGCTTGTCAGACTGTCCTCTTTCTTAGGAAAAAAAAAGGCACATACAGAAGCTGACGGCAGACAAGTTAGAGACAGTGCTGGCTAGCCATGAATAATTCTGAACATGATGCCTGGTGCTATGTGGTCAGATTTCAATATGCTCATTTGTGCAGGCAGCCCGCCAGACCAGTGACAGAAAGCGTCATAGAAGAAGCAAGTGAATTCAGCAGATAAGTTCAGGACCTTAAAAATCTACTTATCCTAAAACCACATTAGTACATATTTTTGACTTAAAATTACTAGTGAGAGATGTCTGTATTTGTCAGAGAGAGTGTGCCACTTTTGGAGAAGTTTTTATTTCATCTCATCTAACTAAATGTGAGGTATAATGAAACTAGACTTTCCTGGACACTACTATTTTCACATAACCTTTACGTTAAAGTCTTTTTCTGTGGTGTAAACATGCAGTGCACTGTAACATTTCATCAAGTACATCTTGTATAGAGAAGAGAACTGTGATTCTCCTAAGGATTCCATCCCTGGGAGTGGGCAGGAGCACAGAGTATTTCTGAGCGTTTTGAAGACTTGGATGAAATAAAGGGTTCTGCTCAGGAAAGCCACCCCAAGAGGCACTTCTGTAGTGCGTGCCATGTGTACTAACAGTGTCACAGTCATCAAAAATGTCAGACATGGGCTGCTGCTACTCTGCCTCAAAAACGACCCATTTTCATTGGTATACTTTGTATATATCCTACAACTGAAAATCAAATTTTGATCTTTACACCCAAATTGTAAGTGTTCAACACTAGTTAAATATGTTACTGTGTATCATTATAAATATATTTTTATATTGTATATTATTATTGTGTCACTTTATATTATGCTCAGAATGCTATATAACTTATCAACAGAGGAAAAAACCCAAATGAAACAAATTATTTGCTACTCAACTGAAACTAACTTTTTGCATAGGTGAGGTAACCAACAGACAATGGAAACATTAAGAAAGGAGATTTCAAAATCCCAAAACAAAGAATTTGTACTTACTTGAGATGGTTTCCTTGTGGAATGTTTAAAAAAATTCTCTAAAACAGTATTTGGTATAATCTTCTTTTGAACTTCCTCTTTAATGCCAAATGTTTTTGCTAGAGGTGAAGCAATAAACCTATGAAAATATAAACAAAAGAAAGAGTCAGACATGGCTGAGAAACTAACACTTGCTTTTCAAGTTCAAAATCTGAGAATGAATCCACAATGTCATCAGGAAAGTCAAGCTGTAACTTTAGATTCCCAATGAAAGATGAGTCATTAGACTACCTAAAGCCAAAATCTGCCTTACAGAAATTCAAAGAGCAAAATTTGAGATCTTTATACAAGCAATAACTTAAAATACAAAATACACTTGACTAAACACACAGGGATGAGGGGTGCTAACAGTGCAGTGAAAATCCTCCTCATATAGCTTATAGTCAGCCCCTAGGTAAGTGGTTTCTCCTTATTCAACGTTTCACATCCATGGGTTCAACCAACCATAGATTTAGCACTGTAGTATTACTATCGTAAAAATCTGCTTACAAGTGGACCCTGCAGTTCAACCCTTGTTGTTCAAGGGTCAACTGTACTTGCATNTTTCTGAATGTTGAGCTTTAAGCCAACTTTTTCGCTCTCCTCTTTCACTTTCATCAAGAGGCTTTTTAGCTCCTCTTCACTTTCTGCCATAAGGGTGGGGTCATCTGCATATCTGAGGTTATTGATATGTCTCCCGGCAACCTTGATTCCAGCTTGTGTTTCTTCCAGTGCAGCGTTTCTCATGATGTACTCTGCATAGAAGTTAAAGAAGCAGGGTGACAATATACAGCCTGACGCACTCCTTTTCCTATTTGGAACCAGTCTGTTGTGCCATGTCCAGTTCTAACTGTTGCTTCCTGACCTGCAAACAGATTTCTCAAGAGGATGGTTAGGTGGTCTGGTATTCCCATCTCTTTCAGAATTTTCCACAGTTTATTGTGATCCACACAGTCAAAGGCTTTGGCATAGTCAATAAAGCAGAAGTAGATGTTTTTTCTGGAACTCTCTTGCCTTTTCCATGATCCAGCAGATGTTGGCAATTTGATCTCTGGTTCCTCTGCCTTTTCTAAAACCAGCTTGAACATCAGGGAGTTCACGGTTCATGTATTGCTGAAGCCTGGCTTGGAGAATTTTGAGCATTACTTTACTAGCACGTGAGATGAGTGCAGTTGTGTGGTAGTTTGAACATTCTTTGGCATTGCCTTTCTTTGGGATTGGAAGGAAAACTGACCTTTTCCAGTCTTGTGGCCTATGTTGAGTTTTCCTGCTTTGCTGGCATATTGAGTGCATCACTTTCACAGCATCATCTTTCAGGATTTGAAATAGCTTAACTAGAATTCCATCACCTCCACTAGCTTTGTTTGTAGTGATGCTTTCTAAGGCCCACTTGACTTCACATTCCA
>SJYW01021251.1:1361567-1389526 GCA_006410735.1 Raphicerus campestris | reverse complement strand
GATGTTGGCAATTTGATCTCTGGTTCCTCTGCCTTTTCTAAAACCAGCTTGAACATCAGGGAGTTCACGGTTCATGTATTGCTGAAGCCTGGCTTGGAGAATTTTGAGCATTACTTTACTAGCACGTGAGATGAGTGCAGTTGTGTGGTAGTTTGAACATTCTTTGGCATTGCCTTTCTTTGGGATTGGAAGGAAAACTGACCTTTTCCAGTCTTGTGGCCTATGTTGAGTTTTCCTGCTTTGCTGGCATATTGAGTGCATCACTTTCACAGCATCATCTTTCAGGATTTGAAATAGCTTAACTGGAATTCCATCACCTCCACTAGCTTTGTTTGTAGTGATGCTTTCTAAGGCCCACTTGACTTCACATTCCAAGATGTCTGGCTCTAGATGAGTGATCACATCATCATGATTATCTGGGTCGTGAAGATCTTTTTTGTACAGTTCTGTGTATTCTTGCTACCTCTTCTTAATATATTCTGCTTCTGTTAGGTCCAGACCATTTCTGTCCTTTATCAAGCCCATCTTTGCACAAAATGTTCCCTTGTATCTCTTAATTTTCTTGAAGAGATCTCTAGTCTTTCCCATTATGTTCTTTTCCTCTATTTCTTTGCATTGATCGCTGAAGGCTTTCTTATCTCTTCTTGCTATCCTTTGGAACTCTGCATTCAGATGCTTATATCTTTCCTTTTCTCCTTTGCTTTTCACCTCTCTTCTTTTCACGGTTATTTGAAAGGCCTCCCCAGACAGCCATTTTGCTTTTTTGCATTTATTTTCCATGGGGATGGTCTTGATTCCTGTCTCCTGTACAATGTCACAAACCTCCGTCCATAGTTCATCAGGCATTCTATTTATGAGATCTAAGCCTTTAAATCTATTTCTCACTTCCACTGTATAATCATAAGGGATTTGATTTAGGTCATACCAGAATGGTCTAGTGGTTTTCCCTACTTTCTTCAATTTCAGTCTGAATTTGGCCATAAGGAATTCATTATCTGAGCCACAGTCAGCTCCTGGTCTTGTTTTTGTTGACTGTATAGAGCTTCTCCATCTTTGGCTGCAAAGAATATAATCAATCTGATTTTGGTGTTGATCACCTGATGATGTCCATGTGTAGAGTCTTATCTTGTGTTGTTGGAAGAGGATGTTTGCTATGACCAGTGCATTTTCTTGGCAAAACTCTTATTAGTCTTTGCCCTGCTTCATTCCGCATTCCAAGGCCAAATTTGCCTGTTACTCTAGGTGTTTCTTGACTTCCTACTTTAGCATTCCAGTCCCTTATAATGAAAAGGACATCTTTTGGGGGTGTTAGTTCTAAAAGGTCTTAAGGATGTATAACACAAACATAATGCAGGACAAAAAAAACAGCTTTCTTGTGATATCAGAGGATATGCTGAAACATGATATCAAGTTTACACGAAGTTTTGATAGGAAAGTTCACATTTGCTATAATCCCCTTAAACCATATCTTCTATATTCCCAAAGGATATCAATTTACTCTCTTTTGCCACCAGGAGTATTACACTGTGAAAGCCCTAGAAGTTCTGGTTCAGGGGGAAATAAAAACTCAGCAACCCTGAATCTGGTGTCACAGCATGTGGGCTCAAGTTTCAGGTCTACTCTTTACCTACTAACCATGTGACCTTGGCCAGCTCACTTAGCTCTCATTTTCTTGACTGAGATCTTACCAATTATGATTTTATATATCTCTTAAACTATAAACTTCTATTCAAATGCAAGTTGTAAGTTATATTTTACAATCTAAGCAGTTTCATCTAATGCAAATTACATAAAAGCCCTGAAAAAATATAAATTTCTACTTCAAAAAGCATGATCTTGTTCTCATGTTAAATTTTCCTTCCTTCTTTTGCATTAAAAGAGATATGAAAAAAATAGATATGACATTAGTGGAGCAACATATTTTTCTGTAGTGTCATGGGATGGAAAAAAATAAGGGTGAGTTATTGGCAGTTAAAGTTATAAGGAATGGCCTTAAGGATTAAAAGAAGATTTGATTCCTTCCTGATAACTGCTGGAGAGGCCAAGACCAGAACATAGCAAGTTGGTCTTCCTTAGGTATGCTCTTTTGGCAAGCAAAACACTTTTCTAGTTCACTGTCTGATCAAATGTTGAAAATGGAGCTGTCCACACCAAAGTAGATCTGCAAGTGTACGACCTGGATGTCAAATTGAAAGCTCATCAGACACTACTCAAGAAAAGCAAATATTTCAGGACAGCAGAGTAATTTGCTAATTTACAAGTGCAGCAGCACAATTCTAATTTAGGCATTCTTTGACGAATCCAAACATGTGAGTAAAAGCGGAGTTAACTGTCAAAAAGGAAAAACACTGTCAAACATTCTCAGCTAGAGTTTAGTGCTATCAAGCAGCTTTCTTTTCCTCCCCCTATCAATAGCACATTTCTGGCCAAAGTAAAGTTGTTATTTGTACATACACCTCTTGGACAATCCACAAAACAGAGTTGGTCAAACTCTTGGGATAAGAACCCTGCAAATGGTTATAAATGTACGATCTGCATCACTGTTAGTCTTGGACAAAATGATCTTTATCAGATTTTGTCTTGAACGAAAGTGAAAGTGAAGTGAAAGTGCAAGTCACTCAGTTGAATCCAACTCTTTGCGACCCCATGGACTATGCAGTCTATGAAATTTTCCAGGCCAGAATACTGGAGTGGGTAGCCTTTCCCTTCTCCAGGGGATCTTCCCAACCCAGAGATCGAACCTAGATCCCCCACATTGCAGATGGATTTTTAACCAGCTGAGCCAGAAGGGAAGCCCAAGAATACTGGAGTGGGTAGCTTATCCCTTTTCTAGCGAATTTTCCTGACCCAGGAATCAAATTTCCTGAATCCAGGAGAACCAGGGTTTCCTGCACTACAGGGAGATTCTTTACCAACTCAGCTATTGAGGATTCTGTTTTAAGTTTATCCAACTCTTGACATGTGAATATTCTTTTTGCTCCAAAAAAAATTAATGTGCTAATAACAGTTTTTTGAAATAGAGACAACTACCAAAATTATAGATGAACATTTATCTTCAGTTACCATGACACTAGTACAGTTTTAATAAAAAGGCTGGATGTAATGTCTATTTAAAGTAAATTAAGAAAAAGAAAAGGTCACTTTTTCTGAGAAAGCAAATTGATATTTTTTCTTTGACTTCCTTTTCCTTTGGAATGAAGGCTTGCTATTAAAATTTTCAATAAACCTTTAAATTATGCTATAAAACAATATGGTTTGGTCTTTAATGAGCCATTTCTGCTATTTTATAACCATTCTAAAATGATAATGCATCTGCTAGTTATTCTCTTCTAATACTGCTGACAAAGGACATGCGCATGCATGTTTATTGTCAGACAACATGGTACGTGGAAGATGAGCTAAGTTCTTGTACCATCATTGACACTAAGAAGCTCTGTGATCCTTAACCTTTCTCAATCTCAATTTTCTTCCCTATGAAACTAATGTACTTGTGGAGACAGAATTTCTGATTTTTATTTGTTCAGTTTCTAGACAACATTTAGTGTGCATCTGATTTCATGAGCGCCCATTAGTGGTGATCTCTGAGCAACAGATTAAGATTCTTTAACGATCTTAAGATTCTTTAAGGATCTTACCAAAATTCTTTATTCTAGACATGAGGCAAATGGGGATGGAGAGGAAAGACACACAAACATTACTTACTTTTGAAAAAAATGTCTGATAATTATCAAGACAAAAGCATATGGAATGGTCATATATAAATGAGAAGGCTTCACAAAGATGAGTCCATCGTGATCTTCAAGATCTGACCATTTTATTGTCGGAGGAAGCCAGAATCTTTCCAACCAAAACCATTCTTTAAATGTCTGAAACATTCTAAAAAGATGAAACAAGAATATATTAGACTTACAAAACAAATACTTAAAACTGAGACAACACTGATACCTTTACTCAAAATACCTGAGCTAGAAAGTTCTGAACAGAAGGTAAGAACGAAGTACTGTTATTTAATGGACGTCATGGCTCTTCACTGTATTAAACAGGTATCATTCTGCAGAAACTCTCAGAACAGTTTTGGTCATGGCATGGCAAGCTGAAGTTTAACACACCACTGTTCATACTCTTGGCACAACATACGTTAATATTATGAGAATGTATCTTCCTCTTATATATTTCTATCATATGAAAATTAGTTTAACAATAATCTCTACAACTTCAATATGCCAAAGGCCAACCTCATAAAATCTCCAAGTAGGTATCCTAAGAATTTCTCTAGAAGATAAAGGACAAGTATATTTAACTTTGTATTACAATGAAGAATTCAAATTACTCCATGTCAACAAATATTTACAGAGATCCACTATTTGTCAAGCCCTGTGCTAGGCACTGAGGATGCAAAGATTAAAAATCCAGTGTTCTTCCCCTAAGGACCTTATATTCTATGGGCAGGGCAGGCCTGAATGACTGACACAATTTTTGTTTTTTAGGTGCAATAAAACAGGTTTGTGGTACAATAAAACAGAGTGCTGTGGACTTCCCTGGTGGCTCAGATGGTAAAGAATCCACCTGCAATGCGGGAGACCTAGGTTCAATCCCTGGGTTGGGAAGATCCTCTGGAGGAGGGCATGGCAACCCACTCCAGCATTCTTGCTTGGAGAATCCACATGGACAGAGGAGCTTGGCAGGCTACAGTCCACAGGGTCTCAAAGAGTCGAACATGATTGAGTGACTAAACACATGCACACTCAGCAGGTTCTGTGGAACACGACAATCAGCACTAAGCCCAGCCAGGACACGTCAGGGAAAGATCACTGGGACAGGTGACCCTTGAGATGTCTTAAACAGTGAAGTGAAGTGAAGTTGCTCAGTCGTGTCTGACTCTTTGCAAACCCGTGGACTGTAGCCTACCAGGATCCTCTTTCTATGGGATTCTCCAGGCAAAAATACTGGAGTGGGTTACTATTTCCTTCTCCTGACACAGGGATCGTACCCGGGTCTCCCACATTGTAGGCAGACACTATACCCTCTGAGCCACCAGGGAAGCCTTGAACAATAAATGGAAATAAACCAGAGAAAGGGAGGAAAATGGGAAAGAGGAAATAGAAGTTCTAAGGAAAGAAAGCACAATGATCAAGTAACAAGAAACATAGAACATATAGATGCTCCAGTCTCATCATTTGTGTTGCTGTTGCTGCTGCTGCTGCTGCTGCTGCTGCTGCTAAGTCGCTTCAGTCGTGTCCAACTCTGTGTAACCCCATAGATGGCAGCCCACCAGGCTCCCCCGTCCCTGGGATTCTCCAGGCAAGAACACTGGAGAGGGCTGCCATTTCCTTTTCCAATTGCTCAGTGTGAAATATAACTAAAAAATAGCTTTCAATGGTTATATAGGAGCTGCCATACTAAATAATATGCAAGTAATAAAATGAGATTTGTTGAAAGTCTAGTAACTTTAATACCCAACAACCAAAACAGAAAAACATATAAAGGGAGAGAGAAAGAACTCAGAGTTGCAAATGATCCCCTGGAAAATGTAGCTCAAACTGAGAAAAACTACATTATTTACTATTTCTCCATGTACTGCCACCAAATATCAATTATTGCTGCTTCAAAAGAATTAAGAATCTCTTCTTCACAGAATACACAAAAATTGACTCAAAATGGAAGCACAGACCTAAATATAAGGGCTAAAATAATAACACTCTTTGTGTAGTAAATCTTCACGACCTTGGGTTAAGCAAAGCTTTCTTGCTTATGACATCCAAAGCACAAAAATAAAAAAAAAGATAAATTTGGCCTCATTGAAATTTTGGTTTTCAAACAAACTTTTTGGTTCTCAATGGATACCATCAAGAAAGTAAAAAGAAAATCTGTAGAGTAGAGGAAATATTTGAAAATCACAGATCTGATAAGGGACATGTATTCAGAATATGGCAGAAAGTGAAGAGAAACTAAAGAGCCTCTTGATAAGGGTGAAAGAAGAGAGTGAAAAAGCTGGTTTGAAACTCAACATGAAAAAAACTAAGATCATGGCATCCGGTTCCATCACTTCATGGCAAATAGATGGGGAAAAAGTGGAAGCAGTGACAGATTTTATTTTCTTGGGCTCCAAAATCACTGCAGATGGTGACTGCAGCCATGAAATTAAAAGACGCTTGCTTCTTGGAAGAAAAGCTATGACAAATTTACAGTGTACTAAAAAGCAGAGACATTACTTTGCCAACAAAGGTCTGTCTAGTCAAAGCTATGGTTTTTCCAATAGTCATACATGGATGTGAGAACTGGACCATAAAGAAGGCTAAGCACCAAAGAACCAATGCTTCTGAACTGTGGTATTGCAGAAGACTCTTCAGGGTCCCTTGGACAGCAAGGAGATCAAACAAGTTAATCCTCAAGGAAATCAGTCCTGAATATTCACTGGAAGGACTGATGCTAAAGCTGAAGCTCCAATACTTTGGCTACCTGATGTGAAGAGCTGACTCAATAGAAAAGACCCTGATGCTGGGAAACACTGATGGCAAGAGGAGAAGGGGGCGGCAGACAAAAAGACAGTTGGATGGCATCATGACTCAATGGACATGAGTTTGAGCAAACTCCAGGAGATAGTGAAGGACAGGGAAGCCTGGCATGCCACAGTCCATGAGATTGCAAAGAATCTGACATGACATGAGAATGAACAACAATAATGCTACTACATACATGGATGGCTCTTGAAAACATGCTGAATAAAAGGAGCCAGGCACAAAAGGCATATTATTGTATGATTCTATTCACGTGAAATGTTCAGAATAGGCAAATGTATGGAAACAGGTTACTAGTTTCTTGGGGTGTACAAATGGGTGTCAGGGGAAATGGGGAGTGACTGCTAATGGGTACAGAGTTTCTTTGGAGTGATGAAACTGTTCACAAGATGGGTGTGGTGTTGACTGCATAACTCTGTGAATATACTAAACATTAAACTTCACACTTTAAATGAATGAATTGTATGGTATGTGAGTTACATCTAAAGAAAAAAAAAAAGTGAGAAACTCTCCTTCTAAGCTTCATCCTGTTTAAAACTTTATGTCTTTTAATCCATGGCTCAGCCTGAACTTCACGTTAAAGCCTCCTATCTTCTCATTTAAGGGGTTTAAGAGTTATCTCCCAAATTCACCTGAGTCATGATTGTGTCCAAGGGGACTTCCCTGGCAGTACAGTGGTTAGAGCTCTGACCTTTCATTGCCAAGGATGCACGGTTAATCCCTGGTCAGGGAACTAAGATCCCTCAAGCCACACAGTGCAGCCAAAATAAAACAAACAAAAAAACTGTGTCTAAGAACTCAGAAACAGAAGTAAATGAAGCAAAGACTATATGAAGATTCAGACTTCAGCATGATTTTAAAGTTAATGGCTTTCTGGAAGGAAAAAAGTTCATGCTTTAAAAAGCAAAAATCAACTAACTCCTCTAAGGAGAAGTGGTTCTCCCAGATGGTAGCCCTCAGTACAGACTGTCCAATAGATGCCCACAGGCCAACATTCCAGCTCTGGGCAGTGGCTTTACTCATCCAGGCTGTTCCTCCAGCCAGCCCCTCTACCATGCCTGCTCTCGAGATTCGATCAGGAGCTAAACTGCAACAAGCACTTTCCTCCTCCTTCCTGCCGTTTCAGTCTAGCAGCAGGAAGCGGGTCATGTTCCCTTAGCTTCTCAGCAGCTGTCTTAGGGCCACAGGCCTGTTCCAGGACTGTGGGCATCCTTCACAGTCAGCCTTCCCTGACTCTAGTGTACAGGACGTGCCATTCTGGAAGGAGCAGGGCACCCAGCCCTCATGATAGCAGGGAAGTCATTACTGTGTGTGGATCTTGTGCCATGCCTTTTCCTCTGTGAAAGTCAAGGTGGACAATTCTCCACCTGCTGGGCATTGGCCTGGGATGGCCTGGGCTTGGCCTAAATGGACGCTTTACCCCGGACTTTGAATCTGGAGCAGACAGGGACAAGTGGGAGTGCAGCAGCAGACGGCATTGTACGCAGCTGCTGCTGCTGCTGCTGAGCTATCATCTCTCGGCTTCCTGCCCTTCCGGATTGCTGTGGTCGCTTGGTTTCTACTGTGGTCCAGGTTTGACCTACCACCGTTTTTTGGTGCTGTGAGTCACATTCAGTGAAGTCTTTTTTTTAAGGTAATAAGAAACAGGGGGCTTCCACTGCTTATAATCAAGAGTGATGGCTGATACACCTAGCATTTTCCTTACCCTCTTTTAGGAGAAATTGACAGCTCCAATCAGCTGTCTGAACCTTAAACTTAGCAACAGTGCCTGTTCTTAGGGTTTTCAAATAGAAAAGCAGAAACTCCCTTGAATAACTAAGGAGGGGCAGGTGGCTTGTAGCATCTGTCAATTTCTCCCTCTNAGACTTCAGCATGATTTTAAAGTTAATGGCTTTCTGGAAGGAAAAAAGTTCATGCTTTAAAAAGCAAAAATCAACTAACTCCTCTAAGGAGAAGTGGTTCTCCCAGATGGTAGCCCTCAGTACAGACTGTCCAATAGATGCCCACAGGCCAACATTCCAGCTCTGGGCAGTGGCTTTACTCATCCAGGCTGTTCCTCCAGCCAGCCCCTCTACCATGCCTGCTCTCGAGATTCGATCAGGAGCTAAACTGCAACAAGCACTTTCCTCCTCCTTCCTGCCGTTTCAGTCTAGCAGCAGGAAGCGGGTCATGTTCCCTTAGCTTCTCAGCAGCTGTCTTAGGGCCACAGGCCTGTTCCAGGACTGTGGGCATCCTTCACAGTCAGCCTTCCCTGACTCTAGTGTACAGGACGTGCCATTCTGGAAGGAGCAGGGCACCCAGCCCTCATGATAGCAGGGAAGTCATTACTGTGTGTGGATCTTGTGCCATGCCTTTTCCTCTGTGAAAGTCAAGGTGGACAATTCTCCACCTGCTGGGCATTGGCCTGGGATGGCCTGGGCTTGGCCTAAATGGACGCTTTACCCCGGACTTTGAATCTGGAGCAGACAGGGACAAGTGGGAGTGCAGCAGCAGACGGCATTGTACGCAGCTGCTGCTGCTGCTGCTGAGCTATCATCTCTCGGCTTCCTGCCCTTCCGGATTGCTGTGGTCGCTTGGTTTCTACTGTGGTCCAGGTTTGACCTACCACCGTTTTTTGGTGCTGAGTCACATTCAGTGAAGTCTTTTTTTTAAGGTAATAAGAAACAGGGGGCTTCCACTGCTTATAATCAAGAGTGATGGCTGATACACCTAGCATTTTCCTTACCCTCTTTTAGGAGAAATTGACAGCTCCAATCAGCTGTCTGAACCTTAAACTTAGCAACAGTGCCTGTTCTTAGGGTTTTCAAATAGAAAAGCAGAAACTCCCTTGAATAACTAAGGAGGGGCAGGTGGCTTGTAGCATCTGTCAATTTCTCCCTCTGGTTAGCCACCAATCTCTCTTGCCCACAACAGACACTCACTGGCCTCCTTTCCTTTCTTTTCTCTCCCATTTTTGTTCCTGTTCTGCATACTATGTTTCTAAGTTGACAGTTGCGCTCAGTCATTACTTAAACGATTTTTGGTTGTTCGGCATAACACAGGCTACTGGCCTCCCTAAGCCAGCCTTAAAAAGTTAGGTGAATGACAAATATTATCTACACAGAGTGGAATGGTACCTGATACTGTGTTAACTAAGTATCATTAATATTTAAACAACCCTTAGATGGAAACAAAATGAGATGGAAAGATCCCTGTGTTTTTAAAACCGGACAAGTTACTGCTTAAAAAAAGTCCTAAGCATTTGTAACAATGAATCTCATTCTGGGACCCTACCCATGACTCACTCACTTTTGAACACTCTGAGAAGTTCACTAAATTTCATATCAAACTCATAGCCCACCTCTCATCTTTATTAATTTGGCTGAAATCTAGGTTTTTCTGGCAACTGAAAATTGCCAAGAGTGTTGACAGCTCTTCAGTCTCTGCTTAGAGTCCTCTGGGAAGCAAACGTGTTCATTCACTCCTTGGCCATTCTCAGTCCCCTTTTTTCTCATCTACTCAAATTCCATTTCCCCCATCCTTTGTACATTCTCTAAGTACTGAAATCCCTATTTACATAAAAATAATATCTGAAGGAACTTCAATTTTTACCTATATAAAAAATCTGGAGCTAGTTTTTAAAATAGGAAATATTTGCAAGAAAAGTACCTGAAGTTATTTCCTTTTACTTTGGGGAAGTAATGGAGGTGGCATCTTAACCCAGCTGTGTTTTCCCACTAATACTGTGGAAATTTTAAACCCATTTTCAACTCCAGCTGTCAGCAGTTTGTAGGAAAACCATCTAATGCATGTAGGTTTTTATGACTCATTATTTTCTGACCTCATGGATACAGAGCCCAGCAGGGTGAAAGAAACCTGCTGAGCCACTTTCTTAGACACACACTATTAAATCTGACCTTAGGACTTGAAGAAATAAAATCATCTGGGTTACAAGTTTATCACTATTTGAAGCAAAATTTTTGTAAAGTTCTGAAAAAATGTGTTACTCCAACTATTGCTGAGGTAAGAACTTTAAATCAGGCTGAGGTTTTAGACAGCTTCTGATATCAATCCAATCCCAACTATAAACACCACATTAGTTGAGAAGATAGCTCTACAGAACATATCTCTTAGATATGAGGGGAATGAAAGAAAGTGTCTCTACAGAACAGAAAATATTGCTCAGATAGAGCATGGTGATAAGAAATGGGAAGTTAAGAAAATAAGTTTAACTGAAGTAAATTCCTGAGCAATGCAAGTGAAAGAGAAACACTCATGAATCAATTTTCTTGGTCTCTGAGTATTATCATGGTTGGAGGATATGAAAGTTGGTGTCTGCTGAATGAATCAATGGAGGGTTTATACTATGCTCAAAAATGATATCTAATTTAACTATGTACAACTTCATTTTTATTAGTTGCAAAACAACTTTTAAAATTTGGTGCAGGAGGTCAGGCAAACATGTTTATTTACCTTCAGTCTATTTTTTTTTTCCTTTGGAACTAACTCAGTTCAAACAACTGGTTTATGCCATTAAGATAAAACAGAAAGAAAAATATGACCACTAGTTGCTTCCTATGAACTGCGCCAACTGTAAATTCTGATTCCAAAAGCATTTTAAGTTGTGCCTTTTCAAATGGATAAGACAATGCAAAGGACAGAGCAACTTAACTCTGAAGGATATTTATTATGACTAAGTTAGTACATAAAAAGTTAATAAATACTTGGGCTTATAGCTTTAGAAAACTGAAGAGAAGGGGGGGAAAGTCCTATACTTTAGGTAAAGAATTAACTTACAACAAGAAAAAAACAATTTTAATTCTGTCATATTGAATTTTACAGCTATATCAATTTAAAGCCTTGAAGAAATTCAGAATAGATTTAGAGACTACAAGGAAAATTTCTGAGGATCTGTAGCAAAAATATGGTATCACCTCAAAGACGCCATTAAGGGGTATCAGGTGTCCTATGTATCCATTCATCCTGATTTTTAGTTACAGATCCCCACTCTAACCTCCAAGTTCAACCTGGACACGTGGCTGCCCTGCCATGCAAGACAACATTTCCCAACCTCCCTTTAGCATGGCTAGATGTGGCCACGTGTGACTATGTCTCAGTCAACGACACAGGAACGGAACTGATTTGGGTAATCTTCCCAAAGACCAAGCTGCATGCCCTGGTTTCTCTCCTGCCCAACAGTTGGAAGTGGGGATGACAGACCTGGAGCAACCTTTGAAGCTAATCAGCATATTAGCCCCAGTCTACTCATATCTGGACTGTTATGTGCAAGAGAAACAAACTTCTCTCTCATGTAAGTCACTGAATTTTGATGCTGCTTGCCTGCTCTGTGAAATGATTCAGGTCCCTTCAGCCCTTTACCTATTTCCCTTGGCCAGTTGGCCCAGTAGGGAGTGGTGGAGAGACACTGCAGGAGCAGAGTTTTGTTTTTGGCTCTGGTGTGCTTCCAGTGAAGGCTCCAGGAGCCCCCAGCAGCCAGCAGAACCCACCAGCACCTTCCTGGGGAGTTTTGTGGCCAAATGTCTCCAAAGAAACACTCCCCAATTGACAGAACCCTAGAGAGCAAATTTCTTGCAAGTTCCCGAGGGCTGCTTCGATAGCCAGCCAGTTCTCCTGGTTCCATTAGCAACCCTGTATGCTCTTTCAACTCTGGGAGTTGCTGATGGACAGGGAGGCCTCGCGTGCTGCAGTCCATGGGGTCTCAAAGAGTTGGACATGACTGAACTGACTGAACTGATGCTCTTTCAACAAGGTCTCCTTGGGGGCTACTTCCTTGTGTACTTTATCTCAGCCCCAAGGATTGTGACTACTTCCTACAGCCGTGATTCCTATAATCTTTAGAGTTCTTCCTACTGGCCAAACCTTAATTCTCTAATGCTTCCTGACTTGATGGAAAAGTGTAACAAACTTTATGTGCTTACTCTAATACCAATTAACAAAAGCTAAATTTATACTGAACAAAAGGCCTCTGGAATTGGAATGAGAAGAAAGAGCCTTCTCATTTTCCCCTTCTGATGCTGTACATAGAGATTAAGGGTAGACTTGAGATTTCAGGAAGATGTGCTTCTGCATTTTTGCTTCCACTGATTCCAAAGCATAGGTTAATGTCTCCATGAGCCAGCTGTCACTTTCTACTAAGACGATACTTTTTCACTGCTAGTAAACATTATGGAAAAGTGTCCAGCAGAGCTAATAAACCCTTAAAATGCCATAAAGGCACTTGGCATCTGTACAGGGTCACTTGCTCTCTCAAGCCAAGCCCCTTCCCTGGCACTGTTCTCTTCAAGTCACGTTTCTCTTGGCTCTGAGAAAACTGCACAATGTGCTGTGATCTAGGCTCCTAACTTAAAGAGTCCCTTCCTAATTAAACCAATGAGCTAGTAACATTTAGTTCCTAGAAAAGTACAGGCAGGGTCGCCATTTGCTGTTGTGTGCAGAAGAAACCCCACTTGGGGATGGCTTTGCCTGTGGCTCATTGTCCAAAGCAACTCCAGCTGTGTTTGGAAGCAGCTCTCACTGCCCTTCCCCAGTGCGCACTCTCTCAGTGCACATTCTCACTGCCCTTACCCAGTGCACATTCAGTGCACACTCTCACACTCTTCTCCAGTGCACACTCTCTCAGTGCACACTCCCAAACTCTTCCCTAGTGCACACTCTCACTGCCCTTACCCAGTGCACTGTCAGTGCACACTCTCACACTCTTCCCCAGTGTGCACTCTCTCAGTGCACATTCTCACACTCTTCCCCAGTGCACTCTCTCTCAGTGCACATTCTCACACTCTTCCCCAGTGCGCACTCTCTCAGTGCACACTCTCACACTCTTCCCCAGTATGTACTCTCTCAGTGCACACTCTCATACTCTTCCTCAGTGCACTCTCTGTGCACACTCTCACTGTCCTTACCCAGTGTGCACTCTCTCAGTGCACACTCTCACACTCTTCCTCATTGCACACTCTCATTGCCCTTACCCAGTGTGCACTCTCAGTGCACCTGTCTCTTATACACATCTTCTCATTTTCCCCTTCTGATGCTGTACATAGAGATTAAGGGTAGACTTGAGATTTCAGGAAGATGTGCTTCTGCATTTTTGCTTCCACTGATTCCAAAGCATAGGTTAATGTCTCCATGAGCCAGCTGTCACTTTCTACTAAGACGATACTTTTTCACTGCTAGTAAACATTATGGAAAAGTGTCCAGCAGAGCTAATAAACCCTTAAAATGCCATAAAGGCACTTGGCATCTGTACAGGGTCACTTGCTCTCTCAAGCCAAGCCCCTTCCCTGGCACTGTTCTCTTCAAGTCACGTTTCTCTTGGCTCTGAGAAAACTGCACAATGTGCTGTGATCTAGGCTCCTAACTTAAAGAGTCCCTTCCTAATTAAACCAATGAGCTAGTAACATTTAGTTCCTAGAAAAGTACAGGCAGGGTCGCCATTTGCTGTTGTGTGCAGAAGAAACCCCACTTGGGGATGGCTTTGCCTGTGGCTCATTGTCCAAAGCAACTCCAGCTGTGTTTGGAAGCAGCTCTCACTGCCCTTCCCCAGTGCGCACTCTCTCAGTGCACATTCTCACTGCCCTTACCCAGTGCACATTCAGTGCACACTCTCACACTCTTCTCCAGTGCACACTCTCTCAGTGCACACTCCCAAACTCTTCCCTAGTGCACACTCTCACTGCCCTTACCCAGTGCACTGTCAGTGCACACTCTCACACTCTTCCCCAGTGTGCACTCTCTCAGTGCACATTCTCACACTCTTCCCCAGTGCACTCTCTCTCAGTGCACATTCTCACACTCTTCCCCAGTGCGCACTCTCTCAGTGCACACTCTCACACTCTTCCCCAGTATGTACTCTCTCAGTGCACACTCTCATACTCTTCCTCAGTGCACTCTCTGTGCACACTCTCACTGTCCTTACCCAGTGTGCACTCTCTCAGTGCACACTCTCACACTCTTCCTCATTGCACACTCTCATTGCCCTTACCCAGTGTGCACTCTCAGTGCACCTGTCTCTTATACACATCTTCTCATTTTCCCCTTCTGATGCTGTACATAGAGATTAAGGGTAGACTTGAGATTTCAGGAAGATGTGCTTCTGCATTTTTGCTTCCACTGATTCCAAAGCATAGGTTAATGTCTCCATGAGCCAGCTGTCACTTTCTACTAAGACGATACTTTTTCACTGCTAGTAAACATTATGGAAAAGTGTCCAGCAGAGCTAATAAACCCTTAAAATGCCATAAAGGCACTTGGCATCTGTACAGGGTCACTTGCTCTCTCAAGCCAAGCCCCTTCCCTGGCACTGTTCTCTTCAAGTCACGTTTCTCTTGGCTCTGAGAAAACTGCACAATGTGCTGTGATCTAGGCTCCTAACTTAAAGAGTCCCTTCCTAATTAAACCAATGAGCTAGTAACATTTAGTTCCTAGAAAAGTACAGGCAGGGTCGCCATTTGCTGTTGTGTGCAGAAGAAACCCCACTTGGGGATGGCTTTGCCTGTGGCTCATTGTCCAAAGCAACTCCAGCTGTGTTTGGAAGCAGCTCTCACTGCCCTTCCCCAGTGCGCACTCTCTCAGTGCACATTCTCACTGCCCTTACCCAGTGCACATTCAGTGCACACTCTCACACTCTTCTCCAGTGCACACTCTCTCAGTGCACACTCCCAAACTCTTCCCTAGTGCACACTCTCACTGCCCTTACCCAGTGCACTGTCAGTGCACACTCTCACACTCTTCCCCAGTGTGCACTCTCTCAGTGCACATTCTCACACTCTTCCCCAGTGCACTCTCTCTCAGTGCACATTCTCACACTCTTCCCCAGTGCGCACTCTCTCAGTGCACATTCTCACACTTCCCCAGTGCACTCTCTCTCAGCACATTCTCACACTCTTCCCCAGTGCGCACTCTCTCAGTGCACACTCTCATACTCCTCAGTGCACTCTCTGTGCACACTCTCACTGTCCTTACCCAGTGTGCACTCTCTCAGTGCACACTCTCACTGCCCTTACCCAGTGTGCACTCTCTCAGTGCACACTCTCACACTCTTCCCCAATGTGCACACACTCAGTGCACACTCTCTCAGTGCACACTCTCACTGCCCTTACCCAGTGTGTACTCTCTCAGTGCACACTCCCAAACTCTTCCCTAGTGCACACTCCCAAACTCTTCCCTAGTGCACACTCTCACTGCCCTTACCCAGTGCACTCTCAGTGCACACTCTCACACTCTTCTGCAGTAGGCACTCTCACTGCCCTTCCCCAGCAGTGCACACTCTCACACTCTTCCTCAGTGTGCACACTTCTGTGAGTGAGAAACTTGTAGCATGGCCCTGGACCACTGGACCCCCAGTCTGCTTTTCTAGGCTGTCTTCTGCTCCGCTTCCCCTCACTTTCTGATCCCACAAGCAAGCTGGTTGACTTTATGACCCTTAGAGCAAAGGGCAAGCCAACTCCTTTCCTGCTTCAGTTCATATGCATAGACTGCTCTTTTGGCCTAGAATGCTGGGTTCATCCATCTTCACACTACTCTTGCCTCCTTATCCATCAAGTCTCAATTTAAGTGCCTCTAAGATCTTTATTCAAACTTTCCATGACCCCTAACCCCATCACTCCTACAGCTAAAAGAAACATTGCTGTTTGATTCTTCCATTACTGCATTCTTTTTCTTCATAACACGTATCAAGTTTGTAATTGTATATATGTTGTTTTGATTAAAGTCTGGTTCCCTCCCCAGACTTCAAGATCTACTAGAGCAAGGACTACAGTTGTTTTGCTCACAATAGTATCCGTAAGTTGGCCTACAGAAACTGGAGCAACAGTAAATTCTCAATAGATATTAATGGAGCCAGTATAACACAGTGGTCAATCACATGGATTTTGGAGACAGACTGTCTAGGTTCTGACACTTTAACTAGATATGTGCCTTGGACAACTAATGACAATTTCCTTATCTACAAAACAGAAATAATAATAGTACTACACTGATAAAGTTGTTAAAATGACAAAGTGAGTAAATATTTGTAAATGACTGTATTATATGCCTGTTAAATTGTAAATTGGAGTCAAGTTATTAAATACCATGTTGCCCTTATAAAGAGAACTAAATGAACTTTCACTTCCTAAAATTCTATACATCATACCTATTAAATTAGAAGACAATTTAAAAATAACACTCAGACACTATGACTTGGACGGAAAAAGATGGCGGAGGAATAGGATGGAGAGAACACTCTCTCCCTCACTACCTCATCAAAAAAACATTTCAACGCTGAATAAATTCTACAAAACAACTTCTGAATGCTGGTAGAGGACATCAGGCATCCAGCAAAGCAGATCATTGGCTTCAAAAACAGGTAGGAATAATTATAAGGGAGGAGAAAAGAGACAAAGGAGGTAGGGAGGGAGCCCCGTCCCGGGAAGAGATTCTTTTTTTTTTTTTTTTTTCCGGGAAGAGATTCTTAAAAAGAGAGGTCTCCAAGCTCCAGGAAACATTCTCGCAGCCGTGTTTGTGTCGAGCCTGGGAAGCACAGACGGCAACATAACAAGAAGGAAAAATAAATAATTAAAACCAAAAGATTACGAATCCAATAGTAAATCCCTGTGAATAAGGAGTGCAAACACCTGCCTCCTGCACCAGCGAGTGGGTGTTGGGGAGGGAGGAGCGGGACCGCCAGCCCCAGTTTTCTAATAAGCAGGCCGCGGAAACACAGGCCTCACGGCTTTTCACAAGAATTGGGTCCTAACGCAGCCAGAATCGGTCCGTGCGTGGCCAGAACGAACTAACTTGGACTAGCAAACCAGACTGTGTGATAGCCACCACGAGGAACGCTGGAACATAAGACACCGCGACAGTCCTGCGCACAGAACAAAGGACTGATTGGAAATAGCTGGTCACATACCATCCCCCCCCCCNGTCGAAGATAAGGTGTCCATAAGTGTGTGGATTTATCTCAGGGCTTTCTATTTTGTTCCATTGATCTATATTTCTGTCTTTGTGCCAGTACCATACTGTCTTAATGACTGGCTTTGTAGTAGAGCCTGAAGTCAGGCAAGTTGATTCCTCCAGTTCCATTCTTCTTTCTCAAGATTGCTCCTGGTACTTCCTGAAGATATAATTCAGGGAAAAAAGGGAACCTTCTCACTGAGTTGGAGTTTCTGTACACTAAACGCCAGCTACATATCAGGTCTCTGGCCAGCTCAGCTCACACTCCTTAGAACACTACACAACTGCTCTCCAAAGACTTGCCAGCAACCACGTGGGCAAAAAAATAAACAAATAAATATAGAGAAAATGGTTTTTGCAATACAATATTGTAAAGTAATTAACCTCAAATTAAAATAAATAAATTTATATTTCAAAAAAAAGAGAAAATGATTTTTAAAATGAACCAAAACATTTTCTATTTGAGCAGCTTGGGAAATTCTCACTCTCACTGCCTAGGAAATTCTAAATCCTCCTACCTGGGAAAGGAGAAATGTATCCCAAGTTCACATTCCCTCTTACACAGCTCTCTTCCATTTGTTAGTGGGTTTTCACAGACTTTAAGGTCTGATAATAATGAAATTTCAAAATAATTTAACTGTTTTAAAACAATGATTGCTGCAGTCTTACTTACAATCAAACATCTGTCCCCCATTCACAGAAATCCCTGGAAAGAATTCAGGCTACTACAGTATTATATAAGGTTAAAAATTCTTAATCTCTCCATCCACCTGCTGTTTGAGGGTTTATTACCTAAGCCTTAACTTAATTAGGCTTTTAACTTAGTTTATATTTTCATCCTTTAAAATCCTTGCTACAAGACACAATCTTAAGGCAACATGACCCATAAAATGATGAGACTGATTGTTGCACTGGGCTTACAAAACTAAGTCTTGCCACCTTAGAAAGCCTTCTTTCATAGTGGCAACTCTCTGGTCTGGGCTGACACAGAGTTGTTCAGTCATTCTGGGTCTACCAACTACATAAAAAACTCAGGGTGTATTAGACCGATAAGGTCAGTGGTACTGGGTATGTAGGTGTTGCCAGGAAAAGGAAGAATACAGTTGCATTGTATTCCAGAGGGAGCTTCCCTGTGTCCTTCTCATCTTCTCTCTCTGATATGATCTGCAGTTTATTGGGATTCAAAGTTAGAGACAGATGCCAAAATACCATTCCTGATGCCAACCAGCTTGCTTAACTCCAGGCTTTTAGCTGGTAAATAAATCAGTCGCTCTTGCCCCCAATCTTGTCTTTATAAAGGTATATTATCTCCAGTTCAAGCTTTGTCCCTAAATTCATACTGGGAAGGCCCTTGGAAAGCCCAGGACTCTTGAGTAGATGGCCTGGGACCTAAAGCAAATGAATGGTTGCCACACTACACTCTGTTCCATGAGTTCTTGGAGCCAAACCCTCCTCCAGATNAGCTGGTAAATAAATCAGTCGCTCTTGCCCCCAATCTTGTCTTTATAAAGGTATATTATCTCCAGTTCAAGCTTTGTCCCTAAATTCATACTGGGAAGGCCCTTGGAAAGCCCAGGACTCTTGAGTAGATGGCCTGGGACCTAAAGCAAATGAATGGTTGCCACACTACACTCTGTTCCATGAGTTCTTGGAGCCAAACCCTCCTCCCACACCTATCCTGTCCGTAATGCTTCTACTATGGCTTTGTGGGCCCAGGAAAACTCAGATGAATTCTGTGTGTGTGTGTGCGCGTGTGTGTAAATGTTTGCATAAAAGCACATCCTTTCTGACTTCTAACTCTGAAATGATTAGCAGAACAAACCGACTTTTGTAAAAGAAGTATTTGATGTTCTTGCTTTTTGCCGGATTTTACTATATTTTAGGGGAATCTTGGCACAGGACTTTCATTACCCTGCTTCAGAGGCTATGTCAAAGCCAGACTGTATCCACCATAAAGGGTCTCAATAATCACAATGTGATTTTCACAGAGTCAGTCACACAGTGATGTAATAAATAAGCACCAGTTAGCTCCATGAGGGAAGGGTCTTGCCTCTGTTGTCACTGCTGATATCCAGCATGTCAAAGCACCAAGTTATTGGAGAAATGACGATTATTATTCATTGAAAGTCTACCATTTTTCAATCATGCAGATGGCACTTTCATTATTTGTCTCTCTAGTCCTTATAACAAGGCTATGTGATGGACATTATTATAATTAGCCTATAAATAAGGAAATTGAGGTTTGAAGAATTTCACTAACTTGCCTAGGTCACATAGCAGGATTCAAATCTAGGTCTGTCTGCCTTTCTAGCCCATGTTCAGTCAACTTCATCATGACTTCACTTCCAGAGCAGAAGCAAATATAGATTGACGCTTGGTCTTTTGCTCTATCAGATATCAAAATTTGCATATTATTATGGATTCAGAAACTCCTCCATGTGACAAGGACTCATAAAAGGCTGATGGGAAAGGATAGGAATACAGAGGGCTCCAATCATACATATATTCTGTGTGCAGAAAGGCAACAGAGTTCTGGCTCTCTCACTTCCCTACTACGCTGCTATAAATCTCACTGAGACTAAATTTCCTTATCTGAAAATGGCATGAGTCTTGTCTCATTGAATTAAATGTGAAATGCATAAATACACAATAAGGACTCAATTAGTGCAGTTTACTGCTAAATACAAAATTATCTTCAAACTTACGTAAATTAATGTGATTGCTTTTAGAAATGACAGAAATTTTTTAATGGGAAGGCTATACAATTATTATCTGTATCTATTTTCCTATTCAAGAATTTGTCCCTTTGTCCAGGATTTTACTGATGAAATTTTAAGTGGAAACCTGAGAGAAATGAAAGGTGTTGTTTAAAGTCTGAACCCTCACTTGTAGTGGAGAAAGACCTTATATATTACAGATTAATGAATGAATCATCATCTGGCAAGTTCCCCAAATTTCTTTCCCTTGCTCTGTATAAGGCTTTTCAGGAAATAAAACTGCTTAAAAGAATACCCTCACTAAACATGGGTTAGAAAAAAATAAAAGTTTTGCTTTTGTTTTGCTGCACAAAGCTGGAAGTTTTAGAATTAATCAGCTAATGTCTTCTGGACATGACATTATCTCCCTCAAGATGGAACAAGCTTAAAAAAGCCTGTCACTGTGAGATGAGCAAGTTCTGCCTTGTTCCAAATTTATGACATTCTTAAGTAGTCTGAAATGGCCTTTTCCACGCTGCCTGGAGATCCATGGGTACCCTTTTCATTTCAGCTTGAGTCAAGGCTTTCCAAATAAATCAAGCTACACTGACGGAGCGTTCGGCCTCATGTGATTTCACTCTCTGAACAATTCTTCCTGTGCCTTCAATGAAACAGTTAAAACTTGCCAAAAGCAAGTAATACAGGTTAGAAGTTTGAATTCACTGTTTACTCTTCATTACTAAAAACTTATCAAGCAAATGGCTGTTGTCTGTCTCTCTCCTGCATCAGGCCAGAAAAATAAACATTTTGATCAACTCTCTCTCTTTCTCTCACGCACACACACATACATAGTCAAGACCAACTTGGTTTTGAAGGTGCTCAAATAATAACAACATCCATAAGATGGTGCCTACCTTTCTGAAACTTCAGTGCACAAAGATGCCCCTGGCTTGTGAAAAGTCAGAGCCAGACTCCCAGTGCTCCAGCCAGCTCTGTTCTCATCAGAGAGCAACACACCTCACTGCTGTGTAAGCTCTGAAATTCTTTCAGAGACCCACCCTCGAAAGTTGCAGGTCAAGATTTCTGACTGAGGGCAATCAGTGACGTGGGGCACGGCTCCTGGAGGACACCGTCAGGTTCTTCCTGATGCGATGCTGTTTCCTGTTTCACCACTTGGAGAGGAGAAAAGTGGAATCCATTGAGCCAGTGAATCACAAATGCATCAATTGCTTCATTGTAATTCCGTTTAGGTGTACACAGTCATTCGCCAACTACTACTCAGGGTAGTCTTGCTCTTTGTATTAAAAGGAAGGGGTTTAGTGGCGGAGAGACACCCGAATACTGCTGACAGCCCGGCACAGTCCTCTGAGCTTGTCTGACAGTGTGTTACTCTCCAGAAGCCTGAAACGGGGGCATGGATTTTGCTAGCTAAATCACTACCACACCACAAAACTCATTAACTAAGGAGCAACACTCTAAGAAATGCAATTTTTCCACCTGTTTCCTAGCAATTGAAAAAAAAAACCCTATCTGAACCATAAAATGACCCCCAAAATCAGGTCATCTTTTTTTTCTTAGAATAGTTGGATGTGATTCGCTTTGTTTTGTGTCTAAAAGAATAATCACCACAGACAAGGAAAGACATAGTAGCGCAATAGAAACACTGTTTGCCTGCTTCAGATGCTTCCATTTTAAAGGCAGGTGTCGCTCATTTTACAGAGCTTGAGATGTTACACCTTTTGGGACCATTTTCACTTTCCTTTGTCTGAGGATGAAACAGCTGCAACCGTGGATTATTTAAAGGTGCTCTGACAAGTAAAAAAGCTTCAACAAGTTGATTCCTGTCCGTCTCATAAGCCGAACCTTGCCTCCCAAGAGGTCTGCACAGTGCTGCCTCCCCGAAAGCCTGGTTTGAAGCTCTCCTCATTGGCTGACTCCAACTGCTGAAAGACAGCTTTCTTCTTCCGTCAGCTTCATAGCTGACAGCAAAATAAAAGCTGACTAGTGGCAGAGAAGGGGAAAATGCCAGTTTGAAGTTCTCTGAAACTTTATAGTTTTCTCAAATTTCCCTAATGAATTTAGTTCAAAGAAGGAAAACTGGTCAAGGCCCTTTCACTCAACCCTTGTTTATGCAATTCTCCTAGTCTGGTTTTCTCTTCTCAGATTTTTTCTATTAAAGGGTTCATAAATTTTAAAGCTCATTTGGCAGGCGGTGATCTGTCAGCAGTGTGGGCAGTGAATACACAGACTGTGGTTCAGATCTTACCAGATCTTGCCAGGAGACTATGCAGAATTACCCCACACTGTACATTTCTAGTCTGTTGTTCAGCCGCTAAGCTGTCTCTGACTCTTTGCAACCCTATGAACTGCAGCACACCATGCTTCCCTGCCCTTCACTGTCTCCTGGAGTTTGCTCAAACTCATGTCCATTGAGTAGGTGATATCTTCCAACTATCTCATCCTCTGTTGCCCCCTTCTCCTCTTGCCCTCAATCTTCCCCAGAATCAGGATCTCTTCCAATGAGTTGGCTCTTTGCATCAGGTGGCCAAACTATTGGAGCTTCAGCATCAGTCCTTCCAATGAATATTCAGGACTGATTTCCTTTAGGATGGACTGGTTGGATCTCCTTGCAGTCCCAGGGACTCTCAGAGTCTTCTCTCATACCACAATTTGAAAGCATCAATTTTTCGGTGCTCAGCCTTCTTTATGGTCCAACTCTCACATTTGTACATGATTACTGGAAAAACCAGAGCTTTGACTATATGAACCTTTGTTAGCAAAGTAATGTCTCTGCTTTTTAATATTCTGTCTAGATTTGTCACAGGAGACAACCAGTCCTTTAGAATCTCCTCTTGCCCTTTCCCACTGCTTTCCAGGCAATAGAAGCAGGCAACACCCATGCCCGTCCATTGGCTGCTTTCTGCTCTCTCTTGCCTGATGGAAGTCTGACTCCCCTGCCAAGTTCCAAAGATCTCAGCCCACCCTGTTGTGTGTTTATAACGATATTACAGCACTCTACTATTACAACTTAGCTGGTTTTATATCTGCTTGCCCACTACACAGGCTTCCCTAGTGGCTCAACGGTAAAGAATCTGCTTTCCATGCAAGAGACACAGGAGATGCAGGTTGGATCCTTGGGTTGGGAAGATCCCCTGTGTCTTGGAAGGAAGACATAGCAATCCACTCCAGTATTCTTGCTGAAATAATCCCGTGGACAGAGGAACCTGGCAGACTACAATCTGTGGGGCTGCAAGAGAGCTGGACTTGACCGAGCATGCATGCAGTCCCCACTACACTGGGAATTCCTCTGGAGTATGCCTCACACATCCTTATATCCCTGGAGCTTAGCACCGTGCTGAGCTGTTCAATACATGTCAATAGTGAACACCCCAACTTGTGGGCAACCAACACTCAGTTTCATTCTACAGATATCTGGGGAAAAGGATACTTCTGAACTCTACTCTGGCTTCCCTTTCTCAGAATTAAATAAGCCAAAACAGTACTGAAGGACCACATGTTTGTCAATTGTATAACTAAATATATGTCATCTATTGATAAGATATATGTACAAAGATAAATTATTTATACATAGCTCATAGCTTCTCTACCATCAAAAGAATCTCACATCTGCTATATTTCTTGAGTCAAGGACAAGGTATAGTTCCTCTTTTAGAGACAGATGAAAAACCTGTATAACAGAGGAGAGCAGCTAGCGGGATAGAAGTGAGGAATTCTGGAGGTTTGCTGGCTGTGACTTGGCGGAGTTGTTAGCCTGAGTTCCTCTGAGGAAGATGAACAAAAACATGTTCCTTCCAGGACTCCTAAGGTAATGCTTTTTTTTTTTTCCTTTTTTTTCTCTTTCTCACTTGTGCCTCATGGTAAATCTATCAGTTCACTGCTAACAGAAAACAGAATGCAAAGGAAGCATGACAGAGCAAGATGCATGTGTGGGTGTCACTTCCAGGAAATACTGTTTCATTTTATTAGAAAACTTTAGGACTTAAGACATGAAATCAGTTTTATATATTTGAATCCCCATTGATATATATTAAATCATTTATTAAAATATTAATGATTCAAGGGGTTCCCTGGTGGCTCAGAGGTTAAAGCATCTGCCTCCAATGCGGGAGACCTGGGTTTGATCCCTAGGTCGGGAAGATACCCTGGAGAAGGAAGCGGCAATCCACTCCAGTATTCTTGCCTGGAGAATTCCATGGACAGGGAAGCCTAGTAGGTTACAGTCCATGGGGTCGCAAAGAGTCAGACACGACTGAGCGACTTCACCTCACCTCACCTCACCTCTCTACATTTTAAAAAGTGAATATTGGCTGTGACAATAAAATGTAACCAATTAAGCCTAATAAGAGTGGAGACATTTTGAGGGGAGTAATAAGACATGTGTTACAAAATGGATGAGTTTTAAATACACAGAGCAATCTTGTCACTAAATGTTACTGAAGTAAGAAAGAGTGTAAAGAATAGTTCACAGTGTAAAAGAGGGGCAGGGGATAAAAGCAGGCAAATCCAATCAGGACTTGGGAGGACTACTTGGGAACTCAGAGGAGGAGTACAGAGGAAGCAGGATACAGGAAAATGGCCTGTAGGCCCTAGTGAGAAGCAGACCCCTAGATATGAGGCCACAGCTCCACTAGCAAGGACCAGAGGGCACCCAGATGCAGGGGGTATGGACATGGAGGAAAGGGAAGCAGGGAAGCTTCTGATATTCTAAGCTGCATGTTATAGTTGAGACCAAACCTTAATTTTCTAGAGAAGAAAATATAAGTTTAATAGAGTTTATCTGCCTTTCTCCTGAAAGGAGAGAATCTCTTTCAAGAAACAGTTATCTGGCTATGTGAGCAGGCTCTCCACAGCCTTGTTTACCAGCCCTGGTGAGGGCCAACCAGACAGTCTCTGCCTTGGTGATGGGGCAGGCCACATCTCAGCTCATCTCCTCCAGAGAGATTGTGCTGCTGAACCCAGTGCCTCTTTGTGATCATTGTATAATCTTACTCTTACTGACTATGTGACTCCAGACAAGCCACTTAAGCCTCAGTTCCTTGGGTTTCTCAGCTGCAAAATAGGGAAGAAAACAGCAATATCTTACAGAGTTAGGAAAATTAGTTAATATCCATTAAAGCTCTGAGGAGAGTACCTGACACATAATAAGCACTGTAGATTTTAGCTATGATTATAATAACCAATATTATTAATATATTTAATCTATATGCTTTATTTCTATGTTTATTCCTAATAGACTTTATTTTTTACACATAGACTTAGAGAAACCCAAGTAAGATGGTGGGTGTTGAGAGAGAGCATCAGAGGGCAGACACACTGAAACGATAATCACACAAAACTAGCCATTCTGATCACATGGACCACAGCTTTGTCTAACTCAGTGAAACTAAGCCATACTATGTGGGGCCATCCAAGACAGGAGGGTCATGGTGGAGAAGTCTGAAAGAATGTGGTCCACTGGAGAAGGGAATGGCAAACCATTTCAGTTTTCTAGCCCTGACAACCCCATGAACAGTATGAAAAGGCAAAATGATAGGATACTGGAAGGGGAACTCCCCGGGTCCCAATATGCTGCTGGAGATCAGTGGAGGAATAACTTCAGAAAGAATGAAGAGATGGAGCCAAAGCAAGAACAAGACCCAGTTGTGGATGTGACTGGTGATAGAAGAAAGGTCCGATGCTGTAAAGAGCAATAGTGTATAGGAATCTGGAATGTCAGGTCTATGAATCAAGGCAAATTGGAAATGGTCAAACAAGAGATGGCAAGAGTGAACATCAACATTCTAGGAATCAGTGAACTAAAATGGACTGGAATGTGTGAATTTAACTCAGATGACCATTATATGTACTACTGTGGGCAGGAATCCCTTAGAAGAAATGGAGTAGCCATCATGGTCAACAAGAGAGTCTGAAATGCAGTACTTAGATGGAATCTCAAAAACGACAGAATGATCTCTGTTCATTTCCAAGGCAAACCATTCAATATCACGGTAATCCAAGCCTATGCCCCAACCAGTAACACTGAAGAAGCAGAAGTTGAACAGTTCTATGAAGACCTACAAGATCTTCTAGAACTAACACCAAAAAAAGATGTTCTTTTCATTATGGGGGACTGGAATGCAAAAGTAGGCAGTCAAGAAACACATGGAGTAACAGACAAATTTGGCCTTGGAGTACGGAATGAAGCAGGCAAAGGATAATAGAGTTTTGCCAAGAGAATGCACTGGCCATAGCAAACACTTGTTCCAACAACACAAGAGAAGACTCCACACATGGACATCACCAGATGGTCAACACTGAAATCAGATTGATTATATTCTTTGCAGCCAAAGATGGAAAAGCTCTATACAGTCAGAAAAATAAGACTGGGAGCTGACTGTGGCTCAGATCATCAATTCCTTATTGCCAAATTCAGACTTAAATTGAAGAAAGTGGGGAAAACCACTAGACCATTTAGGTATGACCTAAATTAAATCCCTTATGATTATACAGTGGAAGTGAGAAATAGATTTAAGGGACTAGGTCTGACAGACAAGAAAGCCTGATGAACTGTGGAGAGAGGTTCATGACATTGTACAGGAGACAGGGATCAAGATCATCCCCATGGAAAAGAAATGCAAAAAAGCAAAATGGCTGTCTGGGGAGGCCTTACAAATAACCGTGAAAAGAAGAGAGGTGAAAAGGAAAGATATAAGCATCTGAATGCAGAGTTTCAAAGGATAGCAAGAAGAAATAAGAAAGCCTTTAGCGATCAATGCAAAGAAATAGAGGAAAAGAACAGAATGGGAAAGACTAGAGATCTCTTCAAGAAAATTAAGAGATACCAAGGGAACATTTCATGCAAAGATGGGCTCGATAAAGGACAGAAATGGTATGGACCTAACAGAAGCAGAAGATATTAAGAAGAGGTAGCAAGAATACACAGAAGAACTGTACAAAAAAGAGTTTCATGACCCAGATAATCACGATGATGTGATCACTCATCTAGAGCCAGACATCCTGGAACGTGAAGTCAAGTAGGCCTTAGAAAGCATCACTATGAACAAAGCTAGTGGAGGTGATAGAATTCCAGTTGAGCTATTTCAAGCCCTGAAAGATGATGCTGTGAAAGTGCTGCATTCAACATGCCAGCAAATCTGAAAACTCAGCAGTGGCCACAGGACTGGAAAATGTCAGGTTTCATTCCAATCCCAAAGGAAGGAAATGCCAAACAATGCTCAAACTGCCACACAGCTGCACTCATCTCACATGCTACTAAAGTAATGCTCAAAATTCTCCAAGCCAGGCTTCAGCAATACGTGAACCATGAACTTCCAGATGTTCAAGCTGGTTTTAGAAAAGGCAGAGGAACCAGAGATCAAATTGCCAACATCCACTGGATCATCGAAAAAGCAAGAGAGTTCCAGAAAAACATCTATTTCTGCTTTATTGACTATGCCAAAACCTTTGACTGTGTGGGCCACAATAAACTGTGGAAAATTCTGAAAGAGATGGGAATACCAGACCACCTGACCTGCCTCTTCAGAAACTGATATACAGGTCAGGAAGCAACAGTTAGAACTGGACATGGAACAACAGACTGGTTCCAAATAGGAAAAGGAGTACATCAAGGCTGTACATTGTTACCCTGCTTATTTAACTTCTATGAAGAGTACATCATAAGAAACGCTGGGCTGGAAGAAGCACAAGCTGGAATCAAGATTGCTGGGAGAAATATCATTCACCTCAGATATGCAGATGACACCACCCTTATGGCAGAAAGTGAAGAGGAACTAAAAAGACTCTTGGTGAAAGT